>JASVEL010014064.1:0-463748 GCA_032618575.1 Nicotiana noctiflora
GCCCCTCAACTATTAGATTTGGTCTAAAAATGCCCCTCATCCACCTATCGGGCCAAATATGCCCTCTGTTAATATTTTTGGCTCACAAATGCCCTTTGAGTTAACGGAAGGACACGTGTCATCCTCTTATTGGTGCATTCTAAATATTTCATAATTAATTAAAAAGACACGTTATTCATACCTGAAAAATAAATAAAAATTTTCTAAAATACTTACAAAAGTTTTTTACTAAAATAAGATTTTTTTTTCCAGTTTTTAACTTTTGTAAGTATTTTAGAAAATTTTTATTTATTTTTCAGGTATGAATAATGTGTCTTTTTAATTAATTATGAAATATTTAGAATGCACCAATAAGAGGATGACACGTGTCCTTCCGTTAACTCAAAGGGCATTTGTGAGCCAAAAACATTAACAGAGGGCATATTTAGCCCGATAGGTGGATGGGGGGCATTTTTAGACCAAACCTGATAGTTGAAGGGCATTTTAGGCCCTTTTCCGTTTTTTTTTAGATTCTACTACTGTCCCAATTTCACTTTGAAATGACTGCTACCGCTTCATGTATGTGATGGGTCTAATTTAAATGTGTGTCAACTTTTTCATAAAATATTTATTTTAATTATTATTTAAATTTTATTATATCGTATCGTTAAATTCGTTGCTACATAATAACGAATAATATCACTTTATGTAATAACCGATTTAATATGGTCGTATTTGTATGGGTCAAAATTTTGTCAAGGAAGTTGGACGTGAAAAGAACGTAAAATGAAAGATTGTGTTATGTTTCGGCTGATAAGACAAGGACGGCCAAAGCCCACAACGAGCAGTCGCCCAGCCTGCCGTAGAGTTTGAGGTCGAATAGCAAAGAATAGGAATAGTGGCTAGTGTAGTCTTAGAAATAGTGACAAGAATATTCTTCTGAATATTCATTTTGTTGTATATTTTAGGGTTTTAGAGAATATCCCATATAAAGAGAAAGGGAGAAAAGAAAAAAAATGATACGTGAGACTGAATCCGAAAAATGCTTGTAAGAAGTTGACCATTGAGAACAAATATAAAGTTTACCTTTCGGTAATGATTGATTTCATCGATCATTTTCTTTTCCACTCACATGATCCAAGAAAGTATTACTCATATTCTTGGTGAGTGTCATATTTCATTGTCAGAAGGAAGAATCTTCCGCATCATTTGATATTTGGGTGACTTATTCATCCTATCTACATTTATTGTCATTTCTCATATTTACTGCTCATTTTACGTTCTTCATTTACTCCGTAAAGTGTGCATTTAATGACTGAATATACGGCTACATGCATTTGATAAATAGTCTTACCCAAACTCTAATCTTGAATCTAACACTTATTATATTTAACTAGAATTTACCAATCATCATTCACATAATTAATTTAACAAAAAGATTTAACACTTCTTGGTTAAACAATTTGGCATTGTATGTGGGAATTTTCTGATTAAAATGTTCTAGCTCTCTAGATCTCTAAATAAAACACACACAAAAAACTCTACACATTTCTGCATCTTGTTGTTTGCATAGATCTGACATGGCATGCAATAGAGAAGAAAAGAGAAAGGCGATAGCGAATCTCACCGCCAATATCTTAAACACTATCGACGAAGCTCACGGAGATGACGAGGAGAACATGACACCAAGCGCCTACCATGCGAAGTGATTCACCCCCTCCTCATGGCAGCATTACCGATTATTTACGTCCAATAGGGAAGAAGCACCACCAACAGTAAAAAAGCTACTAGAAGCATGGCTACTAAATCGCTGAACAACATACTAGACAAACTCACTCAGAGGGCGAGCAAATGGAGTGTGCGAGTCGACATCGCCACAACAATCAATGAGCAGCACACCCAACCTCCCACAACAAGTGCTACTCGCCATGTTAATAATGCAGGTAACGACACCCACACTTTTATTTTTAGAAAAATAGAAGAAATGGAGAAAGAAACTACGCGACCAATTGAGAGAACATCAGGAAAAGGGTAGATAAGTTACCCGGTGCCCCAAAAGTCCTACCAAAATGGGATGTTAGCCGATTCGTGTAACAACCGTATACCGACGAGGCCGCGCCACATGTTATACCACAAACTTTCAAAATACCACCATATTTGAAAATATGTGACAGTGATATAGATCCATAGGATCATATTACCTACTATGTCACCGTAGTGAAAGGAAACGACCTTACAAGAGAATAAGTATCATCCATATTATTAAAAAAAATTGGAAGACCCTAACCGGAGGGGCCCTAACTTGGTATTCACAGTTACTTGCGTACTCCATAGAAACGTTCGAAGAAATGGCGGAAGTTCCTCGCCGCCCATGCCGGGACCAAGAAAGCAGAGACAAGGGTGAATGACATATTTACCACCAAGCAATTTCTTGGCGAGGGAATCATGGACTTCCTCGCCTGATTCAACCGTATAAGAATGACCTTTTCGAATGCATCTGAAGGGATGGCGGCAACCACCTTTCAGAATGGGATGAGCAGGAGTGGGTTGAGGGCGACCAAAAAATTGCTGAGCCGACTCATGAAATAACCTCCAACCACTTGGGATGAGATACACAATGCCTACTGTACCGAAATAAAAGCCAACGAGGATGATCTCAATGGGCCTATTCAACACCTGACCTCAGTCCAAATGGAATCTAGGAAAGACCGAAGAAACGAAAATAGAAGAGATCTAACAGGGTCACGACCTAGCCAAGAAAGACATCAGCCTTATATCATAGGCACCTTTATGCCACCTTTACGTCACGATGAAGGCCCATCCAGACCACGAACGGGAACCCACCGAAATGAAAGAGGTATGCCCTCTTTGTTATCAGCTCATAATTTTTGTATTTTTCCCTTATAAATAGTCTACGCATTGGAAAAGCTTGCCCCGAAGGTAAAATAACCGCAGAAAATAAAGTCCGACCTCATCACCAGAAAGTCAAACGCCCTATGCAAATTCCACCAAGAACGAGGTCATAAGACCGAGGACTGCATCGCCCTCAGACAAGAGGTCGTGAACATGCTTCACCAAGAGAACCTGAAAGAGTTGATGAGCGATCGAGGAAGGGCAAACTTCGCACGAGGGAGGGAACAACATCAGGGACCGCCCAAACCACCTTCCCCAGTTCGGACCATTCAAATGATCATCGGAGGAGGTGGCGATGTATCTATCAACAAAGTGAAGTTCACAACCACTCACAAGATCAATCGGTCAATCATTCACGAATGGTATGACGAACTCGAAGAAAGTATCATCTTCAATAACTCGGATACGCACAATTTGGTTTTTCCTCACTATGATGCCCTTGTCATTACTTTACGTGTTTTTGATATCCGTCATCGGGTTCTTGTTGAGGAAGATGGTTGTGCAAAGAAACTAAAGTGAAAGACTATGTTCTGATTAGGGCTGATAAGACGAGGACGACCAAAGCCTAATAACAAGCAGTCGCCGAGCGAGCCGTTGAGGTCGAGGTCGAATAGCGAAGAATAGGAATAGCGGCTAGTGTAGTCTTGGAACTAGCAACATGAATATTCTCTTGGATATTCCCTTTATTGTACTTTTTAGGGTTTTAGGGAATATCCTATATAAAGAGAAAGAGAGAGAAGAAAAATGACATGTGAGACTGAATGTGAAAAAACTATTGTAAGAAGTTGACCGTTCAAAGAAAATACAAAGTTTTCCTTTTTGTAGTGATTGATTTCATCAATCATTTTCTTTTCCACTCACATGATCCAGGAAAGTATTACTCATATTGTTGGTGACTGTTATATTTCGTTGTCAAAAGGATGAATCTTCCACATCATTTGATATTTGGGTGACTTGTTCTTTCTATTTATATTTACTGTCATTTCTCATATTTATTGCTCATTATCCTTTCTTCATTTACTCCCTAAAGTGTGCATTAAATGACTGAATATACGGGTACATGCATTTGATAAAGTTTCACCCAAACTCTAATCTTGAATCTAAAACTTATTATATTTAACAAGAATTTACCAACCATCATTCACATAATTAGTTTAACAAAAAGGAACCGCAACATTACCTTTTTTTTTCTCTCATTTTGCCATTCATTATTATTAATTAATCTTATTTTATTTAATATTTTTACCTTTTTATATAATAAGTACGCCTCGTATCTTACTTTATCTTTGCAATATGCAAGTTTATACTTAATATTGTTGATGCACAATATTATGAAATAATGACAAACACTACAATGTATTCAAATATTGTATATATTAAAACGATACATTATAATATAATACAATACCTTGTGAAACGATACACAAGTTTTAAATATTAAGAAAATATTTATTTACGTAGTTGTCTTGTCATAATCTCGTCCTTACCTCATCGAGGTTAATCTCGACACTTACGAAGTACATTGACTCGTTTCAACTGCTTAGAAATAGGTCCAAGTTTTGGGAAAATCTTTTAACATAAAAATTATCTTATTGTTAGCGAGATTCTGAGAGTTAGATCATTGAATTGGTTTACTCTTGTGATTTCCCCCCATCCTTACCCGTTAAGTAAGACACGATTAGCACTTTGTTGTTAAAATTTTGAAAGAACAAATAAAAGCGAGTTTGAGGCTTTAAGCAACATGAAACTTTAATCTATCTGCAAGAAAGAAGCTTCACACAAGGCTTCTTTAACCTTTTCCTTTTCCTTTCTCTTTGGCGTATGGACACTACTATCGTGTAATGATTAGCCATGAAAGTTGGGAGTTATGGAATTTTTCTTTAAATGCTCGCAAGTGCTACGGAAAAAGCAAGAAAGGTACAAAATACAGTTAGCACATAGTCTTGGCAATTTCATAGTAAGAAGAAAATGACTTTCGTGCTCAACAATTCCTTCGCGTTGCCTTTCTTTTTTGTTTCACATTTTGTCCCGTAATCACTTTATGCCTTTATGGGTAGACTAATAATTTGAATTCAAACTAAAAAAATCCCACTTTTGCATAAAATGCTCTCTTTCAAATGTAATATTATACTCAATGCTCGAAATTGAGATTGTTGATGACGAGAGGTATGTATAACCCTACAAATAAATTATATTATCAGCTGCAATACTTATACGAGTCATGACAATAAATAATGCGTCCGAAAGGAATGTTGAGAAAAATCACTTCAGATTACTAATTTTCAACGACTATTATTTATTGAGTTATCTCATCGCATGTAATCAGACTCAAATGTTAGTAGTGGATCTAGTATATAGTTTATGATTTTAATCGAAATCGATAACTTTAGCTCTAATTTTATATATGTGTTATAATTCACTAAGAGCTTGTTTGGAAATCCACATTAGAAATGAATTTGGATGTAATTGGGTGTAATTACACAATTTGACATGTTTGTTTGGCCAAGTAATTACTTGGTCAACATGGAATTAGGTTTAATTGGAGGGGTGTAATTACACTCTCCAATTCTCAAGGAGGGGGATGAGAACTGGTGGAAATTATATTATGTAATTGCAAGGTTACTTTTTAGTTTCTTTCCTTTTTATTTTTATTTTAATTTATTTTTTATAACTTTTTATTTCTATTATTTAAATTTTTTAATTTTTATTTGTACTTTTTAATTTCTTTTAAAATTTTAAAATATATTTTTCTTTGTACAGTATTTATCTTTTATTTTTTTTATTTTTACTTCTTGTGATTCCATGTAATTACTTACTTATATTTTATTTATTATTTATTTTATTATTCTATTTTTTAAACTATACCTCCTAATATAAGAAATAATGAGTCATTAACAAACTTGACATATAATGAGTGATGCAATTAAAGTAAAATTTCTTTGTTGAATGTGGTTATCAACTAATCATGTTTTCTAATTATTAAGTTGCACTGGAACTTACTATTATTATGTTGGAATTTGATATATGTTAAACTTTTTATTTTTTATTTTTGAAATTGTGTTATATTCATGGTTTCAATTAACTTATTTTAGTAGTATTGACTGACATTAAATATTGTTCATTTTTACATTGAATTGATAGATTGGTTTTGTCCAACATTTATAAAATATCATGACATTATATTTGTAAATATTAATTTATTTTATCAAACATGAACTCCATGATGTTCTTACAAAATGTATATTCTATTTTTGTAAATATCTAAACCAAATATTATTAATTTAAAAAATATATAAATTATTTTTACAATATTAGTTACAAATATATGAATAATAAATTAACGTATATTCACGAAAAATATACATCTTAAATACAAAATATAATATCATTTATACTTATAAAAATTTATATGCATATATTGATTATATTAACTTTTAATTTTTGATAATTTTAATTTAAAATTTAATTTAATTGTGTAATTATACTTGTGCAACAAAACACCAAACTTGTAAGTACACTATAATTACACTATGACAAACAAATATATTGTTATAATTACATAACTATATAATTACTAGAATATGTAATTATTACTCTAATAATTATATTAATTCCAATTATACGATAGTTTTCCAAACATACTCAAAATATATGAAAGACAATTAGGTTCAAAGGTTCTTAAAAATGGGAATAACAAGACATATGAATTTCAAAAAGTATAAGAAATAAACGAGTAGTCTTTCTTGCCACATGGCAATGAAGAGGAGGAGGGTACCTACAGAGCATCTATACATACAAAGTAAATAAATGATGGTAAAAACAAAGAACCGTTTCAACGTTTACTAGTCTTTGATGATGAAGCCACGTGAAGTAGCTATTTATTAAGGGTCTTTATAATCTATCAGAGGACCCACCACAAAATACATTTTCTTTTTCATTTCATAATTAATTCCTATAACGTCTATATTCTCTCCTCCTTTTCACTTCTACTAGTCTTGAAATACAGTAAAAAATATACTAACTCCGTTTCAATTTATGTGAATTCATTTGACTGAGCACGAAGTTTAAGAAAAGACAGAAGATTTTTGATTTTGTGATATAAAATGAGACACTTTTATTTTGTGTGGCTATAAATCATTGCATAAAGGTAAATTATTTCCAAATAAGGAAAGCGGTCTTTCTTTTTGGCACGAACTAAAAAGGAAATAGGTTCACATAAATTAAAACGGAGGGAGTAGTAGGAATCTTGTTGTTATATATGAAAGAAAAAAATTATTATTATTTTCTCCGATTTAATTAAGATGAGGTTTAAGAATTCTTTTTATGAAATTGTGGTTTTAAAGCTTAAGAAGTAAAAGCATTGTGGTGCCATAATATTTGTATAGTTATAAAAGTTTCTCATTAATGATAAAATGGATCAAATAAAGAGTTTAAAATTGAATTATTTCCAAATTTAAAAATATTTTATTTATTTTGAAATACACTAAAAAAAGAAAATACTTCATTTAGGGTGTGTTTGGTACGAAGGAAAACATTTTCTGGAAAATGTTTTCCAATTTTTCTCATGTTTGGTTGGCTTAAATGTTTTGGAAAATATTTTCATTATCGATTCATTTTCCTCCAATTGGAGGAAAATGTTTCCTTATCAAAAGAAGGGAAAATATTTTTCAAAGCTCCTTCTCAACCATTCTCACCCTCACCAATCCACCCCAATCCCTCTCCAAAAAACAGTTTTTTTTTAGAAAAATTTCAGTTTTTCCGTTACCATCCACCCTACTACCCCTCCATCCCACCCCGCAAAAAAAAATTCTTTTACCTTAATTTTTTTTTCTATAATTTTAAATTTCTGTTTTCTTATTTTTCTGCACCACCTACCCCACCCCCTACCCCTCCCCCCGCACAAAAAAAATTTATTTTTCTAAAAAAACTATTTTTTACTATCTAACCAAACATAGAAAATATTTTCCGGAAAATGTTTTTCACTTACCAACTAAACAAGAGAAAATAAGTGATAAAATCACTCATTTTCCATGAAAACATTTTCTAGGAAAACATTTTCCATGGAAAACATTTTCCTTCATACCAAACACACCCTTAATTTAAAATAGAGAGAGTATTAAAGTGTTAAACAGTTTTTTCTGTAAATTACTATTTCCATTGAATTCAATATGGAGAATTTTAGAAAAGCAATTTGATGGGCAGCAGGCACTGCAGCAGTTAATGAAATTAGGTTCCCGGAGGCTATATAGCCTATGGGCATTAAGCAATATAATTACTCGACCAATAAATTAAAGTGTAGGTGTAAGAATGGTTTTAAAAGGAAGATAATATGCACCTACTTCGCATTGAAGGTCTTGACAACAATGGTTTTTTCCTTGTTTTTGAATGACAAATTATTTACCCGTATAATGGTATACTTAAATTTATAACGTGGTTTATAGATAAGAGAATCAATTTGATCCCAAAATAATAAATAAATTAAATAAATTGCAAGATTTAGCATTGAAACAAAATAAGATAGCAGACAACTTTATTTCGGTAGCAAGGCTTCCGGAGGCAGCAATAAGATCGTTAGAGAGAAAATAAAGTACTCCACTTAGCTTGGAATAATGTGTATCAGAAGTTAGTTAGAATTTTTGTGTGTTACAAAGGTTATTGAACTCATTATTTATAATTATACCTAGGGAACAAGGTCATATGATCAAGCCCCTCTTAAATGACAATAGTGGGGACCATTGATGAATATGTAACGGTAGGTCACTAATGCCAAAATTCTCTTAAACGAACATGTATTTAATGCCTAAAAATATTCTTCATTGAGTGTCGTCTAGTGATAAATATTTGTTTTCTCTCGTTGATTATTCCCCTCGGAGCCATCCCGATGCCCACCGAAATTGTTGTCCTCGGTCTTGGTTTTCACTTGCTTCATCTTCCGTTTGTCCCTGGTTCCATGTGTCACTCTGTCATTTAAGTATTTAATGTGAATCGATTTTACCTTATATAGATAGCCCCCCTGCTTTCTGTTGGCACATCTTTGTGTCATTTGGAAGTTGGTAAAAATTCATTTCTTGGCATGATATTTTTTAAACCCTTCTGGAAAGTTTCCAATGCTTGATAAGACCACGTCTCTTCGTATTTAATACCCCGAATACGTGTTACTCTGTGATTTAGCAATATTTTTGCAATTCTCGATGTAATCATGGTCACTATTTTAGCCGCTTATTCCATTACTTATATGCCTCATTCTTCTTCTTTTAC
This sequence comes from Nicotiana noctiflora, assembly GCA_032618575.1. NCBI lineage: Eukaryota > Viridiplantae > Streptophyta > Magnoliopsida > Solanales > Solanaceae > Nicotiana > Nicotiana noctiflora. The sequence continues at coordinate 9,151 of JASVEL010014064.1, forward strand.
ACTTAACAATTTTACAAACTCTCTCAACTTCTTTGCATCCAACACTTTTCTGTTTTCAGCCTTCTTTAATCTTCTTCAAATAACTCTTATCATCTTCCGATGATCATGGCTTCCTTCAACAATTCTTCCAAGAACTCCAATCTTCTCTTAGGTGGGGGTTCGAAAAAGAGCAAACAAAAAGAAATCGACGTTGATGTTGACCCTCCTACAGTGAGAACCATCATTCCCAAACATCTCAATACGGCCAAAGACTTCGAAGAGAAGTCCCCTTTTTCAAATTTTCGCACTTAGGTTGTTGGCAAATACCCTTCTTCTATCTTCCTTCCAACATTCCTGCAATGAAGGAGGGCTAAGATTTCCACGACCTACCCATTATTGATCTCGATATGGTGGAGCTAGTAACCTTCTCTAAGAAAAGCTTCATGTACGTTTATACTTACCCATTTACTATGAGAGCGTTTTCTTTGAGCGGGGGCTTGAACCCGTAATTTCGGAGTTGTGCCATCAATATCAAGTCTATTTGGCACAGGTAGGCCCTTCGATATGGTGAACAGTGGCCTGTCTGCAGCGGCTGTGCTAGGAAATGTACGAGGAGCTGACCTTGTCTCATATGATAGGTCTCTACTCCCCTAAGATTTTTTGTAGAGAGTAATAAATTTCAGTAAATATGGCCACTATGCCTTACTTACTAGCATAGATGATGACAATGATCGTGGGTAGATAGAAATTATTACTACCAGGGATATTATCCCAGCCATAACTCTATCCTTCCACGAGTCTTGGACTCGTACACGTCAGTTCAAAGTCCATCTCTTTTTTTTTCTGAAAAACGGTTGTTTCATGTCGTTGTTGATCCTTCTCTTTTAATTATTATAGCAACTGAGTTCACACCACCAAGGGTTGAAGGCTTAGATCAATGGGTTCAAAATATTCTGGACATCATCATGCCTGAAATCCGCCGGTGGAAAGACTTGGCCCCCAAATACGGATGGAAGGTCAAGAATCATGGTAAGTTAACTCGTAAAACTGTCTCTTCCTTTGTTTCATCACTAATTAACCTCATATTTTTGTTACATTCAGGTCTCCCCAAGGCTCTGTTACCATCCCTGATGAGGATGCTTTGGTTAATTCTGTAGAAATTGCAAGGCTGTTGAATGAGGCTTTTACCTGAACATGCATCATCGAATCTGCTTTTGGTGCAAGTGTTTCCTCTCGGAGTCCCAGATCGAAGAACAAGCAACCAAAAAGGCGATGTTATTTCTCGATTGAGGGCAAGAATAAAAGAGTAAAGAAAGCCACACCTGAACGATGATGGGGAAGCCAGTGATAAAGGGACCTACAAAGGAGACAACGACCTTCATCTACTCAATAGAATGCTCAATCTGAAAGGCGTATAACCTTAATCGAGGACAATGCCCAAGTGCACTAGGGATAATTTGACTTAGTGGAGAATGTCAATTTCCCTTTTCCGGTCCCAATCGTTGCTCCCGGTATTGTGAGGCCGAGTACGGGACTCTTTCGTCTTTGGTTGGTGAGAAACCAACAACCAGCACTACCTCCACTGCAACTGCTTCTCAACCAACAATACCATCAGCTTTATATCCTTCCATGTTGGCCATACTGTCATCACCAGCAACTCCTACATCACCCTTAATGGCCAAAACGTCCGAGAGGAGGATGTTCTTCCTCCCAGTCCCTAGACCATAGGAATTTGGGGCACAATTATTTGCCCGCTTCTGCAGATCCCGAGAGGAGGACGAGTGTCTCCCTCTAGGTATCTACCGAATGTTATATGTTGCTCCAGTTTATAGAACTCGCCAATTATCTGAGGCCACCGGCATCAAAAAAAGAATAATAAGAAGATACACTCTTTCTCGTTAGAGTGTTTGTTAAACAATGTGACACACAATGCAACAATAGTAACATACTTGTTCTTTTTACCACATGTTTCTTCTTGACTTTCTATGACAAGGTTTCTAAGTTGGGTTTTTGCTTCACATGCCAACTTCCTTGCTTGCGAGGGACTTCAGAAATTGATCCTCGATAATGAAAGACTCCAGTCCAAGTGGAACTAGTTGTTGGTTGAGAGGGACCAAATTATTGCTTGACTCCTAGTGCTGGAAGAAAAAGTTACTGAGGCGGGTGAGTTAGAGGCTCGATTGCAACAGAGTGAGTAGGAAGTGATGGCCCTCAACCAAGAAGCCTCTCACCTAAATGTACAGGTTGCGTAAGCCAAGGCTAAATGGTTTGAGGTCCAAAATGTTGTGCTTGTTGCTATTGAGCACGAATCTACCTACATTGAGAGAGTGAATAACTTGGAGGCAACCTTGGACTCCAAAGGTAAAAATGTTGTTGTTGCCAAGGAAAAGCGTGCCCAGATGAGGGATAGGTATAAGACGATCATGGATTATAATAAAGTTTATATAACCACTACTCGTGATCTTGATCTTAGCCTTAATGCCACGGGATCCGAGCAGGATGATCTTTTGATTGAGGTTGACCGGCTTAAATTAGAACTCCAGGTTCGGGCGAATTCCCTCATCATTGAAAAAGCATATTCTATGTATAGCACGAGGATAAAAATCTTTGAAAATGCCAAAACTAGCGTCATCGATATTGTTGATGAAGCCACTAAGACTTGAGATCTAGAGTCAACCACTCAAAGATACCTCCCAGATCAACCTGATACAATTGACTCTTCTCCCGAGCCGAGGGCATATCTGATTACTTCTCTCGAGAGCGTTGATTATTCTCTTCCCCCGAGTTTTGGGGGCGATTTAGTTTAGCTCTTTATTTTCTCTTCCTTTGTTGTTTTCTTTTTATATTTTTGTACTTGTTTTGCTTGGCATATTTGATAAATAAAAGTGCCTTTTGTTTAACCATTGCACAAAATTTACCTTTTTGCGTCGAATTATGTAAGGCTTCGGGTGCATTTTTCCCCGATAGCATTTGTTTTTCGTGCATAAACTCTTCCAAAACCAATCCTTTATTGTAAGGATTTCATAAGAAAGGACCTCTTATGTTTATGGTGCTCTTGAAAAGGACGTCTCCTGTTCATTTCAGCATTAGCGTTTGAAGTACTTAATTAACTTTCAAATGATAAAATTAATTCATTATCTTTATAATAAACAAGATAAAAATAAAAGGACTTTATTTTATTCCTCCTAACTTCAAAGGTACATAAGCATTCATTTTGTTGAAAGAAAATAAATTTCCATTGTCGTATTTCATATCGTCCCCCTCAGTATTTTAATGAGAAGAATGGGAATTGGAACACTAGAAGTCTTGCTCCTTTGAAGATTCTACTAGTGATTGGTTGGATAAGTCTGATAGCAAGACTTGTTTCTCGTTAGGGACTTTTCTATCAATCCAAAGATTATCTAACCACCCCAGTAGTTTGTAGGGGCAGGCATACAATCCAAAAAACCAAATTTCGAACCGAACTGAATTAATTTGGTATTTTGATTTCTATTTTTTGGAATTTTAATTTATTTCGGTACAATATTTTTGGTATTTTGGTAATTGGGTACGGTATACAATATTGAGTTTTTGATATTTTGGTATTTCGATATACCGAAATACCAAAATAGTTTAGTCCAAGCCCAACTTTCATTTTATTTTTTATCCTAATAACCCTAAGCCCACACCCCAAAAGTCCAAAACCCTTATTCCCTAATCCCTTGAAATATGCATGTCTTGAACAAATTAAAAATTCTCCGATAAAAAAACATACAGATTACAATATTTACTATAAAGCCTCAAAATTAATAATATAAATTGCACAAAGAGCGAAAATTATTCATGGAATAAGATACATAAGATAAACAATCTAGCTTAACAATTTGAAGCAAGAATTAAACTCATCGACTAAAGAACACAGTAGTTGGATTGGATCATTTTCACATACAAATGACTCTAAATCTCACAAAATTTGTGGAGCCAAATTGTAGTCCGACAGTCACTGATTGATCTTCTTCTACTCAAACTCTGTACTGACTATATTGCCCTTCGTCTCTTCTCTGTACACGACCTGAGAACTTAAGATTGATCTTTGGTTGAATCTCAAAAAACATGGATTTCAAGTTAATGGAGTGGGGAAGATAGTGAAGATTTGGTTTAAACTAAAATCGTACCGAAATCGTAACTGAACCAAAGTAAAGAATATCGAACAATACCAAAATATTTTGGTACAGTATTTGGTATACATAATTGATAAATCGAATACAGAACCAAAATTCTTAAATACCGAATGCCCACCCCTAGTGGCTTGTAGGGAAAGAGCAGTCGTGAACAGTTGAATAGATTTTGGTCCGATGGCAAGTTTTACTTCCTTTAGGAATTTTGCCATCGAGCTAAAGACTATCTAACCATTATGTAGTGGCTTGTCATTTTCATGCCTTATCATTTAAAGGTCTTATTTATGTCAATGAAGTTTCCTTTGTATTATGATTTTCATTACTGTCTCGTTAAAAAGTTTGCTAGGAAAGCCCAACTGGGACAAAAAATGGGCGAAGAAAATAGAGTGCAGCATATACTTTTAGAAAAAGAGGTGCTCATCAGTAATAATACCTTTTGAGGTGATGCACATTCCAGTTGCTCGGCAAATTGATCCAACCTTTATTTTCTAGTTCGTACGATTCTTTCCTAGTGATAGCTGAAACCCGGTAGGGGCCTTCCCATGTCAGACTCGACTTTTCTACATTAAAACCAAGTCTACCACTTTGAAATAATAGAGATTGGCCCTTTGATTATAGTACCTTTACATTATTTGTTTCTAGGCCACCATCTTTATGTGCGCCAGTTCCCTGCATTCGTCAAGCAACTCCGATTTGACTAGCTATGCTTCGTTGTTTGTATTTTTGTCAATCTGAAAGTATTGCAAGGTCATTTCTCATACTATCACTAGCATCAAAACTTCAGCTCTGTATACAAGACAAAAATCTGTCTCCCCCGTGCTTGGCTTGGTCGTCGTCCAATATGCCCACAACACTCCTTGTAACTCCTCAGGCCATTTGCCTTTGGCTGCTTCCAACCTCTTTTTGAATTTTTGAATAATCACCTTATTGGTTGATTCCGCCTACCCATTTTGCGTTCGGGTGGTATGGCAAAGATGTGATTCTTTTAATCTTCAAGTCTTTAAGGAATTTTGTGAATTTTGAGCCTATGAATTGTAGTCGTTACCACAGGCAATCCCTTTCGGTATTCCGAACTGGCAGATTATGTTCTCCCATAGAAAATCAACCACTACTCACTCGCTAATTTTTTGGTAGGGACCTACTTCAACCCATTTAGTGAAGTAATAAGTTAAAATCAAAAGAAACTTACCTTTCTGGGAGCCGGTGGCAGCAGACCGACTATGTCCATCCCACATTTCATGAATGGCCATAAGGATAATTCTGGGTATAGTAGCTCTGCCGGTTGGTGTACCAAAGTCGCATGTCGTTGACACTTGTCGCATTTCTAAATGAATTCCTTAGCTTCTTATTCCATTCGAGGTTAGTATATCCAACCCTAACTAACTTTAACACCAACGAGTTTGCACCTTAATGATTTTTGTAAATTCCTTCGTGAGCCTCTCTCATGGCGTAATTAGCTTTGAAGGCACCTATGTATCGGACCAACGGGCCTTGGAACGAGTCTAACTATCTTTCCTAGAAGGTGTAACGAGTCGCTTTGGTGCGGAGTGCCCAAGATGCGTTCGGTCTTCGAGGAACTTGCCATGCTCAAGGTAGTCGACAATTTCATGTCTTTAGTCCCAGACTAGGTTGGTTGTATGTACTTCATAATAACCTTCCACATCTAGTACCGAGTGCATAAGTTGTATGACTGTACCAAAATTTAATCCCTTCATTTTTCGTGGACGAGCCTAGATTGGCCAATGCATATGCTTCTACGTTCTCTTCTCTTGGGATATGAGTAATTGACCATTCCCTGAATCGTGCAAGTAGAGTTTGAAATTTCAACACATATCGCTGCATTCGTTCCTCCTTAGTGTCGATAATTTCATATAGTTGATTTACTGCCAATTAGGAATCATATTTGATTTCAATGAACTTGGAGTCTAGTCCCCGGGCCAGTTCAAGTCCTACCATCAAAGCCTCATACTCGGCTTCACTGTTAGTCAAGGGAATAGTTTTATGGCATGCCTCGGGACTTCTCCCGATGGCGTGACTAAGACCAACCTGAGCCTGGAACTTTTCACATTGTAAGCTAAATTTGTGAACAAGATTTAACTCCTGATGTCGTTTTCAACAACATCACCGCTTCCTTTGTGGCCGAAGGCAGCAACCCGAGACTGAATCAGCCACAAAGCCAACCAAACCATGTGGTTTGATTGCAGTCCTGGATTAATATTCGATATCAGATTCACTAATTTTGACTTCCATTTGGCCAGTCAACCTGGCAACTCAGGTTTGTGAAGTTTATTACGCAGGGAAAAGTTGCTACCACGGTTATCATGTGGCACTGAAAATAAGGCCTAAGCTTTTGAGCAGTGACTACGAGGGCTAAGGCTAGTTTTTTCGAGGTATTGATAATGAGTTTCCGCTCCTAATAAGATTTTGGTTACATAATATATAGGATATTGTGTACCTTCATCCTCCCGGACTAGGATGGTGCTTACCGTTATCTTCGAGACTGCTAATTATATTAGCAACTACTCGTCTTCCTCCAATTTTAATAATAACAGAGGGCTCGATAGATATGATTTAGGCCTATTAGAGGCTATTGGCATTCTGGAGTCCTCTTGATTTTGTTCTTCTTCCTCAGAAGTGAGAAGAAGTGATGACATTTTTTCCGAAGACCGATAAATGAACCTGCTTAGAGCGACAAATCTTCTGGTTAGTCTTTGGACTTTTTTCACGTTTGTTAGATCGTCTAGAATGTCCTTGATGGCTTTAATCTTGTCCAAATTGACTTCGATCCCCCTTTGTGACACCATGAACCCTAGAAATTTGCTAGAACTAACTCTGAATGCACACTTTTTGAGGTGAGCTTCGTGTTGTGCTCTCTTAGGATATCGAAGGTTTCCTGAAGGTGTTTCAAATGGTTAGCTGCATTCAAAGATTTAACGAGCATATCATATATGTAAACTTCCATACTTTTTCCTATTTGCTTTTAGAACATTTTTTTTACAAACCTTTGATAAGTGGCTTCGACAATTTTAAGCTCGAAAGGCATCATATTATAGTAATATGCGCTAAAGTATGTTATAAACGAAGTTTTATCCTGATCCTCCAAGTTTATCTTGATTTGGTTGTACCTGAAATAAGCATCAAATAAACCTATCAACTCGTGCCTGGCCATTGCATCAATCACTTGATCAATGTTTGGCAATGGGAACGAGTCTTTTGAGCATGCCTTATTCGGTTCCTTATAATCTGCTCACATACAAAATTTATTATTATTTTTTGGAACTACTATTGTGTTAGCTAGTTAGTCGGGATACTTTACCTCCCGGATTGAAATGATATTGAGCAATCGAGTTACCTCTTCTTTGATGAACCTTTTTCTAACATCGACAATTGGGTGCTTCTTTTGCCTTACCGACGATATGTTGGGGTCCAAGCTTATCTTGTGCACGGCCACCTCTAGCGAGATGCCTATCATATCCGCATGCGACCACCGAAAAACTTCAATGTTAGTTTTATGGAATTCTATAATCCTGACTTGAGCTCGGGGTTTAGTACTGTTCCTGGCTGGAACTTCCTCTCTAGAAACTTTTCAAACAATGACACTTGTTCAAGTTCTTTCGTCGTGGATTTGGTCGCGTCCATTTTTTTCAACCTATAAATACCTTGGTATCCGATGGGATTCTGATGATGTTTTCCCTTTGTCATATTCGTTTGATTCGAGAGAAGACGTCGATTCCTGTAATTGCTATATCGCATGTTCCTTCCCTTTACTACTGGAAACCAAGACCGCATTCATTTCCCTTGAAGCCAGTTGATCTCCTCTTATTTGCTTGATTTCCTGTGCAATTGGGAATTTCAGAAATTGGTGATATGTTGATGGTACGACCTTTATCTCGTGTAACCATTATTTGTCAAGAATTATGTTGTATCCTATGTCTTCATATGCTACTTCAAACAAGGTAATCTTCATGACCCCTTCGACGTTAGTGGGCAGCATATCTCCCCTCGAATTGCCACACTTGCTAAGTTGAACCCGACGAGGAGCTTGGTTGCGGGAATGATACTTCTGGTTAGCTTGGCTTACTCCAACACTCTCCACTGAATAATATTGGATGAACTTCCTGAATCTACCGAAACACGTTTAGTTTATCTATATCATTAAGAGATATTACCACAACATCATTGTGTAGCAATTGAAGTCCATTGGCGTCCTCTTCTAAGAAGGTGATGTCATCCTTGACAATTTTCCAGAGTCTCTTGCTACGAGTCACGGTAATTTTGTCTTTTTTGTTGTCAAGAAGATTACACCGTTGATCTTGTTTCCCCCAAAAGTCATGATGATGGTTTGCCGAGAAGGTCCTCACCTATCTTAGAGGAATCTGCCTTGTCCCGGTATTGATACCCAATTTTTTCCTATATATTTTAAATATTCAAAATACCTTCAAAACATCATCTATATACATATATAAGCATTCCCAAGGTCTTACTTATTTTTCCCATAATTTTGAGGGTTTTAAAATTGATTTATTTTTTCATAACTATTTCCAAAATTATTGTTTTGATAATTCATCTATTGGATTTCTATATTTGTGCCAAAATATGGCTAAGGTAATTTTTATATATTTTATAATTATATGTAATATTTTTAAAGTTAAATTTCACATAATTGCAATATTAGACCCTTTTAAGATCTAATTATGTTTTATACACCTAAAATTGGATCCATTATTTTTGACTTGCTAAGTATGCATTCTAAATCATTTTTAGTACTTCAAATCATTTTTCAAAAATAATTTACTATTTTTTACAAATAAATAAGGAAAAAGTGGCTATTTATAATATCGCCATATTGGCTTTCAATTGTAGCCCAAATGAAACCCTAATTTTCGAGCCTCATTTCAATTAAAAACCCGACCTTAATCCAGTTTAAAGACACCTTTCTCATCATGCCGTTGATCTTTAAGATCAACGACCCCTATTCCCCCTTACCATTTTTAACCTAAACGACCCCCTAACCTAATTCATTTCGTACCAAACAACCACCCTGAAATCCCCTTTCCACTCCAATTCTCTCAGAGACCTAAATCTAACCCTAGCCACCGCCGCCCAAAAGTAGCCCTAATCCCTTTGATCCTCACTCGATACATGAATTCCCATGGATGTTTGAGACGTATGCTTGTCTCCTATGTCTCTTGGTTGCTTATTTTTGTGATTTCGTGGAATGATATCAAAGAGATCTAGTCCAGATCTGGTTCAACTCCTATTGATGGCCTTTTATGCTATTTTCCCGCCCTCCATGGCTGTTCGAGTCAGATCCATGCCAATTCTAGCCAAAAAACCAATAACATATTAAAGTCCTCTCATCTTCTTTAGGTTCTTTAAAACCCTAACTCTTGAGATTTTCCACTTTTCTTTAGATCTATCTTACATCTAGGTGTATCCATGAGTTTTTAACCGATTATTTCTTCGTCTCTGCTATTTTTCTGAAAAAAACTTGCTATAAATCCTCCGATCCTTTTAGATCTGTGATGGATCTACAGGTTTCTGAAGGTTTTCACCTGTTTTTCTCAAAATATTTCTCTGATTTCAAACGATTTCTTCATTTTCCAGAGTAGGGTTTCAAAACCTTTTTGCAAAAAGTGATTTCTTTCTGATTTTAGAAATTACTTTGTTTTTAGAATGTTTAAACATCACTTGAGTCTTTCCTTTTGCTCGATTCATTTTGTTGTTAAGAAACCCTAATACTTCTGGGCTTGACTCAAAGTATGAGTTTATTTGCGATGTGTTTGCACGACTATCCTGAACATTCTAGGTTTTATGTGTGTTCTATATGCTCTTGTGCTTCCTGTTGTAATCTGTTCTTAAGATTTCTTTGATTTTGTCCAAACAATTATTATTTATCGTTTAATAGGTCCGATTATTTGTTGATTGTTCACATAATTTAGGTTGATTTTGTGTAAACTCCTTAAACCTACATCTCTGATTTTATGTATTTTCCTTGTAATTCTGTAATGATTTTTCGAAATTGCTTCCTTATTGTTTGTGACACTTTCCTTGGTTAGTGCTGATTTTATGTAATTTTCTATCTCATCCGTGATTCTTTGACATGGCTTTCAAAATTGAAATTGTGCTCTACCTTATTTATGTACACAATATCCTATTACTATACTTTTCTTACTTGAAATTATTCCGTACTTAGTCCTTATTAAGTGCTACTTGCTCTTACTACTCATATTATGATAAAATCACTTCTTTTCCCTACTAGATACAACTTGTACCTGTTTGAACTATGACTCCCTAATTGAAGGGAGTCCAGGTCTTTAATTGATTTCGATTTGTATTATTTTCTATAGTTATGCTAAGTCACTACTCGTTACCTTATTTTCTTGCATATTCTTAAAACTATAAATACTCTACCCTCTCTTTAGCAAAAGACACGAACAATAAGTTCAAAACACATACATACACACTCAAAATTATCTCTTCATTTTCTACTACTTGTGCTAATGCTTGCCTAGCGGGCAGAAAGCCAGGGCTAGACTGTAGAACTCTACTTGCTTTACTCTTTCTGCACTTTGCTCCTTAACTAGTATGTTCCTAGTTCAAATCTAAAACTCAACTCTATGTGCTCCATTATTTCTCAATCTCTGTCTCTTTCTACAATGACTTAATGGCTCATATTTTTTAATTGCACTTCTTGTCTATTGCTTTACTCAGCATGCTTAAGTTCCGCCCTCTATTGTTCATATGCAGTCAGCATGTCTACTTGAGTGTCTGTTTATGTATCTCAACTAGTATGTCGCCTAATATACTTGGTTGACACCAAGTCATGACTAATTATGTGTAATAGACCCCTGCACGACTATTCCCATACCCTGTACCTATGTCTTGTTACTATTCTAATTTCAAGCATGATTCCCTTGTTAACTCTTTGAAGTAATTCTATGTGTTCTGGAGACTAATCAGTCACTACTTATTCATTGCACTTTCTGGTCTATATGCACCTCTTCTCAGCCATGTTTATGTGTTTCTGATTTGGCCCATCTATGTCCCCAACCCTTACTTCCCTTCTTGTAACTTCTGAAACAATACTTTTCTTTAAACTGGTTCTGTGTGTGCTTGTTCCAATTTGTTATTGTTCCCATCCCTTTTCCCTTTCAAAATTGTTTCGAACTCAAATCTTATTAATTTGTGTCAAGCACACTCACATATACTCTTAGACCACTAGGTTCTGCCCCTTTTGTGTGAGCCTTGCCTTGGGACCCTTGAGCTTCTTCTGAACTTGGACACATGAAAGCTGGCCTTTTCACACTACACTTACTCTGCTTTGGCTATAAAATCTGGGTGTGAGCACTGCCGGGGATCCCTTGAGATTCTTAGGGAAGTCTGGCATATCAGGATATGAGAAATCTATGAAACAATCTTGGCACTTAAGGTGATTTATTACTAAACTCAGGGAGGAAGTCCTAATAAGGTATTCTATAGTGTAACTTCTTATTTTTTGTTGCTACTTATGTAATTCATTTCAATGTTGATATGTAATAACTTGTTGTAAACAAATATTTGGTTGGCTAGTGAAAAGGGATGGGATAAATATGCATGCTATACTTGTTAAGGGTAAAAAAATATGTTATTAATTTTATGTTCCTAATTGCGCTATAGAGATCATGCTTAGGGTTCATACATGCATTAGAAATCACGCCTTTAGGTCTCATGATTAATGTTTCAACATGTCTCTTAACGAATCATGTGTTAAAATCTGTTAATAATTAACACTTTACTATTATGTTCTACACTGCCACGTGCATTTAAGAATCATGCTCTTAGCAAATTCTGCAATTCTGCCATATGCATTTAGAAATTCCGCATCATGAGTTTTATACATGCATATTAGATACCATGTTTAGGATCTTATTTGTACTCACATTCACACTTAATGTAAATTACTGGTTATATAAGAGGTAAAAATAGCTTCACACTTGATTATCCTGTTTAAAATAACTGGTAATAATCTCTACATTCGTATCAACTACAACAACTTGCTCTTAGGGTAAAATAATTTTCAAATAGTCTTTTGATAATTCTGAATAACTGCTGCATACTATTTTATGCCTAGGCAAGCCTTAGGTAACTAATTTTAAATAAAATCAGAACCGTCTCTGCGATCAGTGTTTAATTATCAATTGTTAAAATCAGACAAACCTGATTCGAACTTCTTTTCTAAGTCATGTGGTAAATTTGATTCACTGTTATCACTTAAAACTTCGTTAAGATCTAAATGTGGACCTTATTTATGCATGAGTCATGCTATCTATTTGCATTATTTGTGAAGGTATACATGAGCCTTCTACTTGCTTCTGTGTTTTCCGCTTAAATGCAGTCGTATAAGTTCTTGTTTGTCTCTTATTATTTTGCCTTTAAACCTGAGGGTCTTCCTAGAACCTCCTTATCATAGGATAGGAGTCCTAAATTCCCTGGGACTGATAGGAATGGATGGGTAACAACTGTGAGCACGTGATTTTTGCCCTACATGAGAATTACTCCCAAAAATGCAAAATAAAATAGTTTTGTGTTGAGCGTGATTTTCGTGATTTTGTGTTACTTTTCTCTTATTATTTGTATCTTTTGTGTGCGCATTTCTATTTAAATTAATATAAAATACAAAATATTTGCATTTGCATATAAATTCGTGTGTGCGATTAAGAATAATTAAGCTTGTTTTACGAAAAAAAAAAATAACAAAAATATGTATCTTTTGCATTTAATGTCTAGTTGTGTGATTTTATTTTTTGAAATGGTACTTTAAATTGTGTGCGATAGTTATTATTAAGAATTGATTTGTATTTGTAAGATAATTTTGGTTTTAATTTAATCTAGGATTTTGTTTTTTTAAATTAGGAGAAAAATAGTTGGGAAATAAATATACAAGGAGAAGAATTAAATAAAAAGAGAAGAAGATCAAATTTGGGCCAAATTCAATTAAATCAAGAAAGGCCCAAAACACTACCCAGTCCAAACCGCCAGATCCGTCTCCCTGACCCAGCCCATTAACCAACCCGCCCCATTCCCATCTTTTAATCTGGACCGTTGGTTTCCATCCATCCAACGGTCCTAATTAAATCACTAATTTAATTATACTAAACCCCCCAAACCCTAATATTCCTCTTCATTTCTCCTTCTCTCTTCTCTCACTCTCCAGCCGCCACAGTCACGACAGCCACACGGCCGTCTCCTCCACTCTCAAACTCGCCGGCAAATCCCTCCCAACAACCAGCGACCAAACGGCCATCGCCCAGCCTCCCTTCGCAATCAAAGCCCCAGCCTTCGAGACCCAATCCGAGCCCCCCACGAACCCTAGAAGATGTTCAAGACGGTTTTGAAGATTTTGGAGGTTTAAACAGATTTTAATCGAGTTGCTCTCACTTGAGAACACCCGATTAAATCCGTTTAGCCTCAAAAAATTCCAAAACCCGAGTTTGAATCCAAGGGGCCGAATCTCCATTTTTGTTTTTGCTCCGAAGGTATTTCTTATTTTTCTTCTCTGTTTTTGTTTAATTATACCCGTCGCTTTAGTAGTTTTCGATTGTTGTTGATTTCATTGTGATTCGGATGCCAATTCTCGTTTTCCTCATCTCTTTGGGACCTTTTTATTTGGTCGATCTGTTGTTTGTTATTCTTCGTTGTTAACATGTAATTGTAAATCGAATTCACTTCGTTGTTAATATCGTCGATTTGTTTGATGTTGAAATCCAACGTGCTGCCCGAGAATGTGTATTGTCACTGTTTGTCGATTATCGGTTATCGATTGCACATATCGTAATTGTGTAATCGAATGTTGTCAAATACGTGTTCGCGTCGATTAGCGTCGTCGATTAGTTAGCTTCATTTTTTTTCTTTTCTCTTCTTTGGCCGAGAACACTGTTTTAGTGAATTGTCAATTCTAAAGTTCTGTTTTGTCTATTTGATTACCAATGTTGTTGAATACAGGTTCGCGTCGATTAGCGTCGTCGAACAATTCGTTTGGTATTCCCCGGCATTGGCCGAGATTCCCTGATTCATTGTGTTTGCATTTGTTTGAATGTCAATCACACATATTGTGATTCGACTCAACGAATGTTGTTGTTTAAATTCACGGAATTATTGTTTGAGAATCCCGGGCAGATTGATTCATGTTGGTTTGAATTGAACTATTCTTTTGTTTGCTTGATTCTGTTGATTGATTCTGTTAGTTTATTGAATTGGATATAGCTGTGTTGGATTTTTAACTTAAAATCTGAAAGCCAACAGATAGTTTGTCTAAGAGGTGTAGTGCACATGGGAACTATGTCACATGTTTTGAACAGAAAGAACAGGCTTGCCAATACACCTTTTCATTTTAAAAATAGGACTGGACAGAGAGTTGTCATGATAGTTCTTAGTGTATTAAACCCTTGTGAATGCTCTTTAGAGCTGGAAAATCAAAGGCACATGGGAGGATGATTTAGAGGTTCAAAGAGAGGCATGTGCAAAGATATATTTGACAGGTTTTGAGGATTGTTTTCTTTGCCTATAAAAGAAAGAGGCACTGGAAAACAGAGGAGAGGGCACACGTTTGAGAGCAGAAAAACAGACACACAAACACAGTGATATACTCTTCTGATACACACACTGTTTTCACACACCCACTGTCTTCACACACACTGTTTTCACACACAAAGAGAGTGATATACTCTATATACTCTTTGATAATACTCTCTGATTGTCTCTCTGATTGTAAACAACAGTGAACACACACACACAGACATACTCTCTGGAATTCATACAATAAGCACATACTGTTTCACAAACACACTCACAGAGAGGACACAACTACATTTTAAAAAGAAATCAGAACATTCAATTGATTCTTTGTTCTTGGTTCTCTTTAGAATTTTGAGTGTTCAGTTCTTTGGAGACCATTCGCTTGTTTTCTGTTTGGTTCACCAATTGATCTTGGGTCGCTGCCTGGATTCTGTTTCTGTCTAAGTTTGAGGTCTTTGAATTGTACTGGAGTTTCAAGTGTCACTGCTGTTGCTTGTTTGTTGCTGCCAACTGTTGTTTTTCTTCACTTGCTGTTGCTAACCTTTTCTTCTGCTCTATTTCAATTCAAATCCCAGGTATTTCATCCTCTATAATGCTTTGAAGTTTTTCACTCAATGTACCTGAATCATTTCGGAATCAACTGAAGAAACTACTGTTATCATTTTAAATTTCCTTCTGTATTGCATCTTTGTTTAATCAGTTACTGCAGTCATAGATTTTCGGAATACATCAAGTCACCATTAGAAATTTCGGAGTTTTGTTTTAGTAATTAGATTAAAGGGACTTTGGGTTATTGGTTAGTAATTTTTAGAACCGGATTCAATTTTGTGATATACATTTGTTAGTTGTATAACGTATTTGTACGGATTGAGATTTCCCTTGATATGTTAAATTGGTAATTTGTTAAAGTCAATTAATTTAAGCATGTTTAAGGTATTAATTTGGTTGATGTTAATTATTAATGCAAGGTATTTTGAATCATTTTTGAATTTTTTCACTTGATTTTCCCTTGAAATCTGTTTATACTTAAGTAGACAAGATAAGTTAGCCCGGGTTTTAGATGCTAATGTTAGATCGATTTTAATCGCATAGTCTTGCTTTCGCTAATTAACATCGGATTAAGGATAGTAAACAATCTTACTTTCTAATAATTGGATCAAGGTGAATTATTTCTATTTCGCATATTTTGATCAATTTCCCGTTAGCTTATATCTTGTCATTCAATCTCCGGCCATAAATCAAAGCTAGGAAATAATATATCATTTGGTATGATTCTTTAATCGGAAATAATTTTAAGGGATACACTGTTAAGTAAATTGATTTTTTTTGGGTTAGTTTTACGATGGTTTTAATCGGCATAGTTTCAAATAAATAATCCGGATATTTTTTATATTCACCTATCTGTCAAAAAGTCCGAGTCTATGTTGCAATTAGTCTTTTCTTTTGGCATGGTTTCAAATTAATATAGCGGTTTTAAAAGATTTAATTGGAGCATATAATTTGTAAACATGTATAAAATCAGGTATTTTTAGCCATTTATAATAATTGAAGCGACCGTGCTAGAACCACGGGATTCGGGGGTGCCTAACACCTTCCCTCGGGTCAACAGAATTCCTTACTTAGAATTTCTGGTTCGGAGACTTCATTTGAAAAGTCGTAATTTTCCTCGATTCGGGATTTAAATAAATCGGTGACTTGGGACACCTTAATTTATTCCAAGTGGCGACTCTGAAATAAATAAATAATCTCATTTCGAATATTGTCACTTAAATTGGAAAAACTCCCTTATGCATTATCCTTCGGGGTAAGCGCGCCAAAAGGAGGTGTGACGGCTCTGGCGACTCTGCTGGGGATGCAAACCCAGAACCACTGGTTCAGGGTTTAAGAATTTGAGCTTTGAATAATTGTTGTATTTGGCTTATTTATTATCTGATTTTATTACATGTTTATATTTTATATGCTAAATGTTGTTTTACCGCTTTGATATTTTGTGAACTGTATATAAATTGTGCCGATACCCATTTTTTTTTCTTTTGAGTCTTTTGAAATACAATACCGGGCATTTGCTGGACATAGCCCGTTTTTCTCAAGATAGCTGTGGTGCTTGGCACCCGGTGAAGGATTTTGTAGTCACACATGTTTAGGCGGAGAGTTTTTTCAATTAAGCCGGAAAGTCATGCTACCGGTGCACCGACACTCTTCGGCTCGAGTTGTCCGCTCGAGTTAAAGCCGGTCTAGACACTTTTCCAACAGGATGATGACTTAGAATAACAAAACCTTATGCGGATCCCCGATAGGAACGTTTATTTGCATCATGTGCATATTTGACTTAGGAGGCTCAACACAGGGGTTGGGCCTGTCTAGGACAGGTGTACCTGAAACAAAATGACTAACTTGTTGCATCTTTTTTGTGTGCATTTATTTGTTTCGATCTTACATGCCGACCTGTTAAAAAAGAGGAAGAAGTGGAAAACGTCGGGGTATATAGTTAAAATAATTTTATGAAAATAGTTAGTTCTTTGAAAATAAATTCTGAAAAAAAAAAAATGCAAAAAATAAAAAAAATAAAATAAAAATAGTTAGTTCTTTGAAAATAATTTCTGAAAAATGCAAAAAATTTTCCAAATAAATTCTCTTAATTTTACGAAAAATAGTTAGTTCTTTTAAAAAAAAAAATTCTAAAAAAATGCAAAAATAAATTTCCAAATAAATTTTCTTAGTTCCTTTGAAAATAATTTGTTTTAGAAATGTTGTTTAAAAATAGTTCGTTTTCTTTTCTTAAAATGATTTAGTTCTTTTATTTCCGAACTACGCAAGTTTGATTCTCACCAAAATGAGATACGTAGGCAACCCATATCGGGCTCAACTAATACTGATTTTTTTTAGGGAAAACAATAATAAAAATATTAGAATTAGGATTTTTGTTCTTAGTCGAGAGTTAGGAAATTTTGCAAAAATAGCCAAACGCCTCAAAAGGGCGCCGGAGGACTAATTTCGCAAAACGGAATATAGACATCACACTGGTATCCTGTTATACAGCCTTCAAATCTTCTTCAAGTGTTGAAAGGCCGTATTAACAAGATTCGTTTTTTTAATAAAAAAAAAAGAAAATTTTTGAAAAAATATCTTAAGTTCATTTTTATCTTTTCTAGGATCAGCATGACTTCCTCGCAACGAATCGGCCAAAAAAGGGTGAGAGACGAAATGCCACCTATGTTCATGGTCCAGGACAAAACCCCAGATCGGCTCCGTAAATGGTGGACTAGTTTTTCAGCTTGGGAAAGAAATCAAGTTCACAAGCACCTCAAATTTCTTCCGGACATCATGATGATAAAACCGGATAAAAATGTGATCAGAGCTTTAGTGAGTTTTTGGGACTCGACAAGCAATGTGTTCAAATTCCGGGATTGTGAAATGACACCCACTTTGGAAGAATTGGGCGGACTCACAGGGCTCGGAAGAGATTTGCACAAGATGAGACCTGCAGCTCCTAAAATTTTTGTGCATAAAACCTAGTAGTTGTGGTGTCGTGGTCCGAATAATGTGTTAGGAATGCGTAGAATTCTTCGCGGCGAGCTTGCGAGCCGCGGTTCGGACCCTTGGTAGTGATTTAAGTTTCAAAATGTAGAGAATAAAATTTTCCAGAAAAATGTCAAATATGCGGTGCACTTTTGCGACCGCAGAATCAATATGCGGTCCGCATAGTGACCGCAAATCGTTCCAGAGAGTTGCCCAAAATTGTGTCCAATGTGCGGTCGATATGCGATCGCATGTCAATCTGCGGTGCACTTTTGCGACCGCAGAATCAACATGCGGTCCGCATAGTGACCGCATGTCTTAACAGAACCTGCGTAATTTTTTGAGCCATTCTGCGGTCATTATGCGGACCGCATGTTGATTCTACGGTCGCATAGTGACCGCATATTTGACCCCGGCCCAGATTTTTGTAACATTTTGACCCGATCTCTTCTTTAATATAACACGCCTTTCACCCTCATTTTCTCAAATCATTTTACCAAAATTAGAGAGAGGAGAGAGGGTTTTTAGAGAGAGAAGTTCTTCATCTTGAAAGATTGTTCCAATCATCTTAATTCAAAGTGATTCTAGGGCAAGGATTCAACTTCCCCAATATTTTCAAGGTAAAAACCCTAACTATTTTCTTTGATTTTCAGTTTTAATTGGGTAAAGAGAGGTTTGCATATAATAGCTTTTGAAAGTAGAATTTTTACACTCATGCATGATTATTGAACTTGATTTCTAGTAAAAAGAAGTGAGTAGAAGTAAGAGTCTTCAAGAACAAGGTTGGCAAGAGTAGGATATCTTGGGTAAGCATAAAGTAGGAAGAAAACTCATCACCAGGTATGTATGGCTAATTTTGATTCTTGTGAAATCGCACTTATGTGTAAAATTGTTTGGCATGTGTTGATTTGAGAAATTGTATGTGATTAATTGATGTTGTTGTTGGATATTCAAAGTTGTTGTTGAACTATGAGTGTTGTGGTAAGAAATATGAAACGAAAGGTAAATGAGAGTTGAATTGGGTAAAGAATTTGTGGATAATGATTATGATGGCCTATATGGCACCTTGTGGAAAAGAAATCGAAACACTTGAGAATTGGTTTATTGTGGAAAGAAATGAAACACTTGAATTATGGAAAATTGTTGAATATACATGTGTGAATATTCTTGAATGTGGAAACATTGTAACTTGGTTGTGATATTGGCTTGAGAAGTAATTGAGAACATGAAACAATGTGCAAGTTGCTTATTTGAACTTGTTGAAATTGTGTGTAGTACCTTATCTACTGTTTGAAATTGTTGTGTTTTCAACTGTAAGGCGGGGTCGTGTCGCGCGCCGCGACGTGGTGAAATAAGGTTTGGGTTGGGGTGATAAGGGTGGCCGAGGTAATAAGGGTGGTCAGGGGTAATAAGGATGGAAAGCGATCGAAATCGCTATTGAAAATTGATACATAAATCAATAATGTGAAATTGTGAAAGGAGACGGCAGGAGAGTTTGCAACCTGTGGGGCACTGATTGCCCCTTTGTTTGACTACTTGTGCTTTACGTGATTGATTGGTTATTGTTAAATTGGGTGATCGTATAAAGTGCTTGGTGTGAGAATTATTTGAAATGAGGAAAATGCGGAAACATGGTTGGCTGGCTTAATTAATTGTTGATGTAATTTAATGGCTTGAGTTTACTTGCGACAAAGTTTGTCCATACATACCAGTACAATTCAAGTGTACTGACGTCCCTTTTGCCGGGGGCGCTACATTCGTGTTATGATTGTAGGTGGATCTTTAGCAGGCACTTCAGCTCATCGGCAGTAGTATCCTTCTCCTTCCACTGCCCGTTTTGGTGAGCCCCTTTCTTCCTTGGGGCCTTGTGTGGTTCATGCCACCTCTGTTTGAATTCCATTTTGGTTTTGTAAGGTATAGCCGGAGCCTTGTTACCGGCAAGTATTGTATTTCCCTTTTTTTATCCTAGAGGCTCTGTAGACATGTAAACTGTGGGACTCCAGTATTATGTAGGTATTATGTTATGTCGGGCGTTGTAAAAATTACAAACTTGTTAATGAATCACTCGTATGGTTTTATTTGTTTAATGTGAAATCAATTTTGATTAGTAATATATTTGGTTAATGAGAAACAGTCAACACAGGGGTAACGCGTGGGAATGACACCCACTTTGGAAGAATTGGGCGGACTCACAGGGCTAGGAAGAGATTTGCACAAGATGAGACCTGCAGCTCCTAGGCGGATGAGTGTGAATAACTTCTTGAAAAAGCTATGTCTCCGGTGGGTTCCAATCGGTTGTCTGGAGAACGGTTGGGTGCCACTAGATTATCTCTACGAACAGATTTGGTGATAAGGAAGGGTTTGGGAAATTCTCAAACGTCGAATTTGTTAACCAGCTAAATTATGACGCCTGGGGAGATTTAAGAATCTATGCTTTCATGATCGCTTTTTTGGGAATCATGGTTTTTCCCGAACGTGGTGGACGCATCAGAATCCGTTTAGCTGCGGTGGTCTCATATCTACGGAGTAACGAGGAACACACTGTTCTTCCGATGATACTAGGAGACATCTTCCGGGCCTTAACTCGGTGCCAAGAAGGACAAGACTATTTTGAGGGTTGCAATATTTTATTACAAATGTGGTTTATAAAGCATCTCTACCATCACCCAATTGTGATAAACTTCAAAGCAGATTGGCTGAATTATATTCGCTGTCATACAAACAGAGCCGCCCGTTGTAACCTTCCAAAAGACTTGAGGACTTGGCAAGAACTCCTCAACTCTTTGAGAGCCGATCAACTTACCTGGAATTATTATTGGTTCCCTTCCGCCAAAATCATGCATATGTCGACATACCGCCCATTCTACATATTAATGGGTTTCGGGGGTTTCCAACCATATGCCCCGCTACGTGTCATGCGGCAGCTGGGAAGAGAACAGAAAAAGGCCCCAATTGAGGATATGCGATCATTTGTATGGGAATTTGTGACAGAAGAGACCCCGAGGGAGACTTATGCACAGAAGGTGTGGTTCGGTAGTCGACTCTCCGACATCAACGAAATGGTTGCCGATCGGGAACGGGGAGAAGTGAGTCTCGCTTATCTTGAATGGTTCCACAACCAACCAATACCAGAGCAAAGGTCAGAAAGGTCGGTGAAGTATGCCGTCGATTGGGAGAGAGAAATAGAAGCCAGAGTTAGAGAGGTTGAGCATGAAACAGCACAAAATTTCCAATCTTGCATCAACACTTTAAAAGAAGACAAAGGAATCCTGGAAGCAGCCATGGACATACAACAGGCTGACTTCGATCGGGAAAGGGCCGGTTGGGAGCAGGAAAGAGAAGCACTCCAAACTCAAATTCAAGATATGCAATTGGCCGCAGAAAGGTCAAGGAGGAGTCGGAGTGATCAGATGCTGATAAACGATTTGGAAAGGAAAGCCTTTGAACACCAAGAAGACTTGGAGAAGGCAAAAGCGGCTTTGGTTGCGGTCCGAACAAAATGGAAGAGAGCGGCCCACCAAGAAGCACTCCGTCTACAACAAGTAGAGAAAGACTATGATGCGATCATCGTTGATTTGAGAAAAGCAAATGCCACTCTTAAAGAGCGAACTCTCAGGCAAGTCCAGGATGCTAAAGCAGATAGAGACCGTTGTCACAACTTGATGGCACGGATGGAAAGACAAATAGATAGGCTCTTGGACCATGTCTCCGGCAACTCTCAAGTATTAGGGGCAAAGAACGGGCACATAGGGCAGCTGCTCAGAGAAAAAGACATAATCAGAACCAGGATCAATGAGATCGGGCACTACATTACTATGAAGTGTTTGAACTGCGAACGAGTACCTCGGCCTGCCCTCTTTTCTTCAATCATGGAATGTGTCCAACAAGTCATGGCAGAATTGGAAAGTATACAGAAAGATCTCACCCCAAGAACTGCAGCAAGGCCAAACAACGCCCCCCGGGCGCAAAGATTCGAGGCGTTGGAACATGCTTAGGAGAGTCTTTTGTTTTAGAGTCTGTTTGTCCTTTTACAAGTTTTTCTCCATTGTTGTATTTTGCAAGTGTTTCAAGTTTTAAGTTTGTTGAAATAAAATTCATGAACACTTCATCTTATGTCTATTGTTTCCGAACTACGCCCGGTCTGATTCATGCGGGGACATGATACGTAGGCAATCCACATAAGATTCGACCATCACTAAAAAAATAAATAAATAAAAATAAAAATGAAAAAAAAAGGGGGGGGAAAGAAGTTAAGAGAAAAAGAAGATCGATACAAACCGGAAAGCAAAGGAAAATACAAACCGGAATGACGCATTGCAAACGAATACATGTAGCAACATTATCACCTGTATAAGTGCATCACGCCCAACGTGAGATTACTTATCTGTTATGTTGTTTCAGACTAACCGTTTGTTTGCCAAACTCCAGGTTTTAGTAAAAGTGGTTGACTTTGCGGTAATCTGGCACCACATTCGTACTTCACAAGGTCCAAAGGAAAAGTTCGGCGGCCTGAGAGTACTCATTCCTATTTCACTAGATCAAAAAAGGGTGCCGACATGTCTTCAGAAATGCCTTTAGCAACCATCCCCGTTTCAGAGGAAAGCTCATTGGCAACCATCCCGGCTACTGAGTCGGCAGCTTTGGAAGAGAATAGAATGCTGCGTTGCCGCGTGCTCGAGATGTTGGACGATTGGAACAACGGGAAAGAACCCCCGAGTCTGGTCCCTGGGTTCCCTGAAATTCTTCTCAGGTCAAGCGGTATTTCAAATACCCCCGTCAATTACCCGCCTACTCTGTTCGGGTATTCCAATGCTACAAACCTCTCTGAATCACCCTCCACATCCCATCCTCGGGTGACACCACATGATACATATGCAAGAACGTCCGTTGAATTGCCAGTTCCAATCACAACGCACCCCACCGCACATGCTCCTTTCTTCGACTCCTCATCCTTTACATTCCCAGCACCACCGCTCACACGGGACCATACCCAGGTTGCAGCCAATACATATTCTCAGCCACCTCAATATGAGTTCCTACCGAGCCAAAATCCAAAGACCCCCGAGCGGGATGAGATGGCAAAAAGAATGAGGAGTTTGGAACAAAGCTTTAAGAACATGCAAGGTCTGAGTGGACAGAAGAGTGTATCTTACGCCGATCTGTGCATGTTCCCGCACGTCCATTTGCCATCGGGTTTTAAGACACCAAAGTTCGAAAAGTACGACGGACATGGCGACCCCATTGCTCATTTGAAGAAATACTGCAATCAATTGAGGGGTGCCGGCGGCAAGGAAGAATTGTTGATGGCGTACTTCGGAGAAAGTTTGGTCGGAATAGCATCCGAATGGTATATGGATCAAGACATATCTCGATGGCACATCTGGGATGATCTGGCCAGAGATTTTGTAAAACAATTCCAATACAACATCGATATTGCGCCGGACAGGAATTCTCTATCGAACTTAAAAAAGAAGCCCTCAGAAAGCTTTAGAGAATATGCCATCAAGTGGCGAGAGCAAGCGTCCAGGGTGAAACCCCCCATGGACGAAATTGAAATGGTCACGACTTTTCTCCAAGCTCAAGAGCCCGATTACTTCCAAAATATGATGTCGGCGATGGGAAAACCTTTCGCCGAAGCTATCAAGATCGGAGAAATGGTAGAAAATGGCTTGAAAACAGGGCGAATTTTGAGCCAAGCGGCCATTCGGGCAACTTCCCAAGCCATTCAAGGCGGGTCTGGAGGGATTCCCCGAAGCAAGAAGAAGGAGGAAACTGCCATGGCAGCAGTAGAAGACAGGAGATATCGAACCTCAAGGCGGGTATTCTCCGACAGGGCCCCCCAACATTACTATCCACATCACAGCATGGCTTATGCTCCTCCGCCTCCACCCTACGCAGTCATGAACATTCAACCTTTGGCACGGTCGCAGCCACCAGCCAACAGAAATCCACCTCCATTCCAGAGAAACCAACCTCCTTACCCAAACCAGTATAATCCACGGCCAAATAACGCTCGCCACCGTGAGCAACCCAAAACGAGCTTTACACCAATTGGGGAGCCGTATTCCACTCTTTTCCCAAAACTCGGGCAAGAAAACCTATTGCAGCCTGTTCCGCAGAACAGGCAGAATCCAGACTCTCCTGCCTACCAGAGGGGGATATACTGTGCATATCATTCAGGTGTTGAAGGACACAGTACTGACAATTGTTGGACATTAAAGAAGGCAGTGCAAGAATTGATCAATCAAGGGAGGATCGTCTTCGCAGATGAAGACATCCCAAATGTGACAAACAACCCATTACCAGCCCACAACAACGGACCGGTGATTGGGATGATTTGTGACGACAAAGAATTTGACCCAGCTTTGAAAGCGATAATCGCCATCGCCAACATAGAGAAGCGTCCTGAGGCTACCCCGAAACAAGAGAAAATGGGGAAAAAGGTTGAAGCTCTTGAAACCAAATCCGAAAAGACGATTGAATTGAAAGCATCGTCTCAGAAGGGCGGAGTCCTTTACCTCCCACGAGGTAAAGTGGAAAAACCATTGTCCATCGGTGCCCCCAAGAAGTTCCATTTAAAGAGAGAAACATCAATGTATGTACCAAAGGGAACTTATGTGGCCCGAAAACCGGATGAACCTGTGGTTATTGCACGCGTGCAACAAAAACCAATGACAGATCCATCCGCAGTACCCTGGAGCTACCGACGAACACTTGTTATGCGCAAAGGGAAAGAGATCGTGGGAAATTCATCTGAGAGTGTCTTAGGACAGAAGTACTTAAACACACAGGAGGTAAATAACGCCACACAAAGGCGTTTCCCGTCGAAGAAACCTGTAAGTGCTGAAGAGGCAGAGGTCTTTTTCAAAAGATGCAAATGCCTGATTATGAGGTGATAGACCAACTGCGTAAATGCCCAGAGCAGGTGTCGATGTTGTCCCTTCTAATGAAGTCTACTGAACATCAAAAGGTTTTGCTAAAAGCCTTGAATGAGGCATACGTGCCTATTGAGACTTCATCAGAACAACTTGAAAGAATGACAGAAAGATTCTTCGCGATCAATCAGATTTCCTTCAGTAAAGCTGATTTGCCTTTGGAGGGTGCCGCCCACAACAAAGCTTTGCATTTGACTATCAAAAGCGAAGGCTACTATATGAAGAGGGTCATGGTTGATGGGGGTTCGGGGGTAGACATATGCCCGCTTTCCACTTTAGGCCGCATAGGAATCGGAGCTGAAAGGATTCGGCCTAACAATATATGTGTGCGAGCTTTTGACGGTGTGAAAAGAGATGCTGTCGGAGAGATTGATGTAATTATGACCATCGGCCCGGTGGACTTCGAAGTGACATTCCAAGTCTTGGATATGGACACTTCTTACAATTTTCTTCTAGGGAGACCATGGATTCATGCGGCGGGAGCTGTGCCCTCTACCCTCCATCAGATGTTGAAATTTGAGCACAAGGGACAAGAGATCGTGGTCCACGGGGAAGATGAGCAATCAATTTATCGAGATCCATCCGTACCTTGCTTGGAAGCGGAAGCGGGAAGCGAAAACATTGTCTATCAAGCTTTCGAGATTGTGTTGGCAGATCAACACGAAGAAGGGAACCCTCTCCCCCGACCTTTTTTGTCTAATGCCTCCATCATGGTGGCGAAAGAAATGATTAAACATGGCTTCCAGCCGGGAAAAGGTTTGGGAAAATCCCTACAAGGAGTGCCGAAGCTGATAACTTTACCTGTAGCTGAAAAGTTTTTCGGAGTGGGCTTTCGCCCAACCCCTGAAGATGAAAGATGGGCCAAAAAGAGAAAGGAGAAAGGATGGGTTCTGCCGCAACCATTGCCGCATCTGTACCAAACTTTTGTCCGACCAAGGTACAGTGAAGAAGAAGAAGACGAGGTCTTTACAACGGAGGAAATTGAAGACATATGTGGGGCCATGAGGCAAATGCTCTATGATGTTAATATGGTCCAATCGGGAGAAGGAACAAGCACCGCTGAGGTGCTGTATGTGGGCCCTCTGAAGCTAAATTGCAAAATTGGAAAGCCACACCCTTCCCAATCAGGCGGGAGTTCTGGTAGATTTGTCCTGTCGTTTTCCTTCATCACAAGTTACTTCAGGATGTAGCTTGGATGTTTTTCTTTGTTTTCTTGTATTTTTGGTTTCCCCAATGTAATTTCGTTTGTTTTCAGAAAATTCCAAGAAAATAAAATAAATATTTCCTTACTTTTGCACTCTTTCTAATTTTGTTATTCTTCCTTTTCAGTCCTAATAATGCGGCTTTAAATAACATGACATGCTTGCGGAACTCATGCTCAAATCCGAACACGCCACCTAATCTGGAAATAATGAACCAAGAACCGGAATACGATAAAGATGAGGCTTTTAGGAAAATAAATCGAGAATTGTAACATTTCGAGAACAAACCTAAGCCGAACTTGAATGACACCGAACCGGTTAATTTGGGAACTGATGAAGAGGTCCGAGAGACCAAGATAAGCATCCACACAGATGAGAAAACACGAGATGCAATAATCCAACTCTTGTTTGAATTTAAAGACGTGTTTGCTTGGTCTTACGATGATATGCCGGGATTAGGAGCTGATCTAGTGGTGCACAAATTACCAATCTACCCTGACTGTCGCCCAGTGCAACAGAAGCAAAGAAAGTTCAAGACTGACATCAGTGATAAAATCAAAGAAAAAATCACTAAGCAGTTGAAAACGGGGGTAATTCGAGTGGTACAATACACCACGTGGTTGGCTAATGTTGTGCCCGTGCCAAAGAAAGACGGAAAAACTCGAGTATGTGTTGACTACAGAGATTTGAATAAAGCGAGTCCTAAAGATAACTTTCCTTTACCGAACATCCACATCCTTGTTGATAACTGTGCCAAACATGAGATACAATCGTTTGTGGATTGTTATGCGGGATATCATCAAGTGCTGATGGATGAAGAGGACGCCGAGAAGACTGCTTTTACCACACCTTGGGGGACTTACTGTTACAGAGTCATGCCATTCGACTTGAAAAACGCGGGAGCAACGTACATGAGAGCTATGACTGCCATTTTCCACGACATGATGCATCAAGAAATAGAGGTGTACGTAGACGATGTGATCATCAAATCCAGAACTCAAGGCGATCATGTGCGAGACTTGAGGAAATTCTTTGAGAGGTTGCGGAAGTACGATTTGAAGCTGAATCCGGCCAAATGCGCTTTTGGAGTCCCGTCAGGTAAACTTTTGGGTTTCATAGTCAGTAGAAGAGGTATTGAATTAGATCCCACAAAGATAAAATCCATCCGGGATTTACCTCCTCCCAGAACAAAGAAAGATGTAATGAGTCTTCTAGGCCGACTGAACTACATCAGTAGGTTCATCGCTCAGTTGACTTCCACGTGTGAACCCATATTCAAGTTGTTGAAGAAAGACACTGCAATCAAATGGACAACTGAATGCCAAGAAGCTTTTGACAAGATCAAAGAATATTTGTCAAACCCTCCAGTCTTAGTCCCGCCAGAGCCAGGGAGACCTCTTTTCTTGTATTTAACAGTCTTGGAAAACTCTTTTGGTTGTGTTCTCGGACAACGTGATGCAGCAGAGAAGAAAGAGCATGCGATTTACTACCCGAGCAAGAAATTCACTAGTTATGAGGTCAAGTACACTTTGCTGGAAAGAACGTGTTGTGCTTTAACTTGGGTCGCTCAGAAATTGAGACACTACCTCCAAGCCCATACGACTCACCTCATTACTCGGTTGGATCCTTTGAAGTATATATTCCAGAAACCGATGCCCACCGGAAGATTGGCAAAGTGGCAAATCCTGCTCACTGAGTTTGACATAGTCTATGTCACTCGCACGGCAATGAAGGCCCAAGCATTGGCAGACCATTTGGCCGAGAACCCGATCGACGAAGAGTATCAACCATTGAATACCTACTTTCCTGATGAAGAGGTAAATACGACAGAAGTTGTTTCGGACGACAGTCATGCTTGGAAAATGTTCTTCGATGGGGCGGTAAACGCTAAAGGTGTAGGGATCGGGGCAATCTTGATCTCTCCTGCTGGTCAGCATTATCCGGCCACGGCTAGGCTCCGTTTCTTCTGCACAAACAATACGGCTGAGTATGAAGCTTGTATCATGGGTGTGAACATGGCAATTGATCAAGGTGTCGAAGATTTGTTGATCATGGGAGATTCAGATCTAATTATCAAACAATCTCAAGGTGAATGGGAAACTCGAGACGTTAAACTCCTCCCTTATCGACGGCACGTGAACATTCTTGGCAAGCGATTTGCATCGATAGAGTTCAGGTATATCCCACGATGTCACAATGAACTAGCTGATGCACTTGCCACTTTAGCTTCAATGCTACCTTATCCGGGCAACGCCCGTGTCAATACCTTGGAAATTCAAATCAGGGAAAGCCACGGTTATTGCAATACAATCGAAGAAGGACCAAGCGTCAAGCCATGGTATTACGATATCAGGAGATTTCTGAAAACGCAAGAATACCCAGAACATGCTACTGGAGATCAAAAGAGGACCATTAGGAGACATGCGGGTGGTTTCTTTTTGAGCGGCGAGGTCATGTACAAAAGAACCCCAGATCTTAACCTTTTGAGGTGTGTTGATGCCGAAGAAGCAGGAAGAATCATGCACGAAGTACATGCAGGAGTATGCGGGCCTCATATGAATGGGTATGTCTTAGCCAAGAAAATCCTTCGAGTAGGTTATTATTGGATGACCATGGAGAAAGATTGTTTCGGTTTTGTCCGAAAATGCCATCAATGTCAGGTACATGGAGATTTGATTCATGCACCTCCAACTGAGCTGCATCCTATGTCAGCGCCGTGGCCATTTGTCGCTTGGGGAATGGATGTCATCGGCCCGATTGAGCCGAAAGCCTCGAATGGACACCGATTCATAGTAGTGGCTATCGATTACTTCACGAAATGGGTTGAAGCCATCACTCTCAAATCAGTCACTAAGAAAGCTGTGGTGGATTTTGTACACTCAAATCTTATCTGTCGTTTTGGTATACATGCAACTATCATCACAGACAATGCTGCGAATCTGAATAGTCATTTGATGGAAGAAATATGCGAGCAATTCAAAATAACGCATAGGAACTCCACCCCTTATCGGCCCAAAGCCAACGGTGCCGTGGAAGTAGCGAACAAAAACATTAAG
Source organism: Nicotiana noctiflora (assembly GCA_032618575.1). Taxonomy (NCBI): domain Eukaryota; kingdom Viridiplantae; phylum Streptophyta; class Magnoliopsida; order Solanales; family Solanaceae; genus Nicotiana; species Nicotiana noctiflora. The sequence goes on from JASVEL010014064.1 coordinate 38,556, forward strand.
AAGATTTTGAGAAAAACAATCCAAAGATCTAGACAATGGCATGAACAATTACCGTTCGCTTTACTGGGATACCGTACTACAGTACGCACATCGGTGGGAGCAACTCCATACCTGCCAGTCTATGGAACTGAGGCTGTGATACCGGCAGAGGTAGAAATTCCTTCGCTTCGTACAATTGTTGAAGCAGAGATTGAAGACAGCGAGTGGGTTAAGACTCGTTTGGAACAATTAACTTTGATCGATGAAAAGCGAATGGCTGCGATCTGTCATGGACAACTGTACCAACAAAGAATGGCTCGTGCTTACAACAAGAAAGTACGACCGAGAAATTTCGAAGTAGGTCAGTTGGTTTTAAGACGCATTCTTCCACATCATGAGGAAGCGAAAGGAAAATTCGCTCCTAATTGGAAAGGACCATACATCATCAGGAAGATACTGCCAAGAGGAGCATTATACTTGGGAGACATGGAAGGAAAAGATCCTGAAACGACTGTGAATGCAGATGCTGTGAAAAGGTATTATGTCTGAACTTGTTTCAATGAGGTCCTCGCAAGTCGAAATGATTGAAGGCTTTTATTCCCGCTACCCAAACACTACCAACCCTTTTTGTAAACCCTTTGAGCCGGTTACTTTTCTTTGGTTACCCTCTTTGGAATCCAAACTAAAAAAAAAAAAAAAAAAAAAAAACAACAACAACAACAACAAATTTTCTGAACTACGTTCTGACTTGATTCCGAAAGGATACGTAGGCAACCTCTCCCTGAGGTTCAGTCATAACAAAACAAAAATCCTGGTTTCCCCAAAAATGAAACTGGGGCAGATGATATTTTTTGATTCGGTTTAAGATCCGTCAAGATGATTCCAAAGTTGTAATGTTGTTTACAATTCTTGTTACCCGAACCGAGTACAAGTCCTTCAAGATCGATTGGAGGTTGTGAAAACATCATTGTTGCGATCCGAGGTTTTGGGAATGAAAAGAAATAAAATGAGAGAGTCTTTTTGGTGAAAACCTTCGGGCACCATAAGACGATGGAAATAGAGAAATACAAAATGAGAGAGCCTGTTGGTAAAAACTCGCAAAGAGTGCTATCCGGCGATGGTAAGAAGAGAAATGAGAGAGGTCGATTGGCGAAAACCCGCAAAGGGCGCTATCAACCGAAAAGTTTGTTTCACCACGAGAGGTCCTGGCACGGCTCCTTAGCTCGGAAATATAGACCCGTTTGGTTCATAAGAAAATGGGAGTTTTGTGATGATCAAGCATCTGGTCCGAGGAGCATGTCATGTTGGTTAAAGTCATCATATACCTCAGATAAGTCCTTCTTTTTTCCCCCGAAAGGGACTCCTCTATCTTTGATACGTTTTTCCATTCTTTGATTCATTCTTTTCTTTGAATCCCTTTCGGTTTGATTTTAATTCTGAAACTATTACAAAGGAAGATGACAGGACTGGGTTTACAGGACTCCGCCTGGTAAAGAAGAAAAGAAAAAAAAAACAGCCTCAGTGGTGTATTGTTACAATCCACGATTGGATCATAATGACCGATTGTTTCCAAAGAAAAGGATGTTTAGAGAGGAAACAGAAATCAAAGGCTAAGGTCTTAGAAGAGACAGAATAAGGCAGAAGGATGGAACCTACACGGAAAATCCCCATGGAATTCCGGGAATGAACCCGGTCGGTTCGAAAGGAAGTCACCCCAAAGACAATTGGTAGCAAACTTCTCAATGGAAATGGGGAAACGATCAAGCAATGAAGATAACCAAGGCCACAAAGCCAACCACTTTTTCAACTGATAAAATGTTCTTTGTTGAAAGCAGGTCTGTTTAACTGTGCAAGAAGAAGGTACAACTCGAATAAGTGAAATACGCAAGCTTTGAAATGGCTTTGGAACAAGGAAAACACATAAAAAGGTAAGTTTCTTTTTAGAGGTTTATCCTATGCATTTGTTGATGGTTAAAAAGAATGCCTAAAGAAGGCCAAAAAAAAAAAAAAAAAATGAAAGAAAAGAAAATGAAAACTCCGAAAAAGAGAATCAAATCATATCGAGTCCAATATCTGTTTGGACCCGGTCGAAAAAACCGAGGTCTTTCGGCGAGAAAGCCGTGAAGCTTTTATCCGGTCGGAAACCGAGGATCTCCCGGTCGAAAAGCTGCGGAGCCATTTACTTTACCCGGCCAAAAACCGAGGATATGACGGCCAAAAAACGGTTCGATATTGTTTGAATTCCGGCCGGAAAGCCGTGAAACTTTTATCCGGTCAGAAAACCGAGGATCTCCGGTCGAAAAGCTGCGGAGCCATTTACTTTTACCGACTGAAATTGCGAGGATCCGACGGCCAAAAAGCCGTTAGATATTGTTTGAATTCCGACCGAAAGCCGTGAAACTTTTATCCGGTCGGAAAACCGAGGATCTCCCGGTCAGAAAGCTGCGAGCCATTTACTTTTACCCGGTCAAAAAACGAGGATCGACGGCCAAAAACCGTTAGATATTGTTTGAATTCGGCTAGAAAGCGGTGAAACTTTTCTTCCGGTCGGAAAACCGAGGATCTCCCGGCCAGAAAAGCTGCGGAGCCATTAACTTTACCCGGCCAAAAAACCGAGGATCGACGGCCAAAAAACCGTTAGATATTGTTTGGATTCCGCCGGAAAGCGGTGAAACTTTTATCCGGTCGGAAAACCGAGGATCTCCCGGTCGAACAACTGCGGAGCCATTTACTTTTACCCGGCCGAAAAACCGAGGATGCGACGGCCAAAAACCGTTAGATATTGTTTGAATTCGGCTAGAAAGCCGTGAAACTTTTCTTCCGGTCAGAAAACCGAGGATCTCCCAGTCAGAAAACTGCGGAGCCATTTATTTTTACCCGGCCAAAAAACCGAGGATCTGACGGCCAAAAAACCGTTAGATATTGTTTGAATTCCGGCCAGAAAGCCGTGAAACTCTTCTACAAAATCCCGGCCGGAAAGCCGTTTGAACCTTTGTGAAACCATGACTTTCTTACCCAATACCAAAAAGTCTTTTAATCACTTTCTGTGTCACAACTAACTTATGAAATTTTCCTAGCAAAACTGGGGCAGAAAAATTTCGTTCGTTTGTTTGTTTTGTTGTCTTAAATAGGTTTGACCTCGGGACGCAAGGATCGAGATAACCTACAAATGGAACATCAATCCAGAGTGAAGAAAAGAAGAAAAGAACCAAAAGAAAAGAGTTCAAATGTTGGAGTAAACAAAGGCACGATTGCTCAGAAGATGATTGAAGTAACAAGCTCCGCCGACTCCGTTTCACTCAATGTTACAGAAATAAACGAGCACGTACAGCTTGTGGAGCATCAAGATTCAGATCGAGGTCTACAGCAAATCAGCTAAGATTCAAGAACAAGTTTTCAAGAGAATCATAGATAGGAATCTTGTAACTCGTAGTTTGATAGCATAGCTAGTTGAGCTTTAATTTCTTTTGGTGTAATAAGGAGATCAGTAAGCAGTAAGCAGCAACATGCAGCAACGATAGCAACAGTAATAGCAAAGTGTCAGTCCACGGTAGTCCCAGCTACCAAAACTTCCCGAACTACATTGACCTGATTCCTGTTTAGCCCAGGATATGTAGGAGGCCTCCTAAGCAAAGGCTCGGTCAAACTCTTTCAAAATGCTTCACACGGAGCGCTCGAACGGGCAAAAATTGCTCGTATTTGCTCATTATCTTTGCACGAAAACTCTTCGAGTTTACACGCAAAGAGGGGCAGCTGTGAGCACGTGATTTTTGCCCTACATGAGAATTACTCCCAAAAATGCAAAATAAAATAGTTTTGTGTTGAGCGTGATTTTCGTGATTTTGTGTTACTTTTCTCTTATTATTTGTATCTTTTGTGTGCGCATTTCTATTTAAATTAATATAAAATACAAAATATTTGCATTTGCATATAAATTCGTGTGTGCGATTAAGAATAATTAAGCTTGTTTTACGAAAAAAAAAAATAACAAAAATATGTATCTTTTGCATTTAATGTCTAGTTGTGTGATTTTATTTTTTGAAATGGTACTTTAAATTGTGTGCGATAGTTATTATTAAGAATTGATTTGTATTTGTAAGATAATTTTGGTTTTAATTTAATCTAGGATTTTGTTTTTTTAAATTAGGAGAAAAATAGTTGGGAAATAAATATACAAGGAGAAGAATTAAATAAAAAGAGAAGAAGATCAAATTTGGGCCAAATTCAATTAAATCAAGAAAGGCCCAAAACACTACCTGTGAGCACGTGATTTTTGCCTTACTTGAGAAGTACTCCCAGAAAATTCAAAAATAAAAATAGTTTCGCGTTGGGCATGATTTTTGTGATTTTGTGTTATTTTATCTTTTTGTGTGCACGTTTATTTATTTAAATTAAAAATACAAAATATATGCTAGGTTTTGCATTTTTAGTGTTTGATATCGAAGTCATGTGATTTACATTTTTGGGTGATATGTAATTATGTACGTTAATTGTAGTAAAAAACAGCGGTGTTATAGGTTGGTATATATACATATGTGTGTATATATATATATATGTATATATACATATATATATATATATATATATATACACATACGCATATAGTACATCATGTGGATCCGATCTGGGCCAAAACTTAGTCTAAAAACCAGGCCCAAACGAATTTCCCCCAATCCAGCCCAAATACCCGTCCAGCTTCAGCCTGTGTAACGCTTGATCTGGACCGTTGGATTTTATTATCCAACGGCCCAGATTAATCCTTTAATTCCAAAATACATTCAGCCTATGACTTAACCAAACGACACCGTTTGGTTTAAGTGAGGAGATCCTGATCGTTGATCAAGTTTGATCCAACGATCAGGATTTAACTTCTCCAAAACATATATAAACTCATTCCATACCCCGCCCCCCCAAGCCAGACCCCCCCCTCTCCCTTCATCTCCCTCAGGAGCTCTCAAAGACCCAGCGTAACGCCGCCGTGCCCCGCCTGCCGGAAATCGCCTCACGGCGGTTCCGGTAGGCCAATGGCCACCAAACCAATGCCAAAATCTTCCCATCACCTCCCCCATCACGAATCTGGCCTCCGTTAACCTCGAATCACTCCGGAGCTCCTCGAATCTTCATTTGAAGATTCGAGTCAAGCTCGAACCAATGCCAAATCACCCCAAACTCACCCCAAACCCTCACATGGCCTCCCTCGTACCCCCGCCGGCTTTCGTTTGCCTCGAATCTAACCAGAAATGCAAAAGCCCCAAATCCGAGCCCAAGAACCCTAGTTTTTGAAGAAATCCAATTCGAGCCGGGTTAGCCATAATTGAAGTCCAAGGGACTTTAATCTAGGTGTTCTCAATCGAGAACATCTTGATTAAAGCCCGTTTGGCTTCAATAATTCCAAGTCTTAGTTCGAAGCTTGGGTCGGCAGATTTCTTACAAGGTATTCATTCATTCTTTGGTCGATTTAATTCGATTTTGTGAATATGTGTGTTTGTTTTATTCATTGTTTCAGTTCTCATGCTTTTAATTTCTCATATCTCATGTCAGTCGATCTGTTCTCCTCCTTTGAGGCCTTTTATTTGGCCAATTCCCTCTGTTTTTAGTAGTTAAAATGAATCATAGGTTCGATGTGATTAAAGTCGTCAAGGAATTAGTTCGTAGTATTGATCCCTGAATCTGCCTGTATGCAATTCATTAGTGTAGGGGCTGGTTACTGTTTGATTCAGATTAAAGGGAGTTAGTTGGTTGTAGTTAACAGGTTAATTTTTAAATCACACACCCATACAAGGGCTAGTGGAACCTGCACAGCAGGGCATCCCACTGAGGTTCCTGCCACGAGCATTGTTTAATGCTTGAGTCCATACTTTGGACAGTAGATAGTGGGGTTCAGGGAATAGGGATGGGCAGAGGGGAGTTCCTGAGTTTTCTGGTTTTTAGGAGTCCTTTTAGCTATAAGTATAAGGGGGCTAACAGCATAGACGAGGAGGATACCTGAGAGTAACTAGAGCACCTGAAGAAAAATAGATACAAGGATACATATAGAAGCAGAGAGAAAAGAATAGTAAACCTGGAGAGAAAATAGGCAATAGGGATTCATTTCGATACACATATAGAAAGATACAGAGAGAGAGGCTACTGTTTCATTGGATTTGGGGCCACTGTTTCGTGTGTTTTGATTCAGTGGCTGAGCTATTAGTCTTTCGTGTGTTGTGGTTGTGTTTTGCTGTTGGTGGCAGTGCTCATTTGGTGCTGTTGGTCATTAGTGTTGCTGCTCTTGGTCGTTTGTGTTGCTGTGCACAGTGTTGTTGGTTCAGTGCTGGTTCTTCTATTGTTTGTGTGTTGCTGTGCTATTGTGGCTAACTGCCACTGGTTGTGGCCGTGTGTGTTGACATTGCTGGCCTGGTCGTTTGTTGCTGCTGTTAGGCATTTGTTGTTATTGTTGTGTCTTTGTTGCTGCTGGTACATCTCAGTTGGGTATGCTGCTGCTGTGTTGACCTTACCTGAGTGTTGTGGTAGCTCCTGAGTTGCTTTTGGTCTATTTTGTTGCCACTGGTTGTTGTTGGGGCCATTCGATTGTTGCCACTGGTTATTGTTGCTGCCATTGGTTATTGGTCTACTGTTTTAGCTGGTCTAGTGTTGTTACTGTGGTGGTCATTTGTTGCTGGTCCAGTGTTTGTGGCTATTTGGTTGGTTATCATTGTTGTTGTGGTGTTTGTGTGGTTGTTGGTTCACTGTGTTTATTACTGGTCTACTGTTGTGCTCCTGTTACTGTTGCTGCATTACCATTGCTCACTCATCCTTGTTCTTCCGCATTCCAGGTACACACCTCTGTTATTGTAGTTCCTTGGTTCGAAAAGGATGAAGTTTGAAGCTTATGCATAAAGTTTATTGAAACATGTAGTCGTCTAAAGTTCTTATGTTTAATTACATTCTGTTATTCTCCAATTAAGCTTGTATTGCTAGTCTTGGTTATGGAAAAGTGTAGCTAGGCCAAAGATACACTGTCGTTAGATAAGCACGTAAACCTGAATTAGTCTGTTGTATCTCTATTCAATCTTCTCTGCTCGTGTGTGTAATCTCCAAATCTGTTAACGTTAGACCTTATGCTAAAAGCAAGATTAGCTAGGGAGTTGTTACTCAACGGAATGACGTAATTAGATTAAAAAGAGTCGGGGGTGCATTTCATGTGACCCGACCCCAATTTTGGGAAAGAGTAAACAAAGCGTGTCAGGAACCACAGGCGCATTTCATGTGGTGTGGTTCGTAGCAAGTTTTTTATAATTTGGAATCAACTCTTAAGTAAAATACAGTGGGATGTAGTTCGCTTTAGATTTGAATCAAAGGTGCGCCTCACCCAATAGTTACACTAATCGCACTGCCTTCATAAATGTACATATAAAATACTTAGATGTTGAGGTGCGTCGTTTCTTAACAAATGTCACGCCCTTCACAACAGTGTAAATAAGTAGTCGATCCGGGCGCATATTTTAGTTCTATCTTCTTGAATACGGGTGTGCATTTCATGCGACCCGAATCCAAACCCCGAAATGTTGAATAAGAATATGTCGAGGATCCGGGTGCATTTCATGTGACGTGATTCGAAAGCATATTTTAAGCAACTTTCTCTTTCGTAAATCAAAACCAATAATAAAAGCGGTAAAGGGATATTAACTTGCACTAAGTACATAATTGTAAAAAGCAGATAGATAAGCCAAACACGACAGTTGAGCGACCGTGCTAGAACCACGGAATTCGGGAATGCCTAATACCTTCTCCGGGTTAATAGAATTCCTTATCCGGATTTCTGGTTCGCGGACTGTTAAATAGAGTCATTCTTTTCCTCGATTCGGGATTTAACCGGTGACTTGGGACACCATAAATCTCCCAAGTGGCGACTCTGAAATAATTAAATAATTCCCGCCTCGATTGTCCTTTAATTGGAAAAACTCTTTGCACCTTGCGGGTGCGTAAAAAGGAGGTGTGACAGCTCTGGCGACTCTGCTGGGGATTTCTTTTAGAATTCGAGCTCGGAATAATTGTTGTATTTGGCTATTTTATTATTATCTGATTCTTTTACATGTTGGCATCAATGTACAAAATGTTGTTTTTACTGCTTTGATATTTTGTGAACTGTACATATAAATTGTGCCGAAACCAATCTCCTCTCTGAGTCTTCTAAATCATGAAGAAGGGTGCACTTCGTGTGACTTCTTTTCTGTATAGTGTCTAATTCCCATTTTAGAACGAGGTTTGGATAAGTTGCAAAACCGGTGAAGCTTCAGTATTCCCGGGTTGCTGCCTCCTCCTCGGCTCGAGCTGTCCGCTCGGGTAAGCCAAGTCTAGAACAGATAAACCCAGGTTTTAAACCTAGAATAACAAAGCTTCATGCCGGATCCCTAGTAGGAAACGTTTATTTGCATCATGTCGCATTTTGGCTTAGGGGACTCAACACAGGGGTTGGGTCCGTCTAGGACAGGTGACCTGAAATGAACAGACTATCCTGTTGCATCCTGTTTGTCTTGCGCATTTATCTGTTATAGACTTGCATGCTGACCGACTTTTAGAGATTAAAAAAAAAAAAAAAAAAATGTTCTTAAGATAGAAATAGCTTATTTGTTTTCCTTTAGTAAAATGAATAAATAAATGATGTCGTTTGTTTCGTCAAAACCGAACTACGTGGGTTTGATTCTCATTGGATGTGAGATACGTAGGCAACCTCCATCAGGTCCAACTTCACCTTTTGAAAATGGCTGAAAAATCAAAACTAACTTCTGTACTAAATAAGTCGGTGACGCTGTTTTTTAAAAATTTAGCCGAATGTTCCCGAAAGGGACGCCGGAAGGCTAATTTCGTATAAACGGCCACCTTTGGGTCAATCTTGATTTCGATCAATTTACCCCACAGCCTTAAAAGCCTTCGTCCCCGAGACGATGAAAGGCCGTGATTGAAAACTGATTTTTTTATTTTATTTTCTTAGCAAAACAAAGTTGTTTTTCTCATTTAAATCACCTTAATAAATGTGCAGGATGAGCACGAATCAGAATAAATCATTTTCAATCTTTAGTGAGGTCCCTCAGCAGCTCCGTATATGGTGGAGCGATTTGGAAGATAGTAGCAAAAAGGTAGTAGGAAGAATTTTGGGAGGTTTGGTTGATCTGTTGAATATCGAGCCGAGGGAAGACATCATCAAGGCACTGGTATCTTTCTGGGATCCGACCCGCAATGTGTTCCATTTTGTTGACTTCGAACTGACGCCCACATTAGAGGAAATTGCGGGCTATGCAGGACTAAATGGGAAATTAAGAGGACAATACCTGCTCTCACCAAGGCCGGTATCTCCACATGGGTTTCTGGATTTACTGAGCATTAGTCGAAAGGTGAAAAATGATGATCTGTTGAAAGGGTATTGCGATCTTCAATTCTTATATCAACGGTACGGCACTCCTCGGGGTTTTGAAGAGTCAAACCTTGGGCTGACTCACGCAGGGAATAGAACCAAGTGGGAGGCCAGACGAATTCTAGCATTCCTAACGACATTCTTGGGGGTTGTGATTTGTCCGCGTGAAGATAAGAAGATAGAGATAAGTCTGGTAGGAATAGCCGATGTTGCAATCAAAAAGGCTACCAGCACGGTGGTCCCTTTGGTTTTGTCCGAAATCTATCGAGCCTTGACTGTATGCCGAGAAGGGGCAATTTCTTCCAAGGTTGCAATCTGTTACTCCAATTATGGATGCAAGAACACCTCCATCACCGAACACAATACATGAACCATGGGTTGACCGGAAAAAACTGTATCAGGGGTTTCGAAGAACGGATGATGGGTGTTGTATTCACTGAAGGCGTCGAGGCATGGCTTGCACGACTGAGCTCAATAGAAGCCGATCAGATTGAATGGGCATTCGGGTGGTTACCCGCTACTGAAGTAATATATATGGCAGCCGAGGAGTGTTATATCCTTCTGATGGGAATCCGCGGTGTCCAACCATATGTCCCTCACCGTGTATTACGTCAACTAGGAAGGTTTGAGGTTATTCCTACCGATCAAGACCTAAGGAAGTACGCCATTGAGTTGAGCCCGGGAGTTGTCTTCCCCGAAGAGAAGGTTAGAAGGCTGTGGCACGAATGTCGGTTCCTTGAGCCTAAAACCATGGTCCGGGAACTATCTAAGGGAGAGGTGGACCCAAAGTACAACGTGTGGTTCGGGAAAAGATTTCAGATTCGTCGGAAATGTTCTAAAAGAGCCCATATCCAACAATTCACGGAAGATTCACGGGAACAATGGGATTGGTTAGCAAAGGAGGAGGGATACAGGACGAAGATTGGCAGGATAGAACAGCAGGTCCGGGACCTCCAATTCGAGAAGAACATGCAAGCTGCCACCGACGAAGGAGACAAAAAGAAGTTGGCACAAGAAAATGACTTCTTGAGAGCTCAAATCCGGCAAATGAAAAGAGATGCTGACAGACAGTCGAGGAGTCGGGCCGACGAAAAATTGATAAGGGGTTTGAGAAGCCAAGTCACCGACATCCGAAGAGAATTGGACGAGTCAAAAGCCCAAATAACGAGGATCCGTGCCAGCTGGAAAAAGGAGGCACATCAACATGCACTTCACCTAAAGCGGGTGGAAGAAGATTACAATGATATCATCACTAGCCTGAGGGAAGCAAATGTTGTCCTTAGGGAAGCGGGTTTTCAAGCAAGCCCAAGATGCCAGAGCGGACCTCGACCGTTGCCACAATTTGATGGCCCGACTGCAAGGACAAGTGGATAGGCTCCTAGATCAAGTCACCAACAATGCTCGAAGATTGGGGGCGAAAAACCAGCAAATAGAGCGGCTACTCGGAGAAAGGGACATGATCAAGGATAGAATTGGAGAAATCGGGCACTATGTCACCATGAAGTGCCTGGCTTGTGAACGAATGCCCCGCGCCGACCTTTTCGCTTCAATTATGGGTTATGTTCATCGGATCATGGAAGAGTTGAGGGAACTGCACAAGGACCTCACACCAAGGCCTGCGGCAAGGCCGAATGATGCCTCGCAGGCCCCCAGGAGCTTTAGGGCATTAGATTTTTGATTGAAAATGTATTTTGAAACGTTGAGTCAAGCTAGTTGGCATTTTTATCTTTACTTTCCCAAGTCAAGCATTTTCTTTCGTTGCTGATTGTTGTAAGACGTGTTTTGTAACTACGCGGTTTTATTTGATATAAAAGTTACTGAATTTTGCCACAATCTTGTTACCAGAACTACGCTCGGTCTGATTCACGCGGGGTCGTGATACGTAGGCAATCCACATAAGATTCGACCACCACTAAAAAGAAAGGAATCCATAGGTTAAATAACAATAAGGCTTGCAAAGATAGTCGAAAAAGAAAAAAAAAAAGAGAAAGAAGGAAAAGAAAAGAAAAAGAAAAAGGGCCGGAATGACGCATGTTAAGAGTACATGTAGAAAGGGTTATTTGGTTAGGTGCATTGCATCCAACGTGCTATAACATATCTGTCAAACTCGGTGAACTAACAAGTTTGTTGCGTATTCCGGAAAGTTTAGCAGTTGGTTTGACGGAATATCCTGGCCAGCCATCACTACCGTACTAGATCCAAAGGACCGATTACAGTAAGCATGTCTAGTTCTGGCAAGAGTCTCGAGGAAGAAAAATCCGAGCTACAAATCATGAAAGAAGAGGTGGACCGGTTAAAACAACAGATAACAGAGATGCACCTGGCCTGGGCCAGGGAACAATCTTCGCCAAACCGCCCTACTCTCGCCTCAGCTCCGGAACATTCGCCCGTCGATCCTTCAACAAGCGCCCCGAGCTATCCATACTTTCAGGGGGACAATCCATATGCCACCCACATTCCACCAGCCAAACCAAATCCTCCTCCAGTCACCCCTGTTTTTGTAGCACCTCCACCTGCTCCTCTGCAAAGGCCGGCCAGCGAGCCATATGTTCAGATCCATGACAACTCTTACTATCCTCCAGAGCCTACTTTCAGGGCCCCTGAACCACAATCACATACACCCCACTGGGATAATCCGGCAGAACAGGAAAAACACTTCCAAAGTTCGGAACACGAGGAAGTTATCAGAAAAGTTAAAAGCCTGGAGCAGTCCTTCAGGAACATGCACGGTTTGGGCAACCAGGTCAGCGTCGCCTATAAAGATCTATGTCCATTTCCGGACGTCCAGTTGCCAGCAGGGTTTAAAATGCCCAAATTCGACCTATACGAGGGGCATGGTGACCCAGTGGCCCACCTGCGGGGGTTTTGCAGTAAAATGAGAGGGGCCGGAGGACGGGACGAGCTTCTGATAGCCTACGTCGGCCAGAGTCTGGGAGGATCGGCGTTGGAGTGGTACACTAGACAGGATCCCAGTAGATGGTTTACGTGGGATGATTTGGCTCAAGCTTTTATCGGCCAGTTCCAATACAATCTTGAGATAATCCCCGGCCGCCTATCATTGCTAAAATTAGAGAAGAAGCCTGCTGAAAGCTTCAGGGAATTTGGTTTCCGATGGAGGGAACAGGCGGCCAGGGTAGATCCGCCGATGAGAGAGAGCGAGATGGTGGACTACTTGTTGCAGACATTAGAGCCCACCTACTTCGGACATCTGGTAACGTCCGTAGGCAAATCATTCACTGAGGTGATAAAAATGGGGGGTATGATCGAGGAAGGTTTGAAGGCCAACAAGATCATGGGTTACTCAGCACTGAAAGCCACCACTCAGGCTATCCAAAGTGGTACTGGAGGAGTACCGGGGAAGAAGAGGAGAGAGGAAGTTGCGGCCGTCGAGTCGGGGCATGGTTCGAGAAATAGAGGCCCGCGCCCCGATATAGCCCACCGACCTCACCGCCAAAGTTACCCCCGCGACCCGTATAACCGCCGCGGCACTACTATCCCGCACCGATCCCCATTTCTTGTCCACCACGCACGGTCCTGTTACGCACCTCCCGTCCGTGCACCGTGGCGTGCACCAAACCCGCAAAACAACCACCCGCCCCCAAGAGCTTATAGAAACCCCTCGGGCGCGAGTTTCGGTCCGAACCAGGCATTCAGGGGCGACGGGCGCCGAGGCCAGAGACTTTCACTCCCTTAGGAGAGTCTTACACTAGTATGTTCCACCGGTTAAAGCGAGTAGGGGGTCGCTGAATCCGGTTGAAGCTAAGGCTGCCAAACCTGCTTCGAAGAACTTGGACCATTCGATGAAATTGTGCCTGCTTGCTCGGGATGTCGGGGCACGATACGAGAAAAGTGTTGGAGGCTAAAGACGGCCATCCGAGGAGCTTATTGACACTCGCGGGATTGAGGTCCAGACTCCAGAGAGCCCAACATCAGCCAAAACCCGCTTCCGACTCATCGTGAGACCAATATGATCGAGTTGGTACGGGCGGAGGAAGGAAAGGAGAAAGCCTCTCGGACTGTAATGATGATTAAGTCTAGCGGGGCAGGAACGAGAAAAGGGCCAAGCCTTGATGAGTCGCCCAGTTGCAAGAAGGACATACCAGGAGAGTCGGAAGCAGGAAAGGAAAGTGTGAACGAGGTACCGGTGAAGCCGGCCAAGATAGTTGTACCAGGGGCAGCAATCAAGCCCATCTTGACAGTAGCAGGCGTTCGAATGGATCCTTTCATCATCAAGCCAGCAATACAGTTGCCAGTAACTGATAGCCGGGCTGTTCCATGGAATTATGCTCGGATTACAACGACCTACAGAGGAAAGGAGGTGAAAGAGGAAGTTTGTGAAGCCCGAGGGTTGACCCGCTCGGGGAGATGTTTTGCCCCTGCGGAATTGAGGAAGACCACTCCGGCAGTATTGAAAAAGCCGGTCACTGATGAAGAGGCGGAAGAATTCTTGAAAAAGATGAAGCTGCATGACTACTCTGTCTTAGAGCAGTTGAAGAAGACTTCGGCGCAAATATCATTGCTATCCTTGCTGATACATTCTGAAGAACATCGGCAAGCATTGATGAAAGTCCTGAATGAGGCACATGTACCGGATAAAATCTCAGTGAGCCATTTGGAGAAAATCACCAATAGGATCTTCGAAGCAAATCGGATCACCTTCACCGATGACGAGTTGCCTGAGGAAGGCACTGAGCACAACAGGGCTTTATATCTTACGGTGAAGTGTGAAGAGGCGGTGGTTACCAAAGTCCTTGTCGATAATGGGTCCAGTGCTAACATTTGTCCTCTCTCTACACTGGGCAAATTAAAAGTAGACATCGGCAGGGTACGCAAGAACGGCGTATGTGTTCGAGGGTTTGACGGAGGAGGCAAAGCGTCGGTTGGTGACATAGTGCTAATCTTGACAATTGGGCCAGTGGAGTTCACCATGGAATTCCAGGTGCTGGACATGGTAGTGTCATATAACCTCCTGATAGGGCGACCATGGATCCATGCCGCAAGAGCAGTTCCATCCAGCTTGCACCAACTCGTCAAGTTCGAGTGGGATCAACAGGAGATCGTCGTCCATGGAGAGAACGATCCACAATCAAGCACCATCATTCCCTTTGTTGAAACAGAAGAAGATGTTGGGCCGTGGGTATATCAGGTCTGCGATGTGGTGTCCGCCAACCGAGTTCCGGAAGGGGAATGCATTCCCGGTGACAGGACAATTACTGCAGATGTCATGGTGGCTCATGAAATGTTGCGACATGGTTTCATACCCGGTAAAGGTCTAGGTGCATCTCTGCAAGGAATCATACAACCGGTATCGGTGGTCGAAAACTTGGGAACCTTCGGTTTGGGATTCCAGCCAACATCAGAGGACATCCGGCGAGCAAAGAGGAGTAAGCAGAAGACATGGGCGCTCCCAAAGCCTGTTCCACGCCTTTCCCAATCTTTTGTCAGGTCCGGAGCAAGAGGACATCCAGCGACAAAGATTCCCGGTCCTACGGTCAGGCCAGACGAAGAGTTCTTCAGGAAGTTCGAGGACCTATTCACGGATGTATGTATGCTCGAGGACGGTGAAGGACCCAGTCATGCCGAGATACAATTTGTGGGACCAAAGGCAAAGCTGAATAACTGGAAGGCTACTCCTCTCCCTGTCCGGAAGGAGTCTTGGTAGTTTATCTTGGATTGTTTTTCTTTCGAAATTTTGTATTGGGGGTTTGTCCCCGGAGTAAAATCCCGTTATTTTTAGTTCATTTTTGATTTAAGTTTGCAGTTTGTTTTCCCTTGTACAATTCCCATTTAATGAAGTTTGATTCCCTTCGTGTCTAATTTTGTTTATTTTCCTTCTTTTTACTTTTCTGAACAACCTTCTTTCAACTGATCTTAATGATATGGCGTGCTTAAAGATTAATCAACCCAGTCTAGAAAGTCAATCGGGTTTGGAAATAATAACGCATGAAATAAGAAGTGACGAGAGTGAGTCGGAGTACGGCGATGATGAAGCCGTGGAAGAAATCGGTGAAGAATTAAGTCACTTCGAGGAAAAACCCAAACCGAATTTAAATGATACTGAGGCCGTTAATCTAGGGAGTGCGGATGACGTCAAAGAAACCCGGATAAGTGTCCATATTGAACCCAATCTGAGAGAAGAATTGATCAAAACACTCATGGAGTTTAAAGATATTTTCGCATGGTCGTACGACGACATGCCAGGACTCAGCACTGATCTAGTGGTTCATAGATTACCCACCGATCCGGCATATCCTCCCGTCAAGCAAAAGCTGCGGAAATTCAAGACGGAGATGAGTGTGAAGATTAAGGAGGAGGTAACCAAGCAGTTGCAGGCGAAAGTCATTCGTGTCACTCGATACCCTGAATGGTTGGCTAACGTAGTACTGGTGCCAAAGAAAGACGGAAAGATCAGGGTATGCGTGGACTATCGCAATCTCAACAAGGCAAGTCCTAAGGATAATTTCCCACTTCCCAATATCCATATCCTGATTGATAATTGCGCCGGACGCGAAATTGGATCCTTTGTGGACTGTTATGCGGGATATCATCAGATTTTGATGGATGAAGAGGACGCAGAAAAGACGGCTTTTATCACACCGTGGGGGACTTATTGCTACCGAGTGATGCCGTTTGGTTTGAAGAATGCGGGAGCAACATATATGAGGGCGATGACTACGGTATTCCATGACATGATACACAAGGAAATTGAGGTGTACGTGGATGATGTGATCATAAAATCTAGGCGTCAAGAAGACCATGTTGCTGACCTCGGGAAGTTCTTTCAAAGACTCCGAAGGTACGACATCAAGCTTAATCCGGCCAAATGCGCATTCGGAGTTCCATCAGGAAAGCTGCTAGGATTCATCGTCAGCCGACGGGGCATTGAGTTGGACCCGTCCAAAATCAAGTCCATTCAGGAGTTAGCCCCGCCGAAGAATAAAACAGAGGTAATGAGTCTGTTGGGAAGGTTGAATTACATCAGTAGGTTTATTGCCCAGCTTACGGCAACTTGTGAACCCATATTCCGTCTATTGAAAAAAGACGCGGCGATAGAATGGACGGCAGAATGTCAGGAAGCGTTTGACCGGATCAAAGGGTATCTGTCAAATCCACCCGTACTAGTTCCGCCTGAGCCAGGTAGACCCCTGATTCTTTATCTGACGGTCTTGGAGAATTCGTTTGGCTGCGTACTGGGGCAGCATGATCTTACTGGCAGAAAGGAACGGGCCATTTACTACCTCAGTAAGAAATTTACAGTCCACGAGGTCAAGTACACTCATCTAGAAAAGACATGTTGCGCCCTGACTTGGGTAGCCCAAAAGCTGAAACACTATTTGTCTTCTTACACCACTTACCTCATTTCGCGTTTGGATCCGTTGAAGTATATTTTCCAGAAACCTATGCCTACGGGGAGGTTAGCAAAATGGCAAATATTACTTACGGAGTTCGACATCATATACGTGACAAGGACGGCTATGAAAGCTCAAGCCCTGGCCGATCACTTAGCTGAAAATCCTGTTGATGACGAATATGAACCTTTGAGGACGTATTTTCCAGATGAGGAAGTATTGCAGATTGAGGGGTTAGAACTAACCAAGGATCCAGGATGGAAGCTCTTCTTCGATGGAGCGGCAAACGCAAAAGGAGTCGGAGTAGGGGCTGTGCTCATATATGAAACAGGACATCATTATCCTGTTACTGCTCAACTGCGTTTTCACTGTACCAATAACATGGCTGAGTACGAGGCATGTATCTTGGGGTTGCGATTAGCGGTGGACATGGATGTACGGGACGTCTTGGTCTTGGGGGACTCGGACCTTCTGGTACATCAGATTCAGGGAGAATGGGAAACCAGAGATTTAAAGCTTATCCCGTATCGTCGGTGTTTGCATGATTTGACTAAGCGTTTCCGGTCGGTAGAATTCAGACATATCCCAAGGATGCATAATGAGGTTGTCGATGCTTTGGCTACTTTGGGGTCAATGCTACATCACCCGGACAAGGTTCATATCGATCTGTTACATATTCAGGTTCGGAATCAACATGCTTATTGAACGGATTTTTCCTTAGTGGAGGGGTGCTGTACAAAAGAACCCCAGATTTGGGATTGTTGAGATGTATAGATGCAAGTCAAGCCACAGCAGTGATGACGGATATACACTCGGGAGTTTGCGGACCACACATGAGCGGATACGTATTGGCGAAGAAGATTATTCGAGCAGGATATTACTGGCTCACTATGGAGCGGGATTGTATAAGTTTCGTGCGAAGATGCCATCAGTGTCAGATACACGGAGATTTGATTCATTCTCCGCCGACTGAATTGCATACAATGTCCGCACCATGGCCGTTTGTTGCATGGGGTATGGATGTTATTGGGCCTATTGAGCCTGCGGCTTCCAATGGCCATAGGTTCATCCTGGTAACGATCGATTATTTTACCAAGTGGGTGGAGGCCAAAACATTCAAATCGGTGACCAAGAAGGCGGTGGTGGACTTCGTACACTCCCACATCATTTGTAGGTTTGGAATTCCAAAGATGATCATTACGGATAACGGTGCAAATCTTAACAGTGGATTGATGAAAGAGGTATGTCAACAGTTCAAGATTACACAACCGAAATTCCACACCGTATCGCCCAAAAGCAAATGGTGCGGTCGAGGCGGCAAACAAGAACATAAAGAAGATATTGAGGAAGATGATAGAAGGGTCTAGGCAGTGGCATGAAAAGTTACCATTTGCGCTGTTGGGTTATCGCACTACCGTCCGGACTTCGGTAGGTGCAACTCCTTACCTGTTGGTATACGGGACTGAAGCGGTAATACCCACAGAAGTTGAGATTCCGTCCCTCCGAATCGTCGCTGAAGCTGAGATTGATGACGACGAGTGGGTCAAAACCCGATTAGAGCAATTGAGCTTGATCGATGAAAAGAGATTGACAGCGGTATGTCACGGCCAATTGTATCAAAAGAGAATGGCGAGAGCATATAACAAGAAGGTACGTCCCAGGAGATTTGAAGTGGGACAGCATGTGCTGAAGAGAGTTCTACCACACCAGGCCGAGGCGAAAGGCAAGTTCGCTCCAAATTGGCGGGGACCTTTTGTGGTGACTAGAGTATTATCCAACGGCGCTCTATGTTTGACTGATGTCGAGGGAAGATGCACCGATATGGCTATCAATTCTGATGCAGTCAAGAGATATTATGTGTAATTCTTTAATGCATTTGTCAACGTTTGGTTTCGTTTGTGTGTACTTGGCATGTTTCGGAGAATGAAATGACAGAAGCAATTTTTCTACCACCCAAACACTTTAACCTTTGTTTCCCCATTTTGAGCCTTAATTATTCTTTCATATACCCTCTTTCGGAATCATCAAGGAAGATGTGTAACAGAATAGAAAAGAAACAAAGAAGTAATACAAGAAAAAGTGAACTACGTTCGACCCGATTCCTCAAGAAGGATACGTAGGCGCCACACGGCTCGGTCATAATAAAATAAAAATCAAAAATCCCCCAAGCAACAAAACGGGGGCAGAAGTCATTGTTTCGTTGGAAAGATAGTGTGGATTCCGAAAGTTGTAATAAGCTAACCGTTGAGGCTAAACCCTCACGCGCAGAAACCATATCAAGAACCAGAAAGACCTCTCGATCAGTATTTGAGAAGTGCCAAGGCATGTGAATGAAAGCCAAGAGTGACATCCCGACCCTCGATTGAATTCGGGATGCACAAGCCGAAAGGGGATAACGCTCTAGAGGGAATCTCAGGGGTGATACCCCGCCGCGAGGAAAGAAAGCATAAATGAGAGAGTCTTAACGGTGAAAACCCTCGCGGGCACCTTAAGGCGAAGGAAGTTGAGAGAAGTAAAATGAGAGAGTCTTACGGTGAAAACCTTCACGGGCACCTTAAGGCGACGGGAGATAGAGAGAAATGAGAGAATCTCATTAGTGAAAACCCTTTGAAGGGCACTGTGAGGTGACAGGATGAGATGGGTACAAGATGTCTGCATGAGACAAGGTTGGGACATCCGTTTACCTCTAGCAGGACGCGGTATCAGAAAGTGATTGACATGAATAGGCTGGGTAGTTTAATCTCAAAGGCGCGGCATAACATTGGATCAGGCACACATTCAGATAAGTTTTCCTATTTTTGAGTTCAGAAAAGTTTTTCTCTTCTTTTGTCATCTGCGGTCAGTATTCTTTTCTTTTCTTTCATTTTTTCGAAAATTGATTTTCCAAAGCTTACTACCAAGTCTCCCACAGCAGTATATTGAAAGTGAATAGGCATGGAACGAGGCAATAAGACAGAAGTCGTTACGATAATAAGATTGGGATGACAGGCTGAGTGGAAGGTTCGCAAGAATTATGGAGTATGATGGACACATGTGGCATGTCCGAAAGATGATTTCACGCAACAGATCACCGGCTAAAAAGAGTCGGATCAAACCAAAGAGTGGAATAAAGGGAAAGATGAGAGGTCGTTCGGGGAAAAAAGCATCGTCCCCAGTAAGCGTCAACGTCGCCCTCAAAATTCGAGAGAGGCCAAGCAGCTGAAAGAAAATGGCCCCAACAAGAGTGGCACGACCACTAACCGCATTTTGAAACTAACAATTTTTCTTTGATTTAAAAGCAGGAAAAGAGGGTTCGTTGGCGGAAAAGCATACCCTCCAGAAGTTTATCAAACTGGGGCAGAAAATTTTCTCCTGTTGCGAAAATTTTCTTGAAAGCAAAGACCCAGTGGATAAGGGTAGAAAGCAACACAAGATGGGGTGATCTTTGAGCATGGTATCATCCCCAGCAATTGTTGGAAAAAGAAAAAATGGCTTCGAGATTCCCCCAGCAGTATTACATCCTGTAATTTGATCAAGGAAACAAAAGCGTGAGTCCCAAAAGAGGTAGGGGAAGAAGGAAGAGAATGAGGGGTGAAGGAAACAAAGAATACTTCCTCAGCAGCATCACCCCCCAGCAGGCGAGTAAACAGTTCCAAAAATATCCCCAGCAGCCAGAAGAAAAGTAATACGACCGGGGAAAGCAATTCCAAGACAGGATAATTCAGAAGAGAAGGTGGTCCGAGAGGTAATGCAGGAACAAGGATAGGGTACAAAAGGCAAAGGAAGGTAATCGAGATAGGATGAAATCGGTGAAGTAGTAGTTGAAGTCAGGGAGCCCGCCCTGGAGAATGGAGTGGCGATTTAATTTTGAAGTAGTAGTTGAAGTCGGGGAGCCCGCCTGGAGAATGGAGTGGCAATTTAATTTTGAAGTAGTAGTTGAAGTCGGGGAGCCCGCCTGAAGAATGGAGTGGCAATTTAATTTTGAAGTAGTAGTTGAAGTCGGGGAGCCCGCCCCTGGAGAATGGAGTGGCGATTTAATTTTGAAGTAGTAGTTGAAGTCGGGGAGCCCGCCTGGAGAATGGAGTGGCAATTTAATTTTGAAGTAGTAGTTGAAGTCGGGGAGCCCGCCTGGAGAATGGAGTGGCAATTTAATTTTGAAGTTGTAGTTGAAGTCAGGGAGCCCGGCCTGGAGAATGGAGTGGCGATTTAATTTTGAAGTAGTAGTTGAAGTCGGGGAGCCCGCCCCTGGAGAATGGAGTGGCGATTTAATTTTGAAGTAGTAGTTGAAGTCGGGGAGCCCGCCCCTGGAGAATGGAGTGGCGATTTAATTTTGAAGTTGTAGTTGAAGTCGGGAAGCCCGCTTGGAGAATGGAGTGGCGATTTAATTTTGAAGTTGTAATTGAAGTCGGGAAGCCCGCCTGGAGAATGGAGTGGCGATTTAATTTTAAAGTTGTAGTTGAAGTCAGGAAGCCCGCCTGGAGAATGGAGTGGCGATCTGTTTTAATTTGGTAGAGGAAAGCGGTAGAATGTAACAGAAATCTCCGGCATGAATCCAAGTTCGTAAGAAGAGAAGAAGCATCGGAAGGAACGCCAAGTCAGACAGGATGGCAAGAAGCGCAACAAGATCAAGTTAAAAAGGATAGATAAGAACTTGTAGTACTGTAACTTAGTCTAGCTTCTTGTTTTTGTTGCTTAATGCGGTGTAACAAGGAAATCAGCTAAGCAGTGGTAACAGCAGTAACAGCGGCAACAGCAGTAACAGCGAGATCGCAACAGTCATGGTAGTCCCAGCTACCAGAACTTCCCGAACTACATTGACCTGATTCCCTTTTAGCCAGGGATATGTAGGAGACCTTTGAAGCAAGGTTCGGTCAAAACTTTTCCAAAATGCTTCATACGGAGTGCTCGAATGGGCAAAAATCGCTTATATCCGCTCATTTATCTTTGCACGAAAACTCTGCGTGTTTACGCGCAAAGAGGGGCAGCTGTGAGCACGTGATTTTTGCCTTACTTGAGAAGTACTCCCAGAAAATTCAAAAATAAAAATAGTTTCGCGTTGGGCATGATTTTTGTGATTTTGTGTTATTTTATCTTTTTGTGTGCACGTTTATTTATTTAAATTAAAAATACAAAATATATGCTAGGTTTTGCATTTTTAGTGTTTGATATCGAAGTCATGTGATTTACATTTTTGGGTGATATGTAATTATGTACGTTAATTGTAGTAAAAAACAGCGGTGTTATAGGTTGGTATATATACATATGTGTGTATATATATATATATATGTATATATACATATATATATATATATATATATATACACATACGCATATAGTACATCATGTAGATCTGATCTGGGCCGAAACTTAGCCTAAAAACCAGGCCCAAACGAATTTCCTCTAATCCAGCCCAAATACCCGTCCAAGCTTCAGCCTGGGTAACGCTTGATCTGGACCGTTGGATTTTATTATCCAACGGCCCAGATTAATCCTTTGATTCCAATATACACTCAGACTATGACTTAACCAAACGACGTCGTTTGGTTTAAGTGAGGGGATCCTGATCGTTGATCGTAAATGATCCAACGATCAGGATTTAACTTCTCAAATCATATATAAGGCTCATTCCATACCCCGCCCCCCAAGCCGGACCCCCCCTCTCCCTTCATCTCCCTCAGGAGCTCTCAAACACCCAGCGTAACGCCGCCGTGCCCCGCCTGCCGAAAATCGCCTCACGGCGGTTCCGGTAGGCCAATGGCCACCAAACCAATGCCAAAATCTTCCCATCACCTCCCCCATCACGAATCTGGCCTCCGTTAACCTCGAATCACTCCGGAGCTCCTCGAATCTTCATTTGAAGATTCGAGTCAAGCTCGAACCAATGCCAAATCACCCCAAACTCACCCCAAACCCTCACATGGCCTCCCTCGTACCCCCGCCGGCTTTCGTTTGCCTCGAATCTAACCAGAAATGCAAAAGCCCCAAATCCGAGCCCAAGAACCCTAGTTTTTGAAGAAATCCAATTCGAGCCGGGTTAGCCATAATTGAAGTCCAAGGGACTTTAATCTAGGTGTTCTCAATCGAGAACATCTTGATTAAAGCCCGTTTGGCTTCAATAATTCCAAGTCTTAGTTCGAAGCTTGGGTCGGCAGTTTTCTTACAAGGTATTCATTCCTTCTTTGGTCGATTTAATTCGATTTTGTGAATATGTGTGTTTGTTTTATTCATTGTTTCAGTTCTCATCTATCATGCTTTTAATTTCTCATAACAGTCGATTTGTTCTCCTCCTTTGAGGCCTTTTATTTGGCCAATTCCCTCTGTTTTTAGTAGTTAAAATGAATCATAGGTTCAATGTGATTAAAGTCGTCAAGGAATTAGTTCGTAGTATTGATCCCTGAATCTGCCTGTATGCAATTCATTAGTGTAGGGGCTGGTTACTGTTTGATTCAGATTAAAGGGAGTTAGTTGGTTGTAGTTAACAGGTTAATTTTTAAATCACACACCCATACAAGGGCTAGTGGAACCTGCACAGCAGGGCATCCCACTGAGGTTCCTGCCACCAGCATTGTTTAATGCTTGAGTCCATACTTTGGACAGTAGATAGTGGGGTTCAGGGAATAGGGATGGGCAGAGGGGAGTTCCTGAGTTTTCTGGTTTTTAGGAGTCCTTTTAGCTATAAGTATAAGGGGGCTAACAGCATAGATGAGGAGGATACCTGAGAGTAACTAGAGCACCTGAAGAAAAATAGATACAAGGATACATATAGAAGCAGAGAGAAAAGAATAGTAAACCTGGAGAGAAAATAGGCAACAGGGATTCATTTCGATACACATATAGAAAGATACAGAGAGAGAGGCTACTGTTTCATTGGATTTGGGGCCACTGTTTCGTGTGTTTTGATTCAGTGGCTGAGCTATTAGTCTTTCGTGTGTTGTGGTTGTGTTTTGCTGTTGGTGGCAGTGCTCATTTGGTGCTGTTGGTCATTAGTGTTGCTGCTCTTGGTCGTTTGTGTTGCTGTGCACAGTGTTGTTGGTTCAGTGCTGGTTCTTCTATTGTTTGTGTGTTGCTGTGCTATTGTGGCTAACTGCCACTGGTTGTGGTCGTGTGTGTTGACATTGCTGGCCTGGTCGTTTGTTGCTGCTGTTAGGCATTTGTTGTTATTGTTGTGTCTTTGTTGCTGCTGGTACATCTCAGTTGGGTATGCTGCTGCTGTGTTGACCTTACCTGAGTGTTGTGGTAGCTCTTGAGTGTTGTGGTAGCTCCTGAGTGGCTTTTGGTCTATCTTGCTGCCACTGGTTATTGTTGCTGCCCTTGGTTATTGGTCTACTGTTTTAGTTGGTCTAGTGTTGTTACTGTGGTGGTCATTTGTTGCTGGTCCAGTGTTTGGGGCTATTTGGTCGATTATCATTGTTGCTGTGGTGTTTGTGTGGTTGTTGGTTCACTGTGTTTATTACTGGTCTACTGTTGTGCTCCTGTTACTGTTGCTGCATTACCATTGCTCACTCGTCCTTGTTCTTCGCATTCCAGGTACACACCTCTGTTATTGTAGTTCCTTGGTTCGAAAAGGATGAAGTTTGAAGCTTATGCATAAAGTTTATTGAAACATGTAGTCGTCTAAAGTTCTTATGTTTAATTACATTCTGTTATTCTCCAATTAAGCTTGTATTGCTAGTCTTGGTTATGGAAAAGTGTAGCTAGGCCAAAGATACACTGTCGTTAGATAAGCACGTAAACCTGAATTAGTCTGTTGTATCTCTATTCAATCTTCTCTGCTCATGTGTGTAATCTCCAAATCTGTTAACGTTAGGCCTTATGCTAAAAGCAAGATTAGCTAGGGAGTTGTTACTCAACGGAATGACGTAATTAGATTAAAAAGAGTCGGGGGCGCATTTCATGTGACCCGACCCCAATTTTGGGAAAGAGTAAACAAAGCGTGTCAGGAACCACAGGCGCATTTCATGTGGTGTGGTTCGTAGCAAGTTTTTAATAATTTGGAATCAACTCTTAAGTAAAATACAGTGGGATGTAGTTCGCTTTAGATTTGAATCAAAGGTGCGCCTCACCCAATAGTTACACTAATCGCACAGCCTTCATAAATGTACATATAAAATACTTAGATGTTGAGGTGCGTCGTTTCTTAACAAATGTCACGCCCTTCACAACAGTGTAAATAAGTAGTCGATCCGGGCGCATATTTTAGTTCTATCTTCTTGAATACGGGTGTGCATTTCATGCGACCCGAATCCAAACCCCGAAATGTTGAATAAGAATATGTCGAGGATCCGGGTGCATTTCATGTGACGTGATTCGAAAGCATATTTTAAGCAACTTTCTCTTTCGTAAATCAAAACCAATAATAAAAGCGGTAAAGGGATATTAACTTGCACTAAGTACATAATTGTAAAAAGCAGATAGATAAGCCAAACACGACAGTTGAGCGACCGTGCTAGAACCACGGAATTCGGGAATGCCTAATACCTTCTCCCGGGTTAATAGAATTCCTTATCCGGATTTCTGGTTCGCGGACTGTTAAATAGAGTCATTCTTTTCCTCGATTCGGGATTTAACCGGTGACTTGGGACACCATAAATCTCCCAAGTGGCGACTCTGAAATAATTAAAATAAATCCCGTCTCGATTGTCCTTTAATTGGAAAAACTCTTTGCACCCTTGCGGGTGCGTAAAAAAGAGGTGTGACACTACCCAGTCCAAACCGCCAGATCCGTCTCCCTGACCCGGCCAATACAACCCGACCCATTCCCGTTTTAATCTGGACCGTTGGTTTTCATCCATCCAACGGTCCTAATTAAATCCCTAATTTAATTATACTAAACCCCCCAAACCCTATTATTCATCTTCATTTCTCCTTCTCTCTTCTCTCACTCTCCAGCCGCCACAGTCACGACAGCCACACGGCCGTCTCCTCCACTCTCAAACTCGCCGGCAAATCCCTCCCAACAACCAGCGACCAAACGGCCATCGCCCAGCCTCCCTTCGCAATCAAAGCCCCAGCCTTCGAGACCCAATCCGAGCCCCCCACGAACCCTAGAAGATGTTCAAGACGGTTTTGAAGATTTTGGAGGTTTAAACAGATTTTAATCGAGTTGCTCTCACTTGAGAACACCCGATTAAATCCGTTTAGCCTCAAAAAAATTCCAAAACCCGAGTTTGAATCCAAGCGGCCGAATCTCCATTTTTGTTTTTGCTCCGAAGGTATTTCTTATTTTTCTTCTCTGTTTTTGTTTAATTATACCCGTCGCTTTAGTAGTTTTCGATTGTTGTTGATTTCATTGTGATTCGGATGCCAATTCTCGTTTTCCTCATCTCTTTGGGACCTTTTTATTTGGTCGATCTGTTGTTTGTTATTCTTCGTTGTTAACATGTAATTGTAAATCGAATTCACTTCGTTGTTAATATCGTCGATTTGTTTGATGTTGAAATCCAACGTGCTGCCCGAGAATGTGTATTGTCACTGTTTGTCGATTATCGGTTATCGATTGCACATATCGTAATTGTGTAATAGAATGTTGTCAAATACGTGTTCGCGTCGATTAGCGTCGTCGATTAGTTAGCTTCATTTTTTTTCTTTTCTCTTCTTTGGCCGAGAACACTGTTTTAGTGAATTGTCAATTCTAAAGTTCTGTTTTGTCTATTTGATTACCAATGTTGTTGAATACAGGTTCGCGTCGATTAGCGTCGTCGAACAATTGGTTTGGTATTCCCCGGCATTGGCCGAGATTCCCTGATTCATTGTGTTTGCATTTGTTTGAATGTCAATCACACATATTGTGATTCGACTCAATGAATGTTGTTGTTTAAATTCACGGAATTATTGTTTGAGAATCCCGGGCAGATTGATTCATGTTGGTTTGAATTGAACTATTCTTTTGTTTGCTTGATTCTGTTGATTGATTCTGTTAGTTTATTGAATTGGATATAGTTGTGTTGGATTTTTAACTTAAAATCTGAAAGCCAACAATAGTTTGTCTAAGAGGTGTAGTGCACATGGGAACTATGTCACATGTTTTGAACAGAAAGAACAGGCTTGCCAATACACCTTTTCATTTTAAAAATAGGACTGGACAGAGAGTTGTCATGATAGTTCTTAGTGTATTAAACCCTTGTGAATGCTCTTTAGAGCTGGAAAATCAAAGGCACATGGGAGGATGATTTAGAGGTTCAAAGAGAGGCATGTGCAAAGATATATTTGACAGGTTTTGAGGATTGTTTTCTTTGCCTATAAAAGAAAGAGGCACTGGAAAACAGAGGAGAGGGCACACGTTTGAGAGCAGAAAAACAGACACACAAACACAGTGATATACTCTTCTGATACACACACTGTTTTCACACACCCACTGTCTTCACACACACTGTTTTCACACACAAAGAGAGTGATATACTCTATATACTCTTTGATAATACTCTCTGATTGTCTCTCTGATTGTAAACAACAGTGAACACACACACACAGACATACTCTCTGGAATTCATACAATAAGCACATACTGTTTCACAAACACACTCACAGAGAGGACACAACTACATTTTAAAAAGAAATCAGAACATTCAATTGATTCTTTGTTCTTGGTTCTCTTTAGAATTTTGAGTGTTCAGTTCTTTGGAGACCATTCGCTTGTTTTCTGTTTGGTTCACCAATTGATCTTGGGTCGCTGCCTGGATTCTGTTTCTGTCTAAGTTTGAGGTCTTTGAATTGTACTGGAGTTTCAAGTGTCACTGCTGTTGCTTGTTTGTTGCTGCCAACTGTTGTTTTCTTCACTTGCTGTTGCTGACCTTTTCTTTTGCTCTATTTCAATTCAAATCCCAGGTATTTCATCCTCTATAATGCTTTGAAGTTTTTCACTCAATGTACCTGAATCATTTCGGAATCAACTGAAGAAACTACTGTTATCATTTTAAATTTTCCTCTGTATTGCATCTTTGTTTAATCAGTCACTGCAGTCATAGATTTTCGGAATACATCAAGTCACCATTAGAAATTCCGGAGTTTTGTTTTAGTAATTAGATTAAAGGGACTTTGGGTTATTGGTTAGTAATTTTTAGAACCGGATTCAATTTTGTGATATACATTTGTTAGTTGTATAACGTATTTGTACGGATTGAGATTTCCCTTGATATGTTAAATTGGTAATTTGTTAAAGTCAACTAATTTAAGCATGTTTAAGGTATTAATTTGGTTGATGTTAATTATTAATGCAAGGTATTTTGAATCATTTTTGAATTTTTTCACTTGATTTTCCCTTGAAATCTGTTTATACTTAAGTAGACAAGATAAGTTAGCCCGGGTTTTAGATGCTAATGTTAGATCGATTTTAATCGCATAGTCTTGCTTTCGCTAATTAACATCGGATTAAGGATAGTAAACAATCTTACTTTCTAATAATTGGATCAAGGTGAATTATTTCTATTTCGCATATTTTGATCAATTTCCCGTTAGCTTATATCTTGTCATTCAATCTCCGGCCATAAATCAAAGCTAGGAAATAATATATCATTTGGTATGATTCTTTAATCGGAAATAATTTTAAGGGATACACTGTTAAGTAAATTGATTTTTTTGGGTTAGTTTTACGATGGTTTTAATCGGCATAGTTTCAAATAAATAATCCGGATATTTTTTATATTCACCTATCTGTCAAAAAGTCCGAGTCTATGTTGCAATTAGTCTTTTCTTTTGGCATGGTTTCAAATTAATATAGCGGTTTTAAAAGATTTAATTGGAGCATATAATTTGTAAACATGTATAAAATCAGGTATTTTTAGCCATTTATAATAATTGAAGCGACCGTGCTAGAACCACGGGATTCGGGGGTGCCTAACACCTTCCCTCGGGTCAACAGAATTCCTTACTTAGAATTTCTGGTTCGGAGACTTCATTTGAAAAGTCGTAATTTTCCTCGATTCGGGATTTAAATAAATCGGTGACTTGGGACACCTTAATTTATTCTAAGTGGCGACTCTGAAATAAATAGAATAATCCTGTTTCGAATATTGTCACTTAAATTGGAAAAACTCCCTTATGCATTATCCTTCGGGGTAAGCGCGCCAAAAGGAGGTGTGACAGCTCTGGCGACTCTGCTGGGGACACAAACCCAGAACTACTGGTTCGGGGTTTAAGAATTCGAGCTTTGAATAATTATTTTATTTGGCTTATTTATTATCTGATTTTATTACATGTTTATATTTTATATGCTAAATGTTGTTTTACCGCTTTGATATTTTGTGAACTGTATATAAATTGTGCCGATACCCATTTTTTTTTCTTTTGAGTCTTTTGAAATACAATACCGGGCATTTGCTGGACATAACCCGTTTTTCTCAAGATAGCTGTGGTGCTTGGCACCGGTGAAGGATTTTGTAGTCACACATGTTTAGGCGGAGAGTTTTGTCAATTAAGCCGGAAAGCCATGCTACCGGTGCACCGACACTCTTCGGCTCGAGTTGTCCGCTCGAGTTAAAGCCGGTCTAGACACTTTTCCAACAGGATGATGACTTAGAATAACAAGACCTTATGCCGGATCCCCGATAGGAACGTTTATTTGCATCATGTGCATATTTGACTTAGGAGGCTCAACACAGGGGTTGGGCCTGTCTAGGACAGGTGTACCTGAAACAAAAAGACCAACTTGTTGCATCTTTTTTGTGTGCATTTATTTGTTTCGATCTTACATGCCGACCGGTTTGTTAAAAAAGAGGAAGAAGTGGAAAACGTCAGGGTATATAGTTAAAATAATTTTATGAAAATAGTTAGTTCTTTGAAAATAAATTCTGAAAAAAAAAAAATGCAAAAAATAAAAAAAATAAAATTCTTAATTTTATGAAAATAGTTAGTTCTTTGAAAATAATTTCTGAAAAATGCAAAAAATTTTCCAAATAAATTCTCTTAATTTTACGAAAAATAGTTAGTTCTTTTAAAAAAAAAATTCTAAAAAAATGCAAAAATAAATTTCCAAATAAATTTTCTTAGTTCCTTTGAAAATAATTTGTTTTAGAAATGTTGTTTAAAAATAGTTCGTTTTCTTTTCTTAAAATGATTTAGTTCTTTTATTTTCGAACTACGCAAGTTTGATTCTCACCAAAATGAGATACGTAGGCAACCCATATCGGGCTCAACTAATACTGATTTTTTTTTAAGAAAAAAAAAACAATAATAAAAAATATTAGAATTAGGATTTTTGTTCTTAGTCGAGAGTTAGGAAATTTTGCAAAAATAGCCAAACGCCTCGAAAGGGGCGCCGGAGGACTAATTTTGCAAAACGGAATATAGACATCACACTGGTATCCTGTTATACAGCCTTCAAATCTTCTTCAAGTGCTGAAAGGCCGTATTAACAAGATTCGTTTTTTTATATATATAATAAAAAATAAAAAATAAAAAATTTGAAAAATAAAAATCTTAAATCAATCTTAAGTTCATTTTTTATCTTTTCTAGGATCAGCATGACTTCCTCGCAACGAATCGGCCAGAAAAGGGCGAGAGACGAAATGCCACCCATGTTCATGGTCCAGGACAAAACCCCAGATCGGCTCTGTAAATGGTGGACTAGTTTTTCGGCTTGGGAAAGAAATCAAGTTCACAAGCACCTCAAATTTCTTCCGGACATCATGATGATAAAACCGGATAAAAATGTGATCAGAGCTTTAGTGAGTTTTTGGGACTCGACAAGCAATGTGTTCAAATTCCGGGATTGTGAAATGACACCCACTTTGGAAGAATTGGGCGGACTCACAGGGCTCGGAAGAGATTTGCACAAGATGAGACCTGCAGCTCCTAGGTAGATGAGTGTGAATAACTTCTTGAAAAAGCTATGTCTCCGGCGGGTTCCCCTCGGTTGTCTGGAGAACGGTTGGGTGCCACTAGATTATCTCTACGAGAGATTTGGTGATAAGGAAGGGTTTGGGAAATTCTCAAACGTCGAATTTGTTAACCAGCTAAATTATGACGCCTGGGGAGATTTAAGAATCTATGCTTTCATGATCGCTTTTTTGGGAATCATGGTTTTTCCCGTACGTGGTGGACGCATCAGAATCCGTTTAGCTGCGGTGGTCTCATATCTACAGAGTAACGAGGAACACACTGTTCTTCCGATGATACTAGGAGACATCTTCAGGGCCTTAACTCGGTGCCAAGAAGGACAAGACTATTTTGAGGGTTGCAATATTTTATTACAAATGTGGTTTATAGAGCATCTCTACCATCACTCAATTGTGATAAACTTCAAAGCAGATTGGCTGAATTATATTCGCTGTCATACAAACAGAGCCGCCCGTTGTAACCTTCGAGAAGACTTGAGGACTTGGCAAGAACTTCTCAACTCTTTGAAAGCAGATCAACTTACCTGGAATTATTATTGGTTCCCTTCCGCCAAAATCATGCATATGTCGACATACCGCCCGTTCTACATATTAATGGGTTTCAGGGGTTTCCAACCATATGCCCCGCTACGTGTCATGCGGCAGCTGGGAAGAGAACAGAAAAGGGCCCCAATTGAGGATATGCGATCATTTGTATGGGAATTTGTGACAGAAGAGACCCCGAGGGAGACTTATGCACAGAAGGTGTGGTTCGGTAGTCGACTCTCCGACATCAACGAAATGGTTGCCGATCGGGAACGGGGAGAAGTGAGTCTCGCTTATCTTGAATGGTTCCACAACCAACCAATACCGGAGCAAAGGTCAGAAAGGTCAGTGAAGTATGCCGTCGATTGGGAGAGAGAAATAGAAGCCAGAGTTAGGGAGGTTGAACATGAAACAGCACAAAATTTCCAATCTTGCATCAACACTTTAAAAGAAGACAAAGGAATCCTGGAAGCAGCCATGGACATACAACAGGCTGACTTCGATCGGGAAAGGGCCGGTTGGGAGCAGGAAAGAGAAGCACTCCAAACTCGAATTCAAGAGATGCAATTGGCCGCAGAAAGGTCAAGGAGGAGTCGGAGTGATCAAATGCTGATAAACGATTTGGAAAGAAAAGCCTTTGAACACCAAGAAGACTTGGAGAAGGCAAAAGCGGCTTTGGTTGCGGTCCGAACAAAATGGAAGAGAGCGGCCCACCAAGAAGCACTCCGTCTACAACAAGTAGAGAAAGACTATGATGCGATCATCGTTGATTTGAGAAAAGCAAATGCCACTCTTAAAGAGCGAACTCTCAGGCAAGTCCAGGATGCTAAAGCAGATAGAGACCTTTGTCACAACTTGATGGCACGGATGGAAAGACAAATAGATAGGCTCTTGGACCATGTCTCCGGCAACTCTCAAGTATTAGGGGCAAAGAACGGGCACATAGGGCAGCTGCTCAGAGAAAAAGACATAATCAGAACCAGGATCAATGAGATCGGGCACTACATTACTATGAGGTGTTTGAACTGCGAACGAGTACCTCGGCCTGCCCTCTTTTCTTCAATCATGGAATGTGTCCAACAAGTCATGGCAGAATTGGAAAGTATACAGAAAGATCTCACCCCAAGAACTGCAGCAAGGCCAGACAACGCCCCCCGGGCGCAAAGATTCGAGGCTTTGGAACATGCTTAGGAGAGTCTTTTGTTTTAGAGTCTGTTTGTCCTTTTACGAGTTTTTCTCCATTGTGTTGTATTTTGCAAGTGTTTCAAGTTTTAAGTTTGTTGAAATAAAATTCATGAACACTTCATCTTATGTCTATTGTTTCCGAACTACGCTCGGTCTGATTCATGCGGGGACATGATACGTAGGCAATCCACATAAGATTCGACCATCACTAAAAAAATAAATAAATAAAAATAAAAATGAAAAAAAAGGGGGGGGGGGAAAGAAGTTAAGAGAAAAAGAAGATCGATGAAAGATGAAAGCGAAAGAAAATACAAACCGGAATGACGCATCGCAAACGAATACATGTAGCAACATTATCACCTGTATAAGTGCATCACACCCAACGTGAGATTACTTATCTGTTATGTTGTTTCAGACTAACCGTTTGTTTGCCAAAATCCAGGTTTTAGCAAACAGTGTGTGTATCAGAAGAGTATATCACTGTGTTTGTGATACGTATCTCCATTTTTGTTTTTGCTCCGAAGGTATTTCTTATTTTTCTTCTCTGTTTTTGTTTAATTATACCCGTCGCTTTAGTAGTTTTCGATTGTTGTTGATTTCATTGTGATTCGGAAGCCAATTCTCGTTTTCCTCATCTCTTTGGGACCTTTTTATTTGGTCGATCTGTTGTTTGTTATTCTTCGTTGTTAACATGTAATTGTAAATCGAATTCACTTCGTTGTTAATATCGTCGATTTGTTTGATGTTGAAATCCAACGTGCTGCCCGAGAATGTGTATTGTCACTGTTTGTCGATTATCGGTTATCGATTGCACATATCGTAATTGTGTAATCGAATGTTGTCAAATACGTGTTCGCGTCGAATACGTGTTCACACCTCCTTTTGGCGCGCTTACCCCGAAGGATAATGCATAAGGGAGTTTTTCCAATTTAAGTGACAATATTCGAAACGGGATTATTCTATTTATTTCAGAGTCGCCACTTGGAATAAATTAAGGTGTCCCAAGTCACCGATTTATTTAAATCCCGAATCGAGGAAAATTACGACTTTTCAAATGAAGTATGCGAACCAGAAATTCTAAGTAAGGAATTCTGTTGACCCGAGGGAAGGTGTTAGGCACCCCCGGATCCCGTGGTTCTAGCACGGTCGCTTCAATTATTATAAATGGCTAAAAATACCTGATTTTATACATGTTTACAAATTATATGCTCCAATTAAATCTTTTAAAACCACTATATTAATTTGAAACCATGCCAAAAGAAAAGACTAATTGCAACATAGACTCGGACTTTTTGACAGATAGGTGAATATAAAAAATATCCGGATTATTTATTTGAAACTATGCCGATTAAAACCATCGTAAAACTAACCCAAAAAAATCAATTTACTTAACAGTGTATCCCTTAAAATTATTTCCGATTAAAGAATCATACCAAATGATATATTATTTCCTAGCTTTGATTTATGGCCGGAGATTGAATGACAAGATATAAGCTAACGGGAAATTGATCAAAATATGCGAAATAGAAATAATTCACCTTGATCCAATTATTAGAAAGTAAGATTGTTTACTATCCTTAATCCGATGTTAATTAGCGAAAGCAAGACTATGCGATTAAAATCGATCTAACATTAGCATCTAAAACCCGGGCTAACTTATCTTGTCTACTTAAGTATAAACAGATTTCAAGGGAAAATCAAGTGAAAAAATTCAAAAATGATTCAAAATACCTTGCATTAATAATTAACATCAACCAAATTAATACCTTAAACATGCTTAAATTAATTGACTTTAACAAATTACCAATTTAACATATCAAGGAAAATCTCAATCCGTACAAATACATTATACAACTAACAAATGTATATCACAAAATTGAATCCGGTTCTAAAAATTACTAACCAATAAACCAAAGTCCCTTTAATCTAATTACTAAAACAAAACTCCGGAATTTCTAATGGTGACTTGATGTATTCTGAAAATCTATGACTGCAGTAATTGATTAAACAAAGATGCAATACAGAGGAAAATTTAAAATGATAACAGTAGTTTCTTCAGTTGATTCCGAAATGATTCAGGTACATTGAGTGAAAAACTTCAAAGCATTATAGAGGATGAAATACCTGGGATTTGAATTGAAATAGAGCAAAAGAAAAGGTCAGCAACAGCAAGTGAAGAAAAACAACAGTTGGCAGCAACAAACAAGCAACAGCAGTAACACTTGAAACTCCAGTACAACTCAAAGACCTCAAACTTAGACAGGAACAGAATCCAGGCAGCGACCCAAGATCAATTGGTGAACCAAACAGAAAACAAGCGAATGGTCTCCAAAGAACTGAACACTCAAAATTCTAAAGAGAACCAAGAACAAAGAATCAATTGAATGTTCTGATTTCTTTTTAAAATGTAGTTGTGTCCTCTCTGTGAGTGTGTTTGTGAAACAGTATGTGCTTATTGTATGAATTCCAGAGAGTATGTCTGTGTGTGTGTGTTCACTGTTGTTTACAATCAGAGAGACAATCAGAGAGTATTATCAAAGAGTATATAGAGTATATCACTCTCTTTGTGTGTGAAAACAGTGTGTGTGAAGACAGTGGGTGTGTGAAAATAGTGTGTGTATCAGAAGAGTATATCACTGTGTTTGTGTGTCTGTTTTTCTGCTCTCAAACGTGTGCCCTCTCCTCTGTTTTCCAGTGCCTCTTTCTTTTATAGGCAAAGAAAACAATCCTCAAAACCTGTCAAATATATCTTTGCACATGCCTCTCTTTGAACCTCTAAATCATCCTCCCATGTGCCTTTGATTTTCCAGCTCTAAAGAGCATTCACAAGGGTTTAATACACTAAGAACTATCATGACAACTCTCTGTCCAGTCCTATTTTTAAAAATGAAAAGGTGTATTGGCAAGCATGTTCTTTCTGTTCAAAACATGTGACATAGTTCCCATGTGCACTACACCTCTTAGACAAACTATCTGTTGGCTTTCAGATTTTAAGTTAAAAATCCAACACAGCTATATCCAATTCAATAAACTAACAGAATCAATCAACAGAATCAAGCAAACAAAAGAATAGTTCAATTCAAACCAACATGAATCAATCTGCCCGGGATTCTCAAACAATAATTCCGTGAATTTAAACAACAACATTCGTTGAGTTGAATCACAATATGTGTGATTGACATTCAAACAAATGCAAACACAGTGAATCAGGGAATCTCGGCCAATGCCGGGGAATACCAAACCAATTGTTCGACGACGCTAATCGACGCGAACCTGTATTCAACAACATTGGTAATCAAATAGACAAAACAGAACTTTAGAATTGACAATTCACTAAAACAGTGTTCTCGGCCAAAGAAGAGAAAAGAAAAAAAAATGATGCTAACTAATCGACGACGCTAATCGACGCGAACACGTATTTGACAACATTCGATTACACAATTACGATATGTGCAATCGATAACCGATAATCGACAAACAGTGACAATACACATTCTCGGGCAGCACGTTGGATTTCAACATCAAACAAATCGACGATATTAACAACGAAGTGAATTCGATTTACAATTACATGTTAACAACGAAGAATAACAAACAACGAGATCGACCAAATAAAAAGGTCCCAAAGAGATGAGGAAAACGAGAATTGGCATCCGAATCACAATGAAATCAACAACAATCGAAAACTACTAAAGCGACGGGTATAATTAAACAAAAACAGAGAAGAAAAATAAGAAATACCTTCGGAGCAAAAACAAAAATAGAGATTCGGCCGCTTGGATTCAAACTCGGGTTTTGGAATTTTTTGAGGCTAAATGGATTTAATCGGGTGTTCTCAAGTGAGAGCAACTCGATTAAAATCTGTTTAAACCTCCAAAATCTTCAAAACCGTCTTGAACATCTTCTAGGGTTCGTGGGGGGCTCGGATTGGGTCTCGAAGGCTGGGGCTTTGATTGCGAAGGGAGGCTGGGCAATGGCCGTTTGGTCGCTGGTTGTTGGGAGGGATTTGCCGGCGAGTTTGAGAGTGGAGGAGACGGCCGTGTGGCTGTCGTGACTGTGGCGGCTGGAGAGTGAGAGAAGAGAGAAGGAGAAATGATGATGAATAATAGGGTTTGTGGGGTTTAGTATAATTAAATTAGGGATTTAATTAGGACCGTTGGATGGATGAAAACCAACGGTCCAGATTAAAACGGGAATGGGTCGGGTTGTATTGGCCGGGTCAGGGAGACGGATCTGGTGGTTTGGACTGGGTAGTGTTTTGGGCCTTTCTTGATTTAATTGAATTTGGCCCAAATCGAATTTTTCTTCTCTTTTTATTTAATTCTTCTCCTTGTATATTTATTTCCCAACTATTTTTCTCCTAATTTAAAAAAACAAAATCCTAGATTAAATTAAAACCAAAATTATCTTACAAATACAAATCAATTCTTAATAATAACTATCGCACACAATTTAAAGTACCATTTCAAAAAATAAAATCACACAACTAGACATTAAATGCAAAAGATACATATTTTTGTTATTTTTTTTTTCGTAAAACAAGCTTAATTATTCTTAATCGCACACAGGAATTTATATGCAAATGCAAATATTTTGTATTTTATATTAATTTAAATAGAAATGCGCACACAAAAGATACAAATAATAAGAGAAAAGTAACACAAAATCACGAAAATCACGCTCAACACAAAACTATTTTATTTTGCATTTTTGGGAGTAATTCTCATGTAGGGCAAAAATCACGTGCTCACAACAACATGAAATAAGGGTCGAGACCAACCCTTGTTTTACTTACCTTCACGGGATGGGAAAGAGTAGATATGGATATGATGATCGGTGTGCTAATGTCACATGTAGCCCCTTTCTAAGGAGTGATTTATCGGGCATTGTACCGATGTGATCCATATTATAAACAAATCTAAGACAATCCTTTATATTTGTAAATATGCTTAACTTGTAATCCGTTTCAAAACCTAGCTTCTTCATTAGTCGTTTTCTTACACTTTTGTATTTTGGCTTAAATCCCCTACTATTTGCGCCATACTTGCTTATTTGCTAATTTTACAAATTCATAAAACCTATCTGGCCGGAACTACACTAGTGGATCTTGAGGGGCCCCTAGAACCTACCCCTTAGGATAATTCAAGCCCTTGCCTAGGAGTTGTGACGACCCAAAGGGTCATCACTTGTTTTATTAATCATTCCGAGCTTTTGAGGTCTTGAAAACCTCATTTATAGTTGCCTCGATTTGTGTGCATAGTCCGGGCACAAAGCTGGAAAATAGTTATGTTGAAATATGTGAAATATGTGAAAAAGTAGAAGAATTTTGATATTAATATTGATATGGTTGACTTTGGTCAACATTTTTGGTAAACGGACCGGATCCGTGATTTGACTATTTCAGAAAATCCGTAGAAAAATATGGAACTTGGGCATATGTCCGGAATTGAAATCCGAGGTCTAGAACCCCGGTAAAAGAATTTTTTCTGTTAAATTGTTTTCTGAAAATGTTTAAGGAAAATGAAACTGAATTTTGATTAAAAAGTACTGGTATCGGGCTCGTATTTTGGTTCCGACGCCCGGTACATGTCATATATATTGGTTAAGCGCTTCTTGTAAAGTTTGGTTGAAAACGGACGTCGTTTGACGCATTTCGGCCTTAAATTGGAAATTTTGGAAATTATGAAATTTGAAAGAATTCTTGAGTTTTAAGGCTCAATCCATTGATTTTGATGTTATTTTAGTGATTTGATCGCACGAGCAAGTTCGTATGATATTTTTGAATTAGTGTGCATATTTGGTTTGGAGCAGGGGAGCTCGGGTAAAGATTTGATAGGCCGTTGGATGAAATTCTGAGTTTTTGCCCTGCTGGTTTTTCACCCAGTTGTTGTCTTCGCAATTGCGAAGGTGGCAGGTCAAGGCAGGGTTCACAAATGCGAACCCTTGGTCGCAAATGCGAAGGTGCCCGGGACCGTTTGGGTTCGCAAATGCGAACCAAACCTCGCAATTGCGAGGCCTCGAGTGAAAAGGCATGCTTCGCAAATGCGAATGTCCCTCAGCCCAGCCTTGTTCGCAAATGCGAACAAATGTTCGCAAATGCGAAAGTCCCTGGAGGCCAGCCTGGTTCGCAAATGCGAACATATGTTCGCAAATGCGAAGCCCCCAGATTTGCCTTGGCTTCACAAATGCGAACAAAAGTTCGCAAATGCGAACTTCCCAGCCTTAGCTTATTTTTCAAACTCCAGAAATTGGTCGGGGTTCGCAATTGCGAACCCATGTTCGCAAATGCGAACACAGAGAGACCTGTAAAACACGATTTTCAGTTCATTTCTTCACTTTTTACAAAACAAAAACACCCGTTTGCGATTCTTCACGGATTCCTTCTTCATCAAAACAATTGTAAGTCACTTTTTACTTAATTCTTTCAATTCCTAACATCATTAAACATGTTTTTCAATAGAAATCAAAGGTTTTCATGGTAGAATTTCTTGTTTTTGTTAAAATATAGGGTTTTTCGTAAATTGGGAAATTGGACCTCGAATTGAGGTCCGATTTTGAAACAAATCATATACATGAACTCGTGGGGGGATGGGTAACCGAATTTTGGTCCTAACCCCGAATTCCGACCATGTGGGCCCGGGGTCGAAAATTTACTATTCCGGGCAGAATGTTGTAAAAGTTGTAATTGGTCTTAGGAATTAGTTTGTTGAGTAGTATTGATAATATTAAATCAATTGTGTATAGATACGATTGGATTGGAGTCAAATTCGAAAGGAAAAGGCATTGCTACGGATTGAATCATTCGTAAACTTTCGAGGTAAGTGTTTGTTCTATCCTTGCTTGTAGGAATACGAATTTAGTTATGAATAAATTGTTGATTAAGAGTTATTGGTGTTATACCGGTAATGAAGATAAATTGTTGAAATTATTATCAATTATTGGTTTAAAACCGGTAATTATAAATATTGTTGATGTAGAGATTATTGACTAAATGCCGGTAATATATATATTTATGAATTGGGATCGTGTGGCGCGCGGACCACTTATATATTTATGAATTGGGATCGTGTGGCGCGCCGACCACTTATATATTTATGAATTGGGATCGTGTGGCGCGCCGACTGATATATTTGGGAGCGGGTGGTACGTCTACCACAAGATGTAATTATTGTGATAGTTGGGAGCGGGTGGTACGCCTACCACGAGATATGAAATGAGAAAGGAATTGAGACATGAAAGTAAGATTTATTCGGTGGATTATATTATTCTGGATATCACGAGTTATTGACTATTATTTCAGAGCAAAGTCTTTCCTTATAAATATTTTGTATATATATATATGTATTGTAACTGTACAGGTTTATGTGGGTGACTGGCCTTAGCCTTGTCACTAGTTCGCTGGGATAGGCCAGGCACTTACCAGCACATGGGGTCGGTTGTGCTGATACTACACTCTGCGCTCTTTTTGCGCAGATACAGGTTACGGACAACAGCAGCGGCAGTAGCGAATTGTGGATTTTCCGACTATTGAGATTACGAGGTAGTCTTGCAGGCGTCCGCAGGACCCGTTGTCTCTTCTATCCATGCTTTTCATTCTGTTATCTCATGTAATCGAGATAAACAGCTTGTATTTTCTTTGAGACAATTATGTGTATTATTCTTAGAAGTTCGTGAGTATTGTGACACCAGTCTTGGGTAGTGTATCATGTTTGGGTTTTCTTTATCATATTTGACTAAGTCTTCCGCTAATTTTGATTATTCCACTGTAATTTATATGTTTTTAATAATAAGTCCTAATAAGAATTTGGTAATTAATGGAGGTGTAATTAATATTTGGCTTGCCTAGCTCCCATTTAGTAGGCGCCATCATGACCCCCGATGGTGGGAAATCCGGGTCGTGACAAGTTGGTATCAGAGCACTAGGTTGCACATGTCTCACAACTCACGAACAACCTTAGTAGAGTCTGAGGGATCGGTCCGGAGACGTCTGTATTTATCCCCCAGAGGCTACGAGTTAGGAAAATCTTCCCTTTATTCTTTCTAGTTGTTCGACTTTGATCTTTCAAATGCTAATTGAATTTCTACTCTGTTCTTCCGCAGATCGCAAGAACACGTGTATCCTCATCTACTGACCAGCAGCCCGAGGTCCCAGCAGCGGCAGCTCCCGCTAGGGGTAGAGGCCGAGGTCGAGGTCGTACTAGAGGCCAAGGTAGGGGCAGAGCTCAGCCCCGAGCAGCAGCACGAGTGGCAGAACCTCATGTTCATATCGAGGAGGAAGTTCCAACCCCAGCAGCTCCAGTAGGCCCAGCTCAGGTCCCAGGAGGAGCTTTGTTTTCACCGGATATTTTGGATGCTCTAGTCCGACTAGCAGGCTTTATGGACAGTGTCACTAGAGAAGGTTTACCGCCAGTAGCACCAGCCACTTCTCAGGTTGGAGGGGGGATTCAGACTCCTGCTACGCGTACTCAGGAGCAGGTAGCTCCCCAGACTCAGGTCCCAGTAGTTCAGCCCACAGTGGCAACTCAGACAAGCATTACAGCTCAGGTTGGAGATGGATCAGCCATGTCTTCAAATGCTTTGTGGAGACTTGATCGGTTATTCAAGATTTTTACCACCACCTTCAGTGGCACTCCTTCAGAGGATCCACAGGATTTCCTATACAGCTGCCACGAAGTTCTCAGTACTATGGGTATTGTGGAGACTAATGGTGTGGATTTTGCTACTTTTCGGTTATTTGGTTCCGCCAAGACTTGGTGGAGAGATTATTGTCTAACCAGGCCAGCGGGATCGTCATCTTTGACTTGGGAGCAGTTTGCAGGATTATTCTTGGAGAAGTTCCTTCCAGCAACTCAGCGGGAGGTTATGCGCAGACAATTTGAGCGTCTTCATCGGGGTTCTATGTCTGTCACACAGTACGAGACTAGGTTCGTGGACCTGGCTCGTCATGCTATTATCATACTTCCCACAGATCGGGAGAGGGTGATGAGGTTTATTGATGGCTTGAATCAGCCAATTCGGCTACAGATGGCTATGGGGGCAGGAACTGAAATCACTTTTCAGGAGACGGCAAATGCAGCCTGCCGGATCGAGATGGCTCTGTCACAGGGAGCGAGACATGGATCAGATAAGAGATCTTGTAATTCGGGTAGATTCGGTGGTACCTCGTCTGGAGATAGAGATTTTTATGATAGAGGCCATCCTTCTAGGCCTTATGAGTCAGCTCTTCAGGTTTCTCATGATGCTTCAGGTGATCGTAATTCTCAGCCACGCTACTCTGATCAGCAGCCTATCAGTGCACCACTACTTCGCCATTATCAACAGCCGAGGGCTTGTTTTACGTGCGGTGATCTTAGGCACATTGCAAGGTATTGCCCTCGAGCTTCTGACAGATCTCACCAGCAGGGTTCTCGTGCCATGATTCAGGCCCCAGTTCCCTCACCACCTGCCCAGCCAGCTAGAGGCGGAGGTAGAGGACATAGAGGTGGAGGTAGAGGTCATAGAGGTGGAGCTCAGACCGATAGAGGTAGAGACCAACCAGCAGCTGATCGTCCTAGAGATACTACTCAGGGTGGTGGGGCACAACCCAGATGTTACGCACTTCCCGCCAGACCAGAGGCTGAGTCTTCTGATGCCGTCATTACAGGTATTATTTTGGTTTGTGATAGAAAGGCATCAGCATTATTTGACCCTGGGTCTACATATTCGTATGTGTCTTCCTATTTTGCACCATACTTGGTTCGGCCCAGTGATCCACTGAGTGTTCCTGTTCATGTGTCTACACCAGTAGGCGATTCCATTGTGGTTGATCGAGTTCATAGGTCATGTAATATAGTAATTGAGGGTCTCGAGACCCGTGCTGATTTATTACTCCTAAATATGGTGGACTATGATATTATACTAGGCATGGACTGGCTATCTC
Source organism: Nicotiana noctiflora (assembly GCA_032618575.1). Taxonomy (NCBI): domain Eukaryota; kingdom Viridiplantae; phylum Streptophyta; class Magnoliopsida; order Solanales; family Solanaceae; genus Nicotiana; species Nicotiana noctiflora. The sequence continues at coordinate 80,715 of JASVEL010014064.1, forward strand.
CGTATCATGCTATTTTAGATTGCCATGCCAAGAGACTGTGACTTTAGCCCTGCCGAATTCGCCTCGTATAGAGTGGAAAGGAATTTCAGGTCATACTAGCCGTAATGTTATTTCTTATGTTAAAGCTCGGCGTATGGTTGGAAAGGGATGCTTGGCTTATTTGGCCTATGTCCGTGATTCTAGTGCTGAGGTTCCTTCTATTGACTCTGTGCCTGTGGTTCGCGAATTTCCTGAAGTATTTCCTTCAGACTTGCCAGGTATGCCGCCCGATAGGGACATTGATTTTTGCATTGATTTGGCTCCAGGCACTCAGCCCATTTCCATTCCCCCGTATCGTATGGCTCCGCCAGAGTTAAAAGAGTTGAAGGAACAGTTGCAGGATTTACTTGAAAAGGGTTTCATTAGGCCCAGTGTTTCGCCGTGGGGTGCACCTGTATTATTTGTAAAGAAGAAAGATGGTTCGATGAGAATGTGCATTGACTATCGACAGTTAAACAAGGTGACTATCAAAAATAAATATCCACTTCAGCGAATTGATGATTTATTTGACCAGCTTCAGGGTGCCAAGGTATTTTCAAAGATAGATTTGAGATCTGGCTATCATCAGCTGAAGATTAGGGCATCCGATGTCCCTAAGACAGCGTTCAGCACTCGGTATGGACATTATGAATTTCTGGTCATGTCTTTTGGGTTGACAAATGCTCCAGCAGCTTTTATGGAATTAATGAATCGGGTGTTCCGGCCTTATTTAGACTTGTTTGTAATAGTCTTCATTGATGACATATTAATATATTCCCGCGGTCAGGAGGAGCATGCGCAACATCTCAGAGTGGCCTTACAGACTCTGAGAGATAGCCAGCTATATGCAAAATTTTCAAAGTGTGAATTTTGGCTAAGTTCAGTTGCATTCCTGGGTCATATTGTGATGGCAGCAGGTATTCAGGTTGATCCGAAGAAAATTGAGGCAGTCAAGAGCTGGCCTAGACCGACATCAGCCACAGATATTCGGAGTTTCTTGGGGTTAGCGGGCTATTATCGCCGATTCGTAGAAGGATTTTTGTCTATTGCAACCCCACTGACCAGATTGACCCAGAAGGGTGTTCAATTTGAATGGTCCGATGAATGTGAGGCGAGCTTTCAAAAGCTCAAGACAACCTTGACCACAGCACCGGTATTGGTTTTACCCACAGGTACGGGACCTTATACTGTTTATTGTGATGCTTCCCGTATTGGGCTTGGTGCAGTGTTAATGCGGGATGGCAAGGTTATTGCCTATGCTTCGAGGCAGTTGAAGATTCATGAGAAGAACTATCCAGTGCATGATCTAGAATTGGCGGCGATTATTCACGCATTGAAGATCTTGAGGCATTATTTGTATGGTGTAGCATGTGAAGTATACACCGATCATAAGAGTCTTCAGTATTTGTTTAAGCAGAAAGAGTTGAATATGAGGGAGAGAAGGTGGCTAGAGTTGCTAAAAGACTATGATGTTACTATTTTATATCACCCAGGTAAGGCCAGTGTGGTGGCCGATGCATTGAGTAGAAAGTCTGCCAGCATGGGTAGTCTTGCATATATTCCGGTCAGTCAGAGACCATTAGCTCTAGATGTCCAGGCCTTAGCCAACCGGTTCGTGAGATTAGACATTTCTGAGCCTAGCAGAGTGTTAGCATGCACGGTTGCTCGTTCTTCTCTATTAGAGCGTATCCGTGAGAGGCAATTTAATGATCCTCATTTGCGTGATTTGAGAGATACAGTACAGTGGGGAGGTGCCACAAAGGTAAATCTAGATGATGATGGGGTATTAAGATTGCAGGGTCGAGTTTGTGTGCCCAATGTAGAAGGGATTCGAGAGTTAATCTTAGCGGAGGCCCACAGTTCGCGGTATTCTATTCACCCGGGCGTCGCGAAGATGTACCAGGACTTACGGCAGCACTATTGGTGGTGCAGAATGAAGAAAGATATCGTTGCGTATGTCGCTCGGTGTCTAAATTGTCAGCAGGTGAAATATGAGCACCAGAGACCTGGTGGTGTATTCCAAAGGATTGAAATTCCCGAGTGGAAATGGGAGCGGATCACTATGGATTTCGTTACTGGACTTCCTTTGACTCGGAGGAAATTTGATGCTATTTGGGTCATTGTTGATAGGCTGACCAAGTCAGCACACTTTATTCCAGTATCTGTCTCCTACTCGTCGGAGAGGTTAGCGGAGGTGTACATTAGAGAGATTGTTCGTCTCCGTGGAGTGCCAGTATCTATTATCTCTGATCGGGGTACGCAGTTTACCTCGCGGTTCTGGAGAGCGGTCCAGCAGGAGTTAGGCACCCAGGTTCAGCTGAGTATAGCTTTTCATCCCCAAACGGATGGTTAGTCCAAGAGGACTATTCGGATTCCAGAGGACATGCTTCGAGCGTGTGTTATTGATTTTGGAGGCTCGTGGGACCAATATCTGCCATTAGCAGAGTTCGCCTACAATAACAGCTACCAGTCTATCATTCAGATGGCCCCATATGAGGCGTTGTATGGTAGGCGATGTCGATCTCCAGTCGGATGGTTTGAGCCGGGAGAGGCTCGGTTGTTGGGTACAGACTTAGTTCAGGAGGCCCATGGATAAGGTTAAGACTATCCATTAGAGATTGCGTTCGGCTCAGTCCAGACAGAAGACTTATGCCGATCGTACGGTTTGAGATGTAGATTTCATGGTTGGTGAGCGAGTATTGCTCAGAGTGTCGCCTATGAAGGGCGTGATGAGGTTCGGGAAGAAGGGCAAGCTCAGCCCTAGGTATATTGGCCCATTTGAGATTCTAGACCGTGTGGGAGGGGTGGCTTACAGACTAGCTCTGCCGCCTAGCTTATCAGCCGTGCATCCAGTTTTTCATGTATCTATGCTTCGGAGATACCACGGCGATCATATGTTAGACTTCAGTATTGTCCAATTGGACAGCGATCTATCCTACGAGGAGGAGCCGGTGGCCATTCTAGATCGGCAGGTTTGGCAGTTGAGGTCGAAGAGTTATCCTTCTGTGCGTGTTCAGTGGAGAGGTCAGCCTCCTGAGGCATCGACCTGGGAGTCCGAGTCTGATATGCGGAGCCGCTACCCACATTTGTTCCCCGACTCAGGTACTTCTTTCTTTTGTCCGTTCGAGGACGAACGGTTGTTTTAGAGGTGGAGAATGTGACGACCCAAAAGGTCATCACTTGTCTTATTAATCATTTCGAGCTTCTGAGGTCTTGAAAACCTCATTCTATAGTTGCCTCGATTTGCGTGCACAGTCCGGGCACAAAGCTGGAAAATATTTATGTTGAAATATGTGAAATATGTGAAAAAGTTGAAGAATTTTGATATTAATATTGATATGGTTGACTTTGGTCAACATTTTTGGTAAACGGACCGGATCCGTGATTTGACTGTCTCAGAAAATCCGTAGAAAAATATGGAACTTGGGCATATGCCCGGAATTGAAATCCGAGGTCTAGAACCCCGGTAAAAGAATTTTTCTGTTAAATTGTTTTCTGAAAATATTTAAGGAAAATGAAACTGATTTTTGATTAAAAAGTACTGGTATCGGGCTCGTATTTTGGTTCCGACGCCCGGTACAGGTCATATATATTGGTTAAGCGCTTCCTGTAAAGTTTGGTTGAAAACGGACGTCGTTTGACGCATTTCGGCCTTAAATTGGAAATTTTGAAAATTATGAAATTTGAAAGAATTCTTGAGTTTTAAGGCTCAATCCATTGATTTTGATGTTATTTTAGCGATTTGATCGCACGAGCAAGTTCGTATGATATTTTTGAATTAGTGTGCATATTTGGTTTGGAGCCGGGGAGCTCGGGTAAACATTTGATAGGCCGTTGGATGAAATTCTGAGTTTTTGCACTGCTGGTTTTTCACCCAGTTGTTGTCTTCGCAATTGCGAAGTATTTCTCGCAATTGCGAAGGTGGCAAGGTCAAGGCAGGGTTCGCAAATGCGAACCCTTGGTCGCAAATGCGAAGGGTGCCCAGGACCGTTTGGGTTCGCAAATGCGAACCAAACCTCGCAATTGCGAGGCCTCCAGTGAAAAGGCATGCTTCGCAAATGCGAAGCATTCTTCGCAAATGCGAAGGTCCCTCGGCCCAGCCTTGTTCGCAAATGCGAACAAACATTCGCAAATGCGAAGGTCCCTGGAAGCAGCCGAGTTCGCAATTGCGAACATATGTTCGCAATTGCGAAGCTCCCAGATTTGCCTTGGCTTCGCAAATGCGAACAAAAGTTCGCAAATGCGAACTTCCCAGCCTTAGCTTATTTTTCAAACTCCAGAAATTGGTCGGGGTTCGCAATTGCGAACCCATGTTCGCAAATGCGAACACAGAGACCTGTAAAACACGATTTTCAGTTCATTTCTTCACTTTTTACAAAACAAAAACACCCATTTGCGATTCTTCACGGATTCCTTCTTCATCAAAACAATTGTAAGTCACTTTTTACTTACTTCTTTCAATTCCTAACATCATTAAACATGTTTTTCAATAGAAATCAAAGGTTTTCATGGTAGAATTTCTTGTTTTTGTTAAAATATAGGGTTTTTCGTAAATTGGAAAATTGGACCTCGAATTGAGGTCCGATTTTGAAACAAATCATATACATGAACTCGTGGGGGGATGGGTAACCGAATTTTGGTCCTAACTCCGAGTTCCGACCATGTGGGCCCGGGGTCGAAAATTACTATTCCGGGCAGAATGTTGTAAAAGATGTAATTAGTATTAGGAATTAGTTTGTTGAGTAGTATTGATGATATTAAATCAATTGTGTATAGATACGATTAGATTGGAGTAAAATTCGAAAGGAAAAGGCATTGCTACGGATTGAATCATTCGTAAACTTTCGAGGTAAGTGTTTGTTCTATCCTAGCTTGTAGGAATAGGTATTTAGTTATGAATAAATTATTGATTAAGAGTTATTGGTGTTATACTGGTAATGAAGATAAATTGTTGAAATTATTATCAATTATTGGTTTTAAACCGGTAATTATAAATATTGTTGATATAGTGATTATTGGCTAAATGCCGGTGATATATATATTTATGAATTGGGATCGTGTGGCGCGCCGACCACTTATATATTTATGAATTGGGATCGTGTGGCGCGCCGACCACTTATATATTTATGAATTGGGATCGTGTGGCGCGCCGACCACTTATATATTTATGAATTGGGATCGTGTGGCACGCCGACCACAAAGTGATTTAAATCTTGGCATTGGCCATAGTTGTCGGTAGCCTATTGATATATTTGGGAGCGGGTGGTACGCCTACCACAAGATATAATTATTGTGATAGTTGGGAGCGGGTGGTACGCCTACCACGAGATATGAAATGAGAAAGGAATTGAGACATGAAAGTAAGATTTATTCTGTTGATTATATTAGTCTGGATATCACGAGTTATTGACTATTATTTCAGAGCAGAGTCTTTCCTTATAAATGTATCGTATATATATATATGTATATTGCAACTGTACAGGTTTATGTGGGTGACTGGCCTTAGCCTTGTCACTAGTTCGCTGGGATATGCCAGGCACTTACCAGCACATGGGGTCGGTTGTGCTCATACTACACTCTGCGCTCTTTTTGCACAGATACAGGTTACGGACAGCAGCAGCGGCAGTAGCGACTTGTGGATTTTCCGACTACTGAGACTACGAGGTAGCCTTGCAGGCGTCCGCAAGACCCGTTGTCTCTTCTATCTATGCTTTTCATTCTGTTATCTCATGTAATCGAGATAAACAGCTTGTATTTTCTTTCAGACAATTATGTGTATTATTCTTAAAAGTTCGTGAGTATTGTGACACAAGTCTTGGGTAGTGTATCATGTTTGGGTTTTCTTTATCATATTTGACTAAGTCTTCCGCTAATTTTGATTATTCCATTGTAATTTATATGTTTTTAATAATAAGTCCTAATAAGAATTTGGTAATTAATGGAGGTGTAATTAATATTTGGCTTGCCTAGCTCCCATTTAGTAGGCGCCATCATGACCCCCGATGGTGGAAAATCCGGGTCGTGACAGGAGTGTTCATAAAAACCTAAAAAACCGAACCAAACCAAAATCCAAACCAAACTGACCAAAAAATCGATACTTTTTGGTTTGTTTTGGTTTTATTTTGAATTTTAAAAACTAATCAAATTTGGTTTGGTTTTTATTTTAATGAGGAAAAAATCAAACCAAACCGACTATAGGAGTAGCTATTTTAAATTTATTATTATACCTATAAATATGTATATTGTTATACAAAGTTTCAAAAAAATTATGATAAATTTTAATAGCTTGCACTTTTAATATAGTTCTTTATTCATCACTATTTGATTCAATTATCATCAATATATCTTAGTAAATAATAGATTTCTCAAAGGGCAATTGATTTGATAGTGTTACATTGAAAGTGTGGTCGCCGAAATATGTATTTGGTAGTGTATATCATATATTTAAGAAAACCCCGATAAATAACCGAAAAAACCGACAAAACCGGCATAAACCAAATCGAGCAAAACCAAGTTAATTGGTTTGGTTTGGTTTGGTTCTAATATTTGAAAAACCGACTGACTTGATTTGGTTTCTTTTTAGGAAAAAATCGATCCATGAACACCCTACCCTTACCCTATCTCTGGTTACCAAATGAACCTTATAGGTGCCCTAATGCACCTTAAATCGTTAGGTGTCGACTCTTCAAATGCAAACCCCTTCTCCAAAAAGGAAAGAGTTGTCCCATACCAAAAAAATGTCATAATCCAGATTCCCTCCGCGAGGAAAGGAAAAAGGGGGCGCGACACCCGATTGTAGCCGTAATTATTTTTAGCCCAATCGCTTAAGAACTCTCTGAGATGGTCATTTTTCAACAACGTTGCCACCTTCTCGTGCAGATATAGGTAATCCCCGGTCTGGTGGTCGTTAGTACCATGATACTTGCACCATAGATTAGAATCCCTCTGGCTGGGATCAAATCTCATTGACCACGAGAACTCTGCTTCCTTGATGTTACTCATCACCATTACTAGCTCTACTATGCTGACATTGAAATTATACTCAAATAGACTGGATAGATGGAATCTTGGGAACCTGATACATCTTTATATTGCAATGACCTGCTATTCTGGTCACGGTCAGTTCTTCTATCGAAAGTGAACCTTTCCGCCAACTGGAACCCTCTGCCGCGTCCTTCAGCCCTTTTGTAAGGCAAAAATCAGCCCTTAGAAGATCGCCGATTTGCATCAAAATCTTCCTTCAATTTATCCATGTTCTTTTATCTATCCCAACTGTTATTCGATGTTGGAAACCCGAGATGATTATCTTCCATTCTTATCTTTGAATCGTAACGATTATGGACACTCGCCCATATAGTTTCTTGGAACTCGAGCACGCAATTTTCAGTTTCTGGGAGGCGTTGGAGCTCCTGAAATTCACCCCCTAAGTAAATGCCTTAGCTTCCCATTCATCTGGCACGACTGGTAGCACCATTTTTCTATTTCTGAAACCTGATCACGAACTCACGCAACAATTTGGAATCCCCTTATGCAATTCTTATTATGTTCGCCTTTTGGTCATGTACCTTCCTAGCCCCTACATGGGACTTCATGAAAGAGTCTGCGAGCATCTCAAAGGAATCTGTTGAGTGTTTGGGTAAGAGTGAGTACCATTTTAGGGCCCCCTTCGTGACGGTTTCTCCGAACTTCTTCAGCAGGACAAAATCAATATCGTGTCGGGCCAAGTCATTTTCTTTCGTCGCCCTTGTGTTGGTGGTGATGTGTTCCTGAGGGTCCGAAGTCCCATCATATTTTGGTACATCCGGCATTTTGAACCGCTTCAGAATTAACTCTGGTGTCGCTTGGTCTGAACGATAATTGGGTATATTTCTTTGAGTTTAGTCCCTTCAACACTGGCTGTATGCCTAGGATTTCTTCCATTTGGGCAATTAATTCCCTCATAAACCGCATGAGCTCGGATTTGAAGGATCATTACTGTTGTTTTTACCAGATCCGTTGTCGGTCCCTCTGGCCCTGTCGAAGCTGACCTCACCCCTCGGGATGTTGTTATCAACCCTTTTCGCTGATTGATTTGCGGAAGCACCAGGAGGAACTAGACTTCTTCCATTCGCGTTATTGGAAGCACCAGACAACACTTGCCATAATTCAGTCATTGCCGTGAGAGATGACCCATGATGGCCTTTTGTTGTTCTCTCAAGATCCTCACTGTTTCCGCAACATGGTCGTTTTTGGCATCATCAAGAGTTTCCTCATATACGTGTCATGGATATCGCCTACCAAGAATCAACATGGCTACGTCCTCCTTGTTGCATGTGTCACTGATTGAATCCTTGTGTTGAGGCAGATTTTCTTGCTGTGTGCAATGTTGACATCGTTAACAACCATCTTTTATAATTTTTGCTAAAAAAAAAAGAATCAAGCATATTAGTAATAGATGTAAGGATCAACTCAATTACGTAATTGTCATACCCCATGGTGGGTGCCAAACTGTTTACCCGTAAAATGGTAAAGTTGAATTTATAGCGTTGTTTATAGACTAGCGAATCAATTTGATACCAAAATAATAAATAAATAAAATAAAATACAAGACTTAGCATTGAAATCGAGATAAGATAGCAGACAACTTGGTTCCGAGAGCAAAACTTCCGAAGGCAGTAATAAGAATATCGTTAGACAAAAAAATAAAGTATTATTTAGCTTGGAATAATGTGTAGCATAAATTTGTTAGAATTTTTGCGTGTTACAAAGGTTGTTGAAGCCGCTATTTATAGTTATACCTAGGGAACAAGGTCTTTGGATCAAGCTTTCTCAAATGATAATAATGGAGCCATTGAAGAATATGTAACGACAGGTCACTAATGTAAAAATTCTCTATTGAATGTCATATGGTGACAAATATCTGTTTTCTCTCATGATAGTGTTTCCTTCGAGGCCATCCTGATGCCAACCGAAGCTGTTGTCCTCGATTTTGGTTTTCACTTGCTTCGTTTTCTGTCTGTCCCCATTCCACGTGTCACTCTCATTCGAGTACTTAATGTGAACCGATTTTACCCTATATACACAATTTAGATAAAAAAAAAAGGCTGAATATTCACAATGATTTATCTACTTACTTTATTTTTTGTTATATTGCTAACAAGTATAATGCCAACATAACTAGCATTTGATTGTACAATTATTTATTCTCGTTATACTGTTACAAGAAAAATATACATATATATATATTCCAAGATTTTTGTCTTAATTATACCACTTGCAAAATTTTAAGGTTTTATATTGGCTCGGATCGACATAATCAAGATGGCGTCGATTGACTTCGCCCATAGACTGTAACGTAGTGACTTCAACGTTTGATCTAGCTTACTTCAAACTTAAGAATTTTCACTTGTCAAACTTGGTTCGGAAAAAAGAAAATCCAAGTTTAGGTGCATATTATGATTGATAGTTTATAATCACATACTATTATTAATTTTTTTAATTTTATTCCCCTTCCCTTTTTTGGTTTCTCGTTGATCCTCTTTATTGGAACTTTTCTTTGGTAATTCGAACTCACGATTGTAAGCGAAGAATGCTGACCATCTGAGCAACCCCTCGTATCACATACTGTTAATTACGATGAGTGGTACAAATATTTTGCACTATGAGGTCATGGATGGATGAACCCTTGGATCAACTGCTTTAAAGTCAAGCTATGTTTAAGCAATTTATAATTTTTAAATATATATTGGGCAAAATACATTTACACGGGTTCATACTGATGTATTATTTGTAAGCGATGGACCCTCAGTAACAAAATCTAATCCTCCACTAAAAGTAAGAAATTCCGTACACTTTGACCAATTCAAGGTGAAAAATGGGGTTGCTCGCTGACCTGGGAGCATGCTTGCTAACCTTCGGCCATAATGACTAGTGACGAGAGAAGTTGCTTAGGGACCTACGGAGCTAGTGACCAAAGCGGAGTCAATTCATATTAAAATCAGAAGAGGGAATTCAATGTCAACCGCCATCTCCTTGGCACACATGACGGTTATCACCTCTACCACGTCCTCCTTAACGTCCCTTGTTATCACGTACGGAATGCGACGTACTTTACATTTACTAACTTAAAATTCTGAATCTATTTTATCCAGATCATATATTATATAGACGAATGGTGTAAAAAAATATTAATTCAACTAGATCAAGTATTGCATAACTAATTATTGCCAGTCAATCCATAATAAACATTAATAAAGCGATCACAAGGTAAACTACAGTAATAATATAAAGATATTCGAAAAGTTTCAATATATATATCTTAAATTCTTGTTATACTTTCTGTAACCGGTGTACTAAGCTCCACTATCCACGGGGTTCGAGAAAGGACCGTACTACCAGAGTTGTACTTTCTTTAATCAAACAACATTTTTTTTTTTGGTTTCTCACTGGATGTCCAATACTCCCATTGGAGCTTTACTATATCCGGATTCGCATCATGTAGGGCCCATTCAAGGGGAAGCTCCCTACCAATTTTTTTTTCTATACCCAGCACTCGAACTCGAGAGGAAAAGCAACCCATCCGCTATACCGCATGTAATGGTGGTAACCAAACAACAGAATTGCGTGACATGAGAGTAGAGTTAAATAATATCGTAGAAGTCAGTGTCATATCCATTACTACTTTTCTATCCGTTGTAGATTTTTCATTTGATCAGCATCCAATTTGGTATATATCAAGATTCAACTGAACATGAAATAAATGATGATATGCTCTTGTATTAAATAGTATATAGTGACAAATGGTCCAGCCCTTTATATTATCCTAGGTCTGCTGCTGCTGTCTTTGCCTAAAGTTATGGCATTCTTTATTGGCTTCTTGTTGGTTAAAAGCACTTCGTCACTTATTATTATGACATCTCACGTATCGTTTCCATACTCTTTTTAGAGCTCAGCTCCGGGATCTGGGGAAGAAAATTCTGGAAAAACAACAAAAAGTATGGTTAAGTGTATAAGAGTTGAGGGACCACCTACTCCACACTCCATATATTCATGCAATTCGTTATTTATTTTGAATTTCATAAGCTAATCGTATGTGTTTATAATATAATTTCTTATAATCTTTTAAAGCCATCATATTGGCTCAAAAATACTATGATTAACATTGCAGGGGCTACGGGGTAAGGAGAACAAAATTGAATTTGCTTTATGGGATAGTATACTTTTTGTCCCCTAAAGTAGAGCTATGCCAAGAGTTGGCCTGTAATCTAAATGCTTTACTTTTGCCCACAACACATAAAAAAAGGTAAAAGGTGTTACTTGTTTGTTTAGTTCTCTCTTATTAAAGCCATCGTAAACAAAGCAATTGGGCTCATTTGTCAAATTTAACAGAAACAAAACATAATACTCCATTGATAAACAAAGACAAGTGGCCCTCTTTGCTTGAGAGGTGTGAATAATTCTTTCACGGAGCCTCAAAGCAAATAACCTAAAGGCTATACTGAGACTTCAATTTGTAAGCTGCGTACACTACAAACACCTACTAAATCTTAATTGCTTCTCTTGTGCCTTAAAACTTATTTCTTGGTATAAAAGTTACCTTTTCACTATAACTATGAAAAAAGCAACCAAAATTTTATATTTTTGTATGTATAAGAATTCGACCCCGTAATAAGTATTGACGCTAATCACACGTCTTTTACCAATTGAGGATAATAAATGGGACGACCATTCATAATTAATAGCAACTAACAGTCGCCCGATATAATTAGCGAGGCTACGGTCCATCCGGTATCCGGAAGAAAAACCGCAATATGGTCCCAGCTGCCACCAACAGTCAGCCCATGCAGCTCGTAATTATAAATACCAAGAAAGGAAACTAAGAAAGGGACTCCTCCCCTTCCTCGTGGGGACTCTCCAAACAGAGAGAGAAAAAAGGAGAGAGAATCATCAAAACAAAAACAAGGAATCGGAGATCGGAAGAAAACATGATTGTAAGGTTCTGAAACTCTCTATAGAGAGGCAGACCACCTGTTATCATCAATAAAGATCATCCGCATCTTCTACCACTATGCGAAATATTCTTGATAGTTCCCTTCTTTACTCGATTCTCGATTTATTACGACTTGCTATGATTGGCCCGTAATCTATATACGTTGTTTTGTATTCACAAAGTACATTATAACTTTTGAGCCCAACAATTAAGCATCGTCTGTGGGAATTTCCTAGCAAGATCGCATAGTTCTTCCTAGAATCAAAAGAAAAGAGGACACCAAAAAAGGAAAAACAACCTAGATAGAGCAACTCTGCTCTCTCTCTCTCTCTCTCTCCGATTTCCGATAATGCGAACGGGAAGAAGAAATCTCCCCCACTTCTGGGAGGAACCCTACAAAGCATCCCCTACATTTCACGATGCAGGCCTCGATCCAAGAGCCACCTCAAAACAACCTACGGTTGTACCGAGACTCGGGCTATGCGCCATCGCCTTCAAATAATTGATAAAGTTCAACAACAGTTGAACGGGAACTCAAGCCATGCGCCTTCGCCGACAAATTCAACCACGGTTGAACCAAGACTCGGGTTATGCGCCCTCGCCTCCAACCATTGATAAAGTTCAACAACAGTTGAACTAGGACTCGGGCCATGCGCCTTCGCCAATAAATTCAACTACGATTGAACCAAGAATCGAGCTATACGCCCTCGCCTTCAAATAAACCACGGTTGAACCAAGACTCGGGCTATGCGCCCTGGCCTCCAACAATTGATAAAGTTCAACAACAGTTGAACTGGGACTCAGGCTATGCGCATTGGGGAACAAAACTCGACTACGGCCGAATCAAAACTCAGGCTATGCGCCTTCGCCAATAAATTCAACCACTGTTGAACCAAGACTCGGGCTACGCGCCCTCGCCTCCAACAATTGATAAAGTTCAACAACAGTTGAATTGGGACTCAGGCTATGCGCCTTCGCCAACAAAATTCGACTATGGCCGAATCAAAACTCAGGCTATGCGCATTCGCCAATAAATTCAACCCCGGTTGAACCAAGACTCAGTCTATATGCCTTTGCCATCAAAATTGATAAAGTTCAACAACGGTTGAACTGGGACTCAGGCTATGCGCCTTCACCAACAAAATTTGACTACGGCCGAATCAAAACTCAGGCTATGCGCCTTCGCCAATAAATTCAACCACGGTCGAACCAAGACTCGGGTTATGCGCCCTCGCCTCCAACAATTGATAAAGTTCAACAACAGTTGAACTAGTACTCAGGATATGCGCCTTCGCCGACAAAATTCAACTACGGCCAAATCAAAACTCAGGCTATGCGCCTTTGCCATCAAATTCAACCTCGGTTAAACCAATACTCGGGCTATGCGCCCTTGCCTCCAACAATTTATAAATTTCAACAATAGTTGAACTGGGATTCACGCTATGCGCCTTCTCCAACAAAATTTGACTACGGCCGAATCAAAACTCGGGCTATGCGCCTTCGCCAATAAATTCAACCATGGTTGAACGAAGACTCCGGCTATGCGCTCTCACCTCTCCAACAATTGATAAAGTTCAACAACAGTTGAACTAGGACTCAGGCTATGCGCATTCACCAACAAAATTCGACTATGGCCGAATCAAAACTCAAGCTATGCGCCTTCACCAATAAATTCAACCACAGTTGAACCAAGACTCGGGCTATGCGCCCTCGCCTCAAACAATTGATAAAGTTCAACAACAGTTGAACTGGGACTCATGCTATATGCCTTAGCCAACAAAATTCGACTACGGTAGAATTAAAACTCACGCTATGCGCCTTAGCCAATAAATTCAACCACGATTGAACCAAAGTCTCGGGCTATGCGCCCTCACCTCCAACAATTGATAAAGTTTAACAACAATTGAACTGGGACTCATGCTATGCACCTTTACTAACAAAATTCGATTACAGCTGAATCAAAACTCAGGTTATGCGCCTTCTCCAACAAATTCAACCACGGTTGAACCAAGACTCGGGCTATGCGCCCTCGCCTCCAACAATTGATAACGTTCAACAATAGTTGAACTGGGACTCAGGCTATACGCCTTCGGGAATAAAATTCGACTACGGTCGAATCAAAACTTAGGCTATGCGCCTTCACCAATAAATTCAATCACAGTTGAACCAAGACTTGGGCTATGCGCCCTCGCCTCCAACAATTTATAAAGTTCAATAACAGTTGAACTGGGACTCAGGCTATGTGCCTTTGTCAACAAAATTCGACTACGGCCGAATCAAAACTCAGTTTATGTGCCTTCGCCAATAAATTCAACCACAGTTGAACCAAGACTCGAGCTATGCGCCCTCGTCTCCAACAATTGATAAAGTTCAATGACTGTTGAACTGGGACTCAAGTTATGCACTTTCGCCAACAAAATTCAACTACGGGTGAACCAAAATCCAGGCTATACGCCTTCGCCTTTGAAAAACCGATAAAATTGAACAACTGTTGAACTATGATTCAGTCTATGCGCCTTCACCATCAAAATTCAACGGGTTCGACCTTGCTCGAATGAAATGTTCAAACGCTTTCGCCCTCAAACTTATCAAATTTCGACCGTGGCTGAACCAAAACTCAAACAGAGCCCTATCACCGCTAAAACTCAACAACAAATCAATAAAATTAAGGCATGGGTCAAGCACCCTCGTCATCCAAGTAAGTACGCCCAACTCTAACTAAAATTAATGGCACATAAAGTTCGGCCTCGGTCGAGCTACAATGTTACATTTTTATCCTCACGACCACTAATTTGACCACGCCCGAACTGGGACTATAGCTAAATGCCACCACCCCCTAATGGGAGGTTCGACTTGGTCATGCCAAGTCAAAAAGAAAAGTCGCCAACATCCGAAGGTTAACACACCTACCTAGATCAAACATTAAAGACAAGATTCCCCCTCCCCCCAAACGCGGGCAAAACAAATACGAGACAAATAACGGGAGGCAAATTCCTTTTTTTCATAAAACAATCACGGGTTATTTCCGCTTACATCTGACCAAAAACCGGTCAATGAAAATATATAAAACAAACAAACAAACAAACAAACGCCAAATGGCGAAAAGATAGGAAAAAGCTATTCTCTATTTAGCGCAATCTGCATTGCCACCTGTCCCCTCCGCCCTACCGCCTGCGCCCTCCGCACTTCCGTCGGCACCATCATTGACCCCTAGCATCACGGCATCAAAGACACATTCCATACGGGCCTCCCGAGCCCTTTGACGTGCCCCCTCGAAAGCGGCTTCAGAGATAATACCGCTATTACAATAATCTAAATAAATAATCTTTAGAATATTTTATATGTTTATTTCATTCTTATTTTTCGATTTTTGTGTTATTCTTATATGCTATTTTCATGTTGAAAATTTATGAAGCAGAAAGAATTTTTAGAAATAGTTTTATATGTTTATTTCATTCTTATGGCATGCTTTACGTTTAAGGACACCAATATGAGCATCTACATGATGTTCTATAAAGAAAATATTTAGACTTGAAAAGTCACAAGAAGAAGTTTTAGAAAGAAAATATTTTTTGGAGTATCCTTTATTCTGAGAAGGGGTCATCGTCCAGGCTGATGGTCCTGACCAAGGCGTTGACTTCCTGAAAGTACTTGTGCCAAAGTAGGGAGCACACGAGCCGAGGGCCTCGTTACTGAGAATTTGCTTAGCCATGATATGGTATGATACATGAGTACTGAGAACCATGAAGCGACTATCACCTTATCGATTGGCCTATACGATCAGGTTGGGATCGAACCCATGCCGATCACACGGTGACTGAGATAGAATTAAGTCAAGATAGTTGGATCTTCCAAAGTATAAAGAGACGTATTTTTTTAAGAAATAAAAAGAAAAGAATTTCTTTTAGAACATTCATAAACTGCTATTATACAATTATTTAGAATTATTCTTATAAGCTTTATATTTTACATGCATTTAGAACATTTGCTCATAGTGTATATGTTATTAAAATTTTTCCCCTGTTGTTGAGACTCACTAAGTACAATGGATGGTACTGACGTTCTCTTTTGGGAACCTACATTGGTCTGCGGTACAATGTAGGAACCGGACTTGCAGGCGAGCAGGCTACGAGTTAGGACTTTCTTCTCTTCCAGTGCTATTGGTGAGCTCCGCTTTTGTTCGTGGAGTATTCCTTAAAGTCATATTTATTTAGTTATTTCTTTGTTACTTAGAGAACTTGACAGAAAATCTCATGTCCTGAGCAGTGTGTCAGTTTATCAGTACAGGCTTCATAAACATAGACATTGGTTTGAGATTCAGATGTTATTTTATAATAACTTTGCAGTAATTCAGTAGTTGCTATGAATAAAGTTTTGGAGTTGATTTATCTATATATTTGAATTAATCAAAAGTATTTATTTAGAGTATTGGTTTGTTGCATATAAAGTTTGGAATTTATAATTGGTTTGATAAGCAGAAATGGTTCGCTCGGTCATATTTAGTGATCGAGTGCCGCTCTTGGCTTGTTCAGAAAATGGGTCGTGACAAGTTCCAATGTCATGCAAGTTATCACTAAACCTATAGGCGCTATTATTGCTTATGATTTGGACAAAAAATGTTTCTAAGGGTTCCATAAAAAAATATGCGAAGATCTTTAACAAAATAGGTGACCTTGGATTCCCAGCTACATGGTTTGCTTGCAGTCAATTGCTCTCTCTATATAACCAGTTTAATAAAATACAGTCTGCAAATATTTTTCTGCTAGTGGATAAAGAAAACATAATGTCAAATGCCTTCACTTACCTTAAAATGATAGATTCCAAGGATCACACTTATGGTATTGCCGAAATGGCGCACATTATTGTGACCATACAGGTTGAAAGGATACAACTTCATATTCATATACCAGACATCATGGCAAAGCATTATACCTTTGGTGGTCTTGTAGAAAAGGGGACACCATTTGGTGTGCAAGAGAGTCTCATTATAGCAGTCATCAAAGTTTCTTTAACACTAGTTATACTAGTGTAGAGGTGTGAAAATTCAGTATGTATATCCTTTGTCAAGGAAGTTCTGAAGATACTTTTATCTGCGTTACATGTTGACTTTATGGATGGTGGAAGTCGGTACTGTGTTTTGACTCACAATTTGGTTGCTTTCAGTGATGTTATCCAAAAATATAATTATGTATAAGAGGCAACCAATAAATTAACAGTTGATGGTTTATCAAAAAAGTATTTTATCCTTGTCCATGATGGTAGATTTACTGCCTGGTGTTTGTATAAAACCATTACACTATTAGCGGAAGCTGGATTTAAGGTGACTACAACGGATGTAATTGGTGTAAGCATTCTTTTGATATAAATAGCATCACCAGTCTAACACAGTATGCAAAGCCACCCACTGATTTTCTTGGAATGCTTGCTGATGGAGAAAAGGTAATTTTGGTGGGACATGAATTTGATGGTGCATGCATATCATTTGCAATGGAGCTCTTTCTTTCTAAAGCTTCAAAAGCAGAATATGTTAGTGTAGCAAATATGCAGGTCTCATCTTGTTCTTTAGCCTTAGAGAATACTTTGGTATGGAGATAATTGGTAGCAGGTTTGCCACTAACATTGTTCATA
Organism: Nicotiana noctiflora; assembly: GCA_032618575.1. Taxonomy (NCBI): domain Eukaryota; kingdom Viridiplantae; phylum Streptophyta; class Magnoliopsida; order Solanales; family Solanaceae; genus Nicotiana; species Nicotiana noctiflora. Next base: position 98,329 of record JASVEL010014064.1, read on the forward strand.
ACCCGAACCTTAAGTTAGAAGACATGCCAAGGCTCATGAATGTTGTGAATCAATCTCTAGCAAATAGGCATAAGCACAAGATTTCCATGCAAAAGTTATCTCTAGGATTACCACATCATCGTTGGCTTTCTTAGGTCGATGATTGGATTAAGATACTCATAGCTTGTAATATCAAAGAGTTACTGAGAACAAGGGACTGATCCCGTACCGTGCTACTGTCTTGACCTAGGATTCTTTTCTTCACATCGGATTCTGAATCTAAGAGTAAGCAGTCCTATTTATGAAGGCAAACTCGAATATAACAGCATGCCTGAGTAACACTTTATCCTTTAAAGGCACTGAGTTGATAAAATATAGAAAAAAGTAAGTTGTTAATCTAATAAGTTTTCATGTACCTTTATTATTATGTAATTTTTTGCAACTTTGGTCTTTACATGCCTTTTGATTCTTTGTTTAATGACAATTGCTTTTGCTACCAATTAGCGTGAAACTGTAACTTCCTGCAAGGTCAGTTGAAGCCCTGTATAATAAGAAGAGGTGAGGTTCAAAATTGTTATGAGACCATTAAAAGTTGATATTATAAATATTTGTTGCCCCAAACTATTTGGAAACAATGTTTAATTGACTGGTTATTGGTTTCTCTTGCTTATCTCTGATTAAACAATAGTTATATGTAGTGAGTCAACTTCTGTTAGGATCGAAAAAATCAGGTGTCATGCGGAACCTAGCAAAAATAAATCTTGAACGACGATAAATTATACAATAGAGAGAAATTTACCGAAAGAGACACAAACATTTAACGTGGTTCGGTCAACTGACCTACGTCCACAACGAAGATGATCAGTCCACTATAATAAAAGAGAGTACAAAATATCGAGAGAACAACCTCACGAAGAGGCAAACACAAGTGACATACTAACACTTGTCCCGTAAAATTTCCCCCCTAAACACTACTCTCAAGCCCTCTATGGCTACATTGTGGATGCTACTGAATGAGAAGGAAGGAGCCTCAATTTATAAAAGTCCAAACATTTTCCTACAAGAAAAGGGACTAGCCATATATGGAAGAGTTTACAATTTACTTATACAAAAAGGAAAACTCAGTTAAGGTAATTATATTGCTATTTTCCTTCAAGAAATAGGAAAATCAAATATAGTAAGAAAATTATGGCAAACACCTAACAACTTCAACCGGAAATAGTGTAAAACCAAGGAATTTACGCATTATAGATTCTATATAATTGACATTTGCTCCTCTTACCTTCTTATTGTTTGATCTTACTGGATTGGATGAAGCCTCCCCTTTTACTAGATTTTATTAAAGGCAAAAACAAGCAGCAAAAGAGAGACAATTGAAGACTATGTACTGTTGGACAAAATGGACCTCCATGCTCACTGTCTATCTCTGCAAGATGATAAAATGATGTGAATTAGTTTTACTTTCATGAAACTATCACTTTAGGGAAATAGAAAACCTCAAGTACAAAAATAAAACACTTGTATATATATGAGCAGCCACACTTTTATATATCTGCATAATATATAAAAGTGGGAATAGACAAGATGTAAAGATTGTACCAAGGTAGTGCTTATACATTGAATTAATACTTTTTCTATAATTAATTAATTGTTATGAATAGAATTCTATTTAGAATGAATGTCTATCTTGTGAAGAGTTTTACTTTGTGACTAAGTCATATTTCTCTTATAAATAGAGGGGTCTTGCCCCATTATAAATCATCCCAAAATTCAATAAGAATTCCCTCTATATCTTTCTCTCCAATATTGTTCTTCTTCTTTTATTATTTCATAACACGTTATCAACACGAGACTCTACCGTCTCAAGAAGCTCTTTGAGAAGATTAAGGTAAATTTTCTCCTTTTTTTAATTATAACTGACATTATGAAAAGAAAGTTCGTTGCCCTTAAAATTTAGGGCAAGAACTATATGACATGGGTGTTGAATGCTGAAATCCACTTAGATGCAATGGGTCTTGGAGACGCCATTAAAAACAGAAATAAAGTATCCACCCAAGACTGTGCTAAGGCTTGATTTTCTTGCGCAATCACCTTGATGAAAGGTTGAAAATTGAATATCTCACAGTCAAAGATCCACTTATTTTGTGGAATGGCTTAAAGGAAAAATATGGCAACTTGAAGTTGGTCACCCTTCCACAAGCACGATATGATTAGGCTCATCTGAGGCTCCAAGATTTTAAGTCTGTTTCTGAATATAATTATTCAATGTTCAGAATTACTTCTAAATTGAAACTATGTGGAGATACTATCAGTGATTATGATATACTTGAAAAAACGTTTACAACGTTTCATGCCTCCAATATGGTTCTGCAACAGCACTACAGAGAGAAAGGTTTCAAGAAGTACTCTAAGTTGATTTCTCTTCTTCTTGTGGCTGAGCGAAACAATGACTTGCTCATGAGAAATCACGAAAATTGACCCACTGGGTCTATACCATTGCCTGAAGTGGATGAGGTGTATACCCATTATGCTAAGCGTGAAAAGGGTCGTGACTCTATTCGCAGTCGTGATCGTGATCATAGTCATTGTCGTGACTCTATCCGTAGTCGTGATTGTGATCAAAGACGTAGCCGTGGCCGTGGCCGTAGACAAGGAAGAAATTTTCCTAGTGTTAATCATCCCCCAAAGAGAAATAACCACAAAAGGTGGAAAGGGAAAGGTGAAAAGCCAAAAGCAAATGATTCAGAAACTGAATGCTATCGTTGCGGTGGAAAAGGGTATTGGGCAAATATTTGTCGTGTACCAAGACATTTGGTTGAGCTTTATCAAGCATCTCTAAAGAATAAAGGCCCTGAAGCCAATTTTGTCTCTGACAATAATTTTGGCATCACCCATTTGGATGTGGCAGACTTATTTGAGCGCCCTGATGGGAAAATAGACCACTTGATCGGTGATGGATCCGTGGTTAAAGATGATTGAGTAGTTTAAAATTTATTTTTGTCTATTCGTAATAGTTAGTGAATAAACATCATGTAATCATAGTTCTTTATATGAGTAATAGTCATTAGTTTTATTTATTTTATAACATTGTGTTAGTTCGTTTAAATAATGTTTCAGTTTATTTAGTCTTCTGGTTTCGTTTTTAACACTGGAACAATTTAGTTTAAGAAATAGTGTTTCGTATCAAAATCTTGAATTTTCAGATATGCAATTATTTGTATGTGTAGTAGTCATCAATCGTCTTTATTTTTCCTTATTTTAATTCATCATTTTAATTTTTCCTTTCATACTACATAAATATTGTTTAATATTTTATCACATCTATATCTACTACTTTGTAATAAAATGCTTTTTAATTACGATGTTTTGTTGTGACGAATAATAAGATATACGACGAACCTAATAATTTTTTTTTTCACAACGTCACACTATGTAATGGGTAATTTTTGTATATTGGTTAGTCACGTTTTACTTACTCCTTTGTGGCACATAAGCTAGAAGAATACAAAAGTAAATAACTTTCACATGTAAATAAATTTGTTATAGTTGTATTAATCATATGTATTGTGTACTTATAATTGTTTCTTTTCCTTCTGAAAATACTAATATTTGTTTGTATATTTCTTTTGTATGTCAAATCATGGGAAGCAAGTACGGATATCCCACAAAACAAACTTGGATTAAAGTTCATTTGTAAAAATATTTGTTTAATTGATTCATGTACAACACATACAACATTCAAAGAGAAGAAATATTTCTCTCACTTAAGTATGTGTAAGGCAGATGTTACTACAATTTCTGGTAGTAGTAAATTAATTGAAAGCTCTAGAAGAGCTACTATAACTCTGCCTAAAGGAACAATACTTATTATAGAGAATGCAAAGTTCTCCTCCAAGTCTAAGAGGAACTTGTTGAGTTTTAAAGATATCCGACAAAATGGATATCATATTGAGACAATAGATGAGAATAATCTTGAATATCTCATCATTATCAAAAATGTCTCTGGCCAGAAAAGGGCTATTGAGAAGTTCCCATCTTTATCTTGTGATCTGTATTGGACAAGAATTAGGGCAATTGAGGCACATTCTATTGTAAACCAAAAGGTTACAGATTTCAATACTTTTTTACTTTGGCATAATCGATTCGGACATCCTGGATCAATTATGATGAGACGAATCATAGAAAACTCAAATGGGCATCCATTAAAGAATTTAAAGATTCTTTTAAATGATGAATTTTCTTGCACTTCTTGTTATCAAGGCAAGTTAATTATTAGACCATCACCAACAAAGGTTGGAATTGAGTCCCTGCGTTTTTGGAACGTATACAAAGGGACATTTGTGGACCTATTCACCCACCTAGTGGGTCGTTTAGATATTTTATGGTCTTGATAGACACATCTTCTAGATGGTCCCATGTGTGCCTATTTTCATCTCGCAACCTCGCATTTGCAAAATTAGTGGTACAAATAATTCGATTACGGGCACAATTTCCCGATAATCCAATTAAGTCTATTAGACTTGATAATGCTGCTGAGTTTTCATCCCAAGCATTTAATGATTATTGCTTATCAATTGGGATAAAAGTGGAACATCCTATAGCTCATGTTCACACTCAAAATGGTCTTGTAGAGTTATTAATTGTCACAATTCTAGTTCATCAATCGTGAACCTGTCATGACGGCACCCAGTCTCTGCAACTAGGTAAGCCTAACACGATGCGGAATATACAAGTTTATGAACATTAAATAAGAAATAGCGGAAAACGATATAAAAAGAAATGTAATCCGTGCCGTTTGGCACATACACTCGTCTACCACACTATATAACATACCACCAAGACCCAGAATCCCACGGGTAACACAGACAAAAAAGGGAAAGTATAACTGTGGCTCTATACATCAAGAGTATCTAAAACAACAAAATGACGGAAAATATCTACTATCACTATCATAATAGAAGGAAGGCATCCGGATCCGCGGACGTAGCAGATCATAACTCGAGGTCCCCGAATGTGCTGCTGAGTCACCTAAGCTGAGCCTGTCCTGATGTACCTGGATCTGCACAACAAAAGTGTGTAGAAGAGTAGCATGAGTACACCACGACGGTACTCAGTAAGTGCCAAGCCTAACCTCGATGGAGTAGTGACGAGGAAGGTCAGGGCCCTACCGAGAGAACAATAACATAATGATCAAAATAATAATAAGCTTGAATAAGTAAGAATGAATCTGAAAATAACATCTATAAAGTAGTTACTACAACCGACTACGAATAGCTAACTACAGGTAACCAACACAACATAAACTCAAACCAGCAAGTCCAGGACCTGTGAGAACCCACAGTCCCACTCTATAATCAACAATCCGGGAGCTACGGGAATTTAACCCGCAGTCCCAATATCAGTATCTCCGAGTCTCCGGGAATCAAACCCGCAGCCCGTGTCCCAATATCTCAGGATGTGTCTCAATATCTCAGGATCTCCGGGAATCGAACCCGCAGTCCATATCTCAATAATATATCAATAAACTCTGGGTCTCCGGGAATCGAACCCGCAGTCCACAAACAATACCAGTCCGGGTCTCTGGGAATCGAACCCACAGCCCTGGGATCTCCGGAAATCGAACCCGCAGTCCACCAACACAACAAAAAGAAATGCGCAGAGAAAATATAATAAGCTTAACTACAACTTCACCAAAAACTAGTGCCAACAGTTATCAAGAAGTTCAAGCAAGGCAATTAGGCAATTAGACAGATAAATCCTATCTAATCATGCTTTCCCAACGAATACCAGGTAAATGTCACAATTTAATCAACTAAGAACAGAAATAACACGAATTGGACAATTCAAGTAAAGTGAGTTACAACAACCAGCGCATGTACACGCCCGTCACCTCGCGTACAAGGCATTCAAACTATCATATAATATCCTAGGGGTGAAGGTTCCCCCACACGAGGTTAGATAAGCCACTTACCTCGATTCCGGTATAAAACCGCTAAGAGACAACTGTCTTGCTGCGAATGTCGGCCTCCAAAGGTGTAGTATCTGATAAAAATCAATAGAATTACATCAAAATAGGCCAATTGGGCATTACCCCATCGTAACAATTCAAACACACCAAAAACTACAAGTTGCCAAACTCCGACTTTCGGTACGCTTCTCGAAAAATTACGAAAGTTATATATTCGGGTTCCTTATCTCAACCCGAGTCCATGCATATAAAATTTATCAAATTCGGACTCTGTTTGCCCATTCAAATCAATGATTCTCTATAATTTAGGCCTAGGGCTAAAACCTCCATGATATACCCCAAATTCCTCCAATTTCGTGAGATAATTGCATAATCTTATCAACACTAATCATAATTTGAGTCCATAGTTGATTACCTGAATAATCTCCTTGAATTTTCCTTCAAAATCGCCCAAATCGCCTCTTAAGCCGACCCCTAAATGTTTTGAAATGTTCTAAAATTTCTAACTTCTGATATAATTAATCCCTCTGCTATTTCCACTTCTGCGGACAATTTCTGCCTCTGCGATACCACATCCGCGACCAATTGGTTGCTCCTGCAAACCCCAGGCCTAACTGGCCACTTTCGCTTCTGCGAGACATGGACCGCTTCTGCGCGTCCACTCCTGCAGAACCACATCCGCTCCTGCGGGACTTCCCGCTTCTGCACATCAGAGTCCGCTTCTGCGGACTCGCTTAAGCGACCAACTTTCCGCTTCTGCGGATCTTCACCTAACAAACACAGACCGCTTCTGCGGTCATCCTTACGCACCAGCGACGCCGCCTCTACGGATTAAGATCCGCCCCTGCGAACCAAAGCGCCTCTGCGCTCCTTTGTCCGCTCCTGCGGACTCGCCCCTGCGCTCCTATTTCCGCAGGAGCAAAAACAACAGAACCAGAACTCCAAACCTGCAATTTCCATGTTTTTCTCCCGTTTAACCATACGAAAACACCCAGAGGCCCGCGGGACCTATCCAAACACACCAACACATCCTAATACCTTATTCGAACTTGTTCCAATGATAAAAACACGCCCTTAAACACAGAAATCATCGAATTATAGCGGATTCAAGCCTAAGTTTTCATCTAAACTTCCGAAATTAACATTCAATCAAAAAACCCGACCAAACGACGTCCGAATGACCTGAAAATTTGCAGGCATATCCAAAATCACATAACTAAGCTACATAAATTGTCGGAATTCCATTCAGACCCCCGGATCAAAATCTCACCTATCGTTCGGATTTGCCAAAATTTCAAACTTCGACATTTCAAGCCTAATTAAGCTACTGACCTCCAAAAAACGTTCCGAACGCGCTACCAACCCCGAAATCACCTAACGGAGCTAATGGAACCATCGATTTCCGTTCTGAGGTCGTCTTAACACTGTTCTGACTACGGACCATTTTCTAACTTTAAAGTTCTCAATTAGGGACTAAGTGTCCCAAAATGCTCCAAATTTCAGAACCGACTCTCCCGGTAAACCACAATAGCAGAAATGAACTTAGGGAAACAGTTAAATTGGGGATCGGGGCATAAATTTCAAAAACGACCGGCCGGGTCGTTACATTAATTAAATGTTTGCAATTGATAGCAAGATCGTTACTCATGAAAACGAGGCTGCCCACTTCTGTTTGGGGTCACGCCATTTTGCATGCAGCAATGCTTGTAATGCTAGTTCATCTTAGACCGACAAATTATCATAAATATTTCCCGTTGCAATTAGTTTTGGGTTTTGAACCTAATATATCCCATTTAAGAATTTTTGGATGCGCAGTATATGTGCCTGTAGCACCGCCATATCGCACCAAAATGGGTCCGTAAAAAAGGTTAGGAATATATGTTGGGTTTGAATTGCCCTCCATTATTCGCTACCTCGAGCCATTAATGGGAGATTTATTTACTGCACGATTTGCAGACTGTCGATTCGTTTCCCAAAATTAGGGGGAGAAGTTGGTGAAACCAAACGGGAAATTTTGTGGAAAAATCCATCATTATCTCATCTTGATCCACGTACCTCTATTTGTGAAAAAGAGGTGCAACAGATTATTCATTTATAGAGAATATCAAATCAAATGCCCGATGCATTTACGGATAGTGAATGTTCCAATCCGTATTGATGTCCCTATTGGACAATCTTCTAGTGTCATAGCTAATGAGTCAAAAGCACAGCTGAAACATGGCAGGCCATTAGGTTCCAAAGATCGAAATCCTCTAAAAAGGAAAATAAATGATCAAAATGACACTATGAAAGAATCTCATGAAGAAATCCACGACTTAATAAATTCTGAGATTCATAAGGAATCCATTGAGCCCGAGACTCAAGAAAATAAGGAACTATCAATAAATCCAATCGATATAGAGACAAATTTGAATCGAGTGAATAAAGTGGTGGATTATGTCTTTGCATATAATGTTGCATCCAGCATTATGCAAGAAAGTGTGGATCTTGAACCTCAATCTGTTGCTGAATGTTGACAAAGACTTGATTGGCCAAAATGGCAAGAAGCAATCCAATCAGAGTTAAATTCACTTGCAAAACGTGAAGTTTTTGGGCCTGTAGTCCAAACACCTAATGGTGTTAAGCCTGTTGGCTATAAATGGGTCTTTGTACGCAAGAGAAATGAGAAAAATGAGGTACAAAGATATAAGGCGCGCCCTGGTGCACAAGGATTTTTACAAAGGCCTGGTGTCGATTATGAAGAGACATATTCACCCGTTATGGATGCTATAACGTTCCATTATCTCATTAGTTTTGTTGTCCATGAAAAACTTGACATGCATTTAATGGATGTGGTTACCACCTACCTTTACGGCTCACTTGATAATGAGATATACATGAAAATTCCCGAGGGCTTCAAAATGCCTAATGCAAATAATTCAAAATCCCGGGAAATGTTTTCAATCAAATTGTAAAGATCTTTGTATGGTCTAAAGCAATCAGGACGAATGTGGTATAATCGTCTTAGTGAGTATTTATTAAAGGAAGGCTATATAAATGATGACATTTGCCCATGTGTTTTCATAAAGAAAACAACATCGGAATTTGTTGTACTTGCCGTATATGTTGATGACATAAACCTTATTGGAACTCTTATAGAACTCCAAAAGGCAATTGATTATTTAAAGAAGGAATTCGAGATGAAAGATCTCGAAAAGATAAAATTATGTCTTGGTTTGCAAATTGAACATTTGGCAAACGGAATTTTTGTTCATCAATCTACCTACATAGAAAAGGTACTTAAACAGTTTTACATGGATGGAGCACATCCATTAAGTACTCCGATGGTTGTTCGATCACTTGATGTGAACAAGGATCCATTCCGACCTCAAGAAGAGAATGAAGAGCTACTTGGTCCTGAAGTACCATATCTTAGTGCAATTGGTGCACTAATGTATCTTGTCAATACTACAAGGCCCGACATAACTTTTTCAGTTAATGTCTTAGCAAGATATAGCTCTGCTCCCACAAGGAGACATTGGAATGGAATCAAACCCATATTGCGGTATCTAAAAGGGACTACCGATATGGGCTTATTTTATGGCAACAATTGCAGTCCCGATCTTGTTGGTTATGCGGATGCTGGGTATTTATCTGACCCACACAAGGCTCGATCTCAAACATGTTATGTGTTTACCTGTGGAGGCACTGCCATATCTTGGCGATCGACTAAGTAATCAATTGTGGCTACTTCATCTAATCATGCTGAGATAATTTCTATTCATGAAGCAAGTCGAGAGTATGTGTGGTTGAGGTCTATAATACATCTTATTCGAGATAAATGTGGTGTGAAATATGACAAGTTACCCACTATTTTGTATGAAGACAATGCAGCATGCATAGCTCAATTGAAGGGAGGATTCATAAAAGGAGATTTCACCAAGTTATGTTTCACACATGATCTTCAAAAGAATGGTGATATTAATGTGCAACAGATTCGTTCAAGCGATAATATGGCTGATTTGTTCACAAAATCTCTACCAACGTCAACCTTCAAGAAGTTAGTGTACAAGATTGGGATGCGAAGACTTAAAGATGTGAATTGATGCTCTTATAAGGGGGAGTTAATGCGCGTTGCACTCTTTTTCCCTTACAAGGTTTTGTCCCACTGGGTTTTCCTTGCAAGGTTTTTAACGAGGCAACCAAAAGGCGTATTATTAGATATGTGTACTCTTTTTCCTTTTCTAGAATTTTTTTCCCATTGGGTGTTCATTTAGTTAAGGTTTTAACAAGGCACATTATCATTGAATAGACATTCAAGGGGGAGTATTATGAATAAAATTCTATTTAGAGTGAATGTCTATCTTGTAGAGAGTTTTACTTTGTGACTAAGTCATATTTCTCCTATAAATAGAGGGGTCTTACCCCATTATAAATCATCCCAAAATTCAATAAGAATTCCCTCTATCTCTTTCTCTGCAGTATTGTTCTTATTCTTTTATTATTTCATAACATTAATCTTCTTCTTCTTCTTCTTTCTTCTTTTTTGCAATAGCATTGTAAGTGGTAATATAATTTTTTTTATATGTCTATTGAATCGTGATTGAGAACATATTTTTCAATTCGAAAAAGGGCCTAAAATACCCCTCTACTATAGGAAATAGGACATCAAAGCCCTCCGTTAAAAGTTGGCCCCTTATATGCCCCTGCCGTCTAAAAATGAGCTCAAAAATGCCCTTATCCACTAACGAAAAATATATAAATCCACGTGTAATTACATTATAACGTAGAAGGGTATTTTAGATTCTTTTCGGATTGTACAAGGTCATATACGAGTCAGTTATAATAGTCAATTATCAAGAACTTCACTCCATATCAGTTTACTCACACACCTGCTTTAGACCAACAAACTAATTATCAAAGCAAGTAACTCAATCATAGACACAAACTAATTATCATATTAAGTAACTCAATCATAGACAGAAATATTCAAATGAATGGGAATGGCTTCATTGAATCCTTACAAAAAAAATTATTACATTATAGAACACAACAATTAAGCCACAATAACACTAACATTACATATTATTTCCCGTTAATGCAAAGAACATAACAAAACATTCCAATATCACACAAAATAAAATCCACATCTTGTTTCGACATTTAGCATCACGCAGAGGTGAGTACTCTAAATCAACCACTTTCTTCATTAGAATATTTCTTTTCAATTCCAAGGATTCTATTCCTCCATGATCGACGAGCATCATAACATTCTCAAGTTCGGCAACTTTCCTTTGGAGTACATTTCTTTTACGGATTAGAGCTTCCTTCTCCTTCTTTAAACTGCATATGAGATTTGAAATTCTAGGAGAAAGCTCCTCATCTTGTCATTTTCATCCTAAAACCAAAAAAAAAAAATTACAATCAAATCGAAATAATTAAAAGAACACATCAACAAGTTTACATACCTCATGCTTAGGGCACTTGAAAAATCTTGTCACAGCACTTAAAGGAGTCCACGCCATGTAAATAATTAGCAGAAAGTCCACAATGATACCTCCTAATCGACCCATTTAAGATACTCGAACTTTGCAACATTGTCTTAGAGAAATGTCCAAAACAAATCGATAAAGATGAAAAAGTAATTAAACCTAAACTAGAACTCAACTCGAAATCGACAAGGTGACCCAATTAGTAGGAGAAATGAGACATCAATGAAGGGTCTAAAATATGTGTGTGAGTAAACTAATATGGAGTGAAGTGCTTGAGAATTGACTACTATAACTGACTCGTATATGACCTTGTACGATCCAAAAAGGGTCTAAAATGCCCTTCTATGTTTTAATGTAATTCCACGTGGATTTACATATCTTCCGTTAGTGGATAAGGGCATTTTTGAGCCCATTTTTAGACGGCAAGGGCATATAAGAGGCCAACTTTTAACGGAGGGCTTTGATATCCTATTTTCTATAGTAGAGGGGCATTTTAGGCCCTTTTCTGTTTTCAATTTGAAAAACATTTTAATGTAGCAATTGTGGGCACAATGGGCATATTCTAAGAAAATTGTTGTAGTTTCATATTTTCTTGAACTTGAATTTCAGAGTACTCAATTTCAAGGGAAAACTTTATTATATTCATTTCATTTTCTATATACGTCTATTATTCAAGGTAATTTTCTGATTGTGATTCATCTCATATGCTGATATATTTAACCCCAACTTGTGTTGAAACTAAGAATTTTATTGCAGGTCTAACAATTGATGCGAAGTTTTATTTTTATTAAAACGTAAGGGTGTAAATAAAAAATTAATAACTGTTATTATTATTATTATTATTATTATTATTATTATTATTATTATTATTATTATTATTATTATTATTATTATATACTATTTATAATAATATATAGACGTAATGAAATGCAAGATAATTTAACGTGATATTTTTTTCTTTCTCTCTAGAAGTCTCTACAATTCTTTCTTTTAAGTGAATTTCCCAATATTTCCATATATATATATATATATATATATATATATATATATATATATATATATATATATATATGTGTCAACTAAAATAAAAAAATATTATTTATAAGATTATACATCCAAGGGAACACAAATAACAATTGCATAAGAGTATGAATAAGAAACAAAAGGAAAAAAATAGTACTTGCTGAGTGCAAAGCGATAAACTTGGTCTTCAAATATAAGAATAAATTCATCAAGCTTTTGCCTCTTAAGCATATAAATTTATATAGAAGTAATAACGAAAGATTTAACAATACCTGTAGAGATCCATCATAAGTAAACCGACACAATTTTTTTGGCATGAAGATGATTGTTATTTAGTCAAAGAGAATTTCAACTGTTGCATTAACACAAGTTTTATATTACTGTCCATGTTTTTGTTTTTTTGTTTTTTAGCTTTACATATCTTTGATTACATATGCTCAACATAAAACTACCGTTATGTAATTCTATTTTCATACAAATATTTGTTGTTGAATTACTCCATTGAGTTTGGATATAGTGAGACGTACAATTGCCGATGTATAGTTATTTAAACTATATGTGAATATCTTTCTCCTATTTTTTTTTCGTTGATTTTACAAATATAATTTTAGGTGTTTGAATGAGAAAGAAGCATTACAAGGAACTAACATGAGCCGATTTGTCTGGAGTTTCTCCTTAATCTTTAAGTAAGCAAATCTATCCTGATAATAACTTAATAATCCTAGAATTAAAGATGACATATAAGGTATGTAGACCAAATAAAATATAACAAGTTACAAGCAAACAAAGAAGCGACATAGTTAAGATTAGTAATTTTAACAAGCCATAAGAGCATCATAGTGAAGAGAAAATTTAACGATGAAGAAAGCCGATGAGTTGGCACAAATAATAGCTAGGAATTAACTAGGAAGGCTCGAGAGGAAGAGTTACAATTTATGTAGAGGAAAGTAATATCACATCTATATATTATTAAAATCCAAGGAAAAAGTCCTCTCATTAAGCCACGTGGCAGCTTCAGAAAAAGTCACGTGGCATAGTTAGTTATTAAATTTAGTTATTTAGTTAATAATTAATTATTGGTTATTCTTTTTGAATTTGAATATTCTAAAAACAAAAATAAAAAACTACTATATATATATATATATATATTTTTTTTTTTACTTTAATTACATTAATAAATATAGATATCTTATAATTAATTAACTATAATTAAAAAATATATAAAAATATAAAATAAAAAAAAACTACCCATTCAAATTGGGTGAGAGTAGTTCCAAGCTGCAGTTTTTAAATTATTTAAAAATAAAAAAGCAAAAAAAAAATCAATAAAAACGAAAAAAAGAGAAGAAAAACTACACATTCAAATCGGGAAGTAGTTTCAAGTTGGAGTCTTAAAATAAACAAAAAAAAAGAGAAGAAAAAATACCTATTTATATCGGGGAGTAGTTTCAAGTTGGAGTTTTAAAATAAAAATAGATACCTTATAATTAACTATAATAAAAATATATATAAAAATTAAAAAAGTAACTACCCATTCAAATTGGGTGGCAGTAGTTTCAAGTTGCAGTTTTTAAATTATTTTAAAATTAAAAAGCAAAAAAAAAGTCTATAAAAAACGAAAAAAAGAGAAGAAAATCTATATATTATTAAAATGAGAGAAAAAAACCTTCTCTTTAAGTCAAGTGACAGCTTTAGAAAAAGCCACATGGCATAGTTAATTATTAAATAGTTATTTATTTAATAAATATTTATTGGTTATTCTTTTTGAACACACACACACACACACACACACACACACATATATATATATATATATATATATATATATATATATATATATATTAATTAGTTACTTTAATTATATTAATAAATATAGATATCTTAAAATTAATCAACTATAATAAAAAACTATATAAAAAATATAAATATATAATAAATAACTACCCATTCAAATTTGGTGAGATTAGTTTCAAGTTGGAGTTTTTAAATTATTTTAAAATAAAAAAGCAAAAAAAATCTATAAAAAACGAAAAAAAAAGAGAAGAAAAACTACACATTCAAATCGGGGAGTAGTTTAAAGTTGAAGTTTTAAAATAAAAATAGTTATCTTATAATGAACTACAATAAAAAAAAACAAAAATATAAAATATAGAAAAATAACTACCCATTCAAATTGGGTGGGAGTAGTTTGAGGTTGCAGTTTTTTAATTATTTTTTTTTAAAAAAAGAACAAAGCTATAACAAACGAAAAAAGAGAGAAGAAAAACTACCCATTCAAATTGGGGAGTAGTTTCAAGTTGGAGTTTTAAAATAATTTTTACATAAGATAACAAAATAAAAAAATAGTAAATTACCAATTCAAATTGGGGAGTAGTTTTAGGTCTCAAGTTCGAAACCCACCGGGTGCAAATAATTTCTGAGGGCCATCGGACTGGGTATAACCTGAATTAATCGTGGTGCACTTGCGGGAAACTCCTTGCCGAGGGCCTGTGCACCCCCGGAATGAGTCGGGGCTCGAAGAGATTCGGACACCCGGTACAAAATCAAAAAAATTGGGGTGTAATTTAAGTTGGAGTTTTAAAATTATTTGAAAATAAATAAAAAAACCAAAAATAAAGTAAAAATAAACTCCAGAGAAAATTTTTAAATAACGTAATATGCTAATGAACTTTCTATTAACAATTTAATAGTATTAAATATTGAAAGATATAATACAGAAAAATATTTAACAAAAACGTTGCACTGCCTGTATAAGTCCCATTAGTTTAACATAGATTTTATTCACTAAACTTTTAATAATATTATTAAGAACAACAAAATAAACTTTAAAATAAAAAATATTTCAATAGTAATATATTATATATCTTCTCATATATTAGAAAAAGAAAGTGAATACTAAATATTATTTAATATAATAAAGAAAAACAGAACAGAAAAGTTATTCACTCGCTATATAAATACCTTTGATTTAATAGAGATTTCATTATTGGTATATCGTATTGACAAACAAGATGACAATTGCATTTTATTAAAGAAATATGATCTAATAGGATCAAACAAGTCTGATCATAATTTAATTTAATTAATTTTTTAATATTGACCGCGCATCGCGCGGGTGTGACTACTAGTTTCTAATAATAGTAGAAAGGAAATACGAGTACGTACCACTAATGGACATTTTGTTTTGTTTTGTTTTCTTTCTATTTGTACTTTCCGTACTTTAAAATTTTATTCTATTTTTCTTTATTTTCATATTTCTTTTATTCAAAAATAGATAAAACTAGAATTTAAAAGGTTTACTATCTAATGAACAAAAAAGTTAAGTACTTATATATACATGTATTTAATATACTACTATGATTTAATTAAGAGAATCATGCACACATCCATCACCTAATTAATGTATATTTGAGATTTCAGCAATATATAAAGCTATTTTTATATTCAAATGCATGATAAATATTATTGTGACTGAAAATATAAAAATATTATTTTAACTTCATTGATATTTCATATAATCGCGCGAAGCGCGGAAAGTTTGACTAGTTTGTTGTATATTTTTGCTATGCATCTTCTTGATGCCATTTAATGAAATCATCTTACTTCAAAAAGTACAAAATAAAATACTAATTACATCCACAGTACACGAAAGAGATAAAATGAAGCAGATTAATTTTTTATTTCAAGAAAGAAAGATAAAGTGGTTTATGAAATTAGGAGAAATTTCTTTGTGGTTATTTTGGAAATGAATCAAATTTCCAATTCTTGTAAAATCCATCTCCACAGCCTCATATCTTAGATCTAAAACCAATTCACTAGATTCAACTTCTCATAGTTCTGAAAAATTACCTATTTCTACTTCCTATAATTATACATCTGAATATGATAATGATCAAGAACACAACTTTATTGTTGATTTTTTCCCCATTATTTATCCGCTTTTGCAGCTATTACAATTTATCCACGACACTTTGGAAGAAAGGGGTATATTAACAAAAGTTAATGGTGGAAATCACAAACCTAAAAGCTAAATCCACTAGCATTTGGTGGCGTGGATTATCATTAGCTGTTGTACTGTCCACAAATGATTAGTTCAAATCTTGTTATAAGTAAAAAGATTAGTTCAATAATCAAAACTAACCCCTAAAACTAGGGGATTTAAAATTCAATTCTCGTCCTAGCGACAAAAAAAGTTAAAATGTTACGTAGTTGTAACGACCCGGCCCGTCGTTACGGTAATTACCACTCCGTTACCTTGCATTTACATATCTTATGCTTTTATATCAGTATTAGAGTATATCGGGTGAGTTAGGAGTGATTTGGATTGAAAATGAAGCAAATAGTATGTTTGAAGGAAGCTTGAATATGGGAAGTCAACCAAGAGTTGACTATTGAATTAGAGTGCTCGGAACCGGATTCTGATGACTCGACTAGTTTTGGGGGATCATTTATGACTTAGGAGAGCAATCGGAATTGAATTCGGAGGTCCGGTGTAGTTTTAGGCTTGAATTGGCGAAGGTTGATTTTTGGCGAAAACCGGATGGTAGGTGATATTTTGATACGGGGGTCGGAATGGAATTCCGACAATTTTTGCAGCTTCGTTATGTGATTTTGGATATGTCTACAAATTTTCAGGTCATTCGGACATCGTTTGATCGGGTTTTGGATTGAATGTTAGTTTTGAAAGTTTTGAAGAAACTTAGGCTTGAATTCGTGTGTAAATGGTGATTTTGATGTTTAGGATGGTGTTTTTGTGATTGGAACAAGTCCGTATCATGTTTTGGAGTATGTTGGTGGTTTTCGTTGGGGTCCGGGGGTCTCGGGATGAATCCGGGGGTCCAAACGGACCATTTTTGGGAAAAATGCAGAAAACTGCAGGTTTCTGCCCAGTCATTTAGACCTTCGCGTTCGCGTGACATGGGTCGCGTTCGCGAAGGCCAGGTGGGCTAAAGCATCGCGTTCGCGACAAGGGCGTCGCGTTCGCGTAGGTCAGAGGGAGTTAAGCTTCGCGTTCGCGTGACAGGGAGTCGCAAACGCGTAGAAGGAAAATAGGCGCTGGGAATTTTTGTTCATCGCGAACGCGTGGTGGAGTTCGCGTTCGCGTAGGGTAAGCCGAAGTTGAGCATCGCGAACGCGTGGTAGGCGTCGCGTTCGCGAAGAGTAAAAGGGAACCGGGCATCGCGAAAGCGTGGAAGCTCACGCGAACGCGTAGAGCAAACGGGTCTGGCAGTGATTTAAATCACAGAACAGAAGGCTCAGGGGTTCATTAACCCAAAATACAATTTTGAGCCCTAGAGAGAAGAAAACTCGAGGAAATCACTACGAAATCATCGGGTATTCATCGGAGGTAAGATTCTTAACTCAAAAACTTCGTTTTATGGTAGAATTAACATCAATCTTCATGAAATTGGGTAGAAATCTTGAAGAATTGTGGCCTAGGTATTAAAAACGGGATTTTGAGGTTTGGAAGGCCATTTGAACTCTGATTTTGATAAATTTTATATGTACAGACTCGTGGCGAGATGAGGATCGCGTTGGTGCTAATTTCGGAATTTTCCGAGTAGTGGGCCCGGGGTCGATTTTACCAACTTGGTGTATTTATGCGAATTTCATGTAAATTGAAATGGGTTATGATTCTTTGACCCGTATTTGATATAATTATTGTGGTTTGACTAGATTCTATGCACGAGGGAGCTAAATTCAAAGGAAAGGCATCGCGGACGAGTCTACGACCGGCTAGAGGTGAGTAGTTTGTGTATATGGTAGCCTGAGGGTTCGAAACCCCGGCTTAGCACATTGTGATGCTAGTAGGGCGTGGCTCGCACACCGTGGCAGGTGCGAGATTGATTATGACTAGGGATTGAGACTTGGTCCATCCCGAATGTGAATAATATGTTGTTAGTGTTGGAAATACACTGTATTTGATATATTTGTGGGCTGTAAGCCTTGTTTGGGGACTTGTGCCGACCTGTAGTGTCCTTAGAGGACAATATTTATGTGATAGCTATATTTGCTTAAATCACTGATCTCAGTCCTGGAAATTGAAATCACATTATTGATATGCTAAGTCACGTGCTTTTGCAAATTTAATAAAGTTAAAGTATTTTTCATAAATTATGAACTGGAAACTGGAATTAAGAAAGATGAACTGTTTTGGGCTGCACGCCGCAGTGGTTGATATAAGGATCGGGCTGCACGCCGCAGAAGTATTGCGCTTGGGCTGTAGGAGCCCCTCCGGAGTCTGTACACACCCCCAATGAGCGTCGTCGACGTTAAATTGGATCGGGCTACACGCCGTAGCGGTTATGTGCATTGCATTGCATCTTTATTTGTTGAATCACTCTATGGTAGCTGAATTGTACTGTTGATGCTAGTTCGTAGGGGATTCAGACTGTAGTGTAGCTTCATATTGTGGTATTTTATGGATTTCTTACTTTCAACTACTTTTATATATTTATTACTCATTAAGTACTTAGTACTCACCCCTACTCCCTGCACCTTTTGTGAGCAGACTCAGGTACTTAGGAGAGTAAGCAGGCATTTCCAACGTTTGCAGTGTCATATCGAGTTGCTGAGGTAGCTGCCTACGTTCGCAGAACCTAGCTTCTCTTCTCCTTTCCAGTTGTTATTTTGTATTTTGTATTCAGACTTGAGTATTTCTATACAGTACTCTCTACTCCCGTTGGGTTTTGTTAGAGGCTCTAGACTTGTGACTCCGGATCTTTGGGAGTGTCGGTATTTTGTTCATTATTATTATTATTGGAGTTCTTAAACTCATATATTCTTCTTGGGTTGTCCATTTGGGACCGGTATTCGATGAAATCAGCAAATGTTGGTCTGGCTGGCCTAGCTTAATTGTTAGGCGCCATCACGACCGGATTTGGGTCGTGACAAGTTGGTATCAGAGCCTAGGTTACTAGGACCCGCGAGTCATGAGCCGGTTTAGTAGGCTTTCACGGATTGGTACGTAGACGTCCGTATCTATCCTCGGAGGGCTACAGAAGCTTTAGGAAAAACCTCATTTTCTTGGATTCATATCGTGCAATTTGTGTTATCATGAAATTAAATTTTTCCATATTCTATTCTCTCGCAGATGGCGAGAACACGAGCTAACGGACGTGGCGGACGACCACCATTGGCACCCAGAGGCCGTGGTCGTGGTAGAGGTAGGGCAGCAGCTCCAGCACCTGCTGACCCACCAGCTGACCAGACTCAGGGTCAGATTCCTGCACCAGTGGCCCAGACTCAGGACCAGATTCCAGCGGCAAACGCTCCGGCAACTCAGGTTCAGGCATCGATATTGCCCATTGTCATACCAGGTCTTCAGGAGACCTTGGCTCAGATCTTATCAGTGTGCATAGGCTTGGCTCAGGTAGTCGCAGCTACTGCTGTAGTATCTTCTTCACAGGCAGGGGGAGGAAATCAGACCCCCGTGGCTCACACACCCGAGCCAGTTCAGCCAGTTGCGCCCGTTGCACCAGCTCCTGCTTATATGGTTCCAGCTATGCCCGACGATGAGCAGCGTCATTTGGAGAGATTTGGTGACTGAAAATATAAAAATATTATTTTAAATTCATTGATATTTCACATAATCGCGTGAAGCGCGGAAAGTTTGACTAGTTTGTTGTATATTACTATGCATCTTCTTGATGCTATTTAATGAAATCACCTTACTTCAAAAAGTACAAAATAAAACACTAATTTCATCCACAGTACACGAGAGTGATAAAATGAAGCAGATTAACTTTTTATTTCAAGAAAGAAAGATAAAGTGGTTTCTGAAATTAGGAGAAATTCCTTTTTGGTTGTTTTGGTAAGGAATCAAATTTCCAATTCTTGTAAAATCCGTCTCCACGGCCTCAAATCTTAGATCTAAAACCAGTTCACTAGATTCAACTTCTCATAGTTTCGAAAAATTACCTATTTCTACTTCCTATAATTATACATCTGAATCTGATAATGATCAAGAACACAAATTTATTGTTGATTCCTCCAATAAGCTATCTGAATCTCATTGGTTACCTCTGCCTAGGCCTAAGTACCGAGGCTACCAGCCATATAGGTATCATCAGGTCCTTGATTCAAATCAAGAAATCAAGAAAAGTGGTTCTCTTGACTCTCAGAAACCTAATGATAATCAATGGACATCATGCTCAAGATTTCTCAAATCAACAAGGCAAAAAACAGTAACTTGGAGTCAGAGAATGAAGAATATAGGGATATAATGCGCACGAGGATGACGAAAAAAGAACATACATGGACTAAAAAATGGCTATGTTGCTCACTTCATATATTGTACCATACAAAGAATTCACGAAGGCATTCCAAGCCAGCCTAATTAATATCCTTTGCACAATCACCCTGCATAAAAAACCTTATAATGTAAACCATGTTGCAGGGATCACCGGTGGGAGTACGGTGATCTTTTAAGCCCAATTTCGCACCCACCTCAGACTTGCTCTCTTCATTGCAACTTTGACAACGGAGCTGCAAAACAAACCATTTTAATAAAAACTAGTACCAAGTAAAATGTTGTTTGGCAAACTAAATTGAATGAAACCATACCGTAAAGAAGTAAGCAACATATTACTTGTCCTATGGACCCTCTACAGGTTCCAATCGGTCAATATTAGCCAACCTCGCTTGGAATTTTGAGGTAGTACAATCTTGCCATCCTATCAAATGAACAAATATAGACCATTAAACGTATACGAGAATATTTAATTTCTAGATAGTAGATCAGAGTCTATGATCCTAGTTAATACGATTAAAGGGTCCATTGGACCTTCATGGTAGATTATGAATATAGTAGATCAAATTAAGTTTGAAATGAATAAATGGGAGTACATAATCATACATTGGTTCAAAGAAGCTAACTGTATAGCAGATGCACTAGCTAATCTTGTAACAACAGATCATATGGAGACAATCTTCATTGATTCTATTTTATTACCAAGAAATGCTAAATCATTGTTGAAGAGTCATCATGTCAACCTTCCTAATTTAGAACTAAAGCAAAAAAAAATAATTTTTTTTGTTTATGCTTGAACATATTTCTCTAGTTATGCTAAGTGGTTTGCTTTATTGGGATCATCTTGATGAGACTACCTTTCCAGCTGGTAATCCTTCTGCTTATAAGTTAACTCAGAAGGGTCATTTTTTGTACAAATATGAACTATTCATCCTTATGATTACTTAGAGGGGTAGGAAATTTGACATCATGTAAAGGGAAAGTCTCCATGGTCTTTAGGGTTTAAGTTAAAATTAGGGTTATCCATTTAGGTTAATACTAGGGTTTTATAACCACCAATTTGAGAAATGAACAGTCAAATAGAACTCACACCCAACTAAAATACACAACCACTGTCAGTAGGTGAGGTATAGAATTTCAACAAGCTTAAGGTTTATCATGTGTAGCCTCTAAAGAAACTTACACCAACACCAAGATAATCGTCATCAAATTATACATACAAACACTAGACCAACACAGACAAGAAATAGTCTCTAACCTCAGTTCCTTCTAACAAATAAAACAAATAGTCTCGAATCTAGAGAAAAAGAGAAGAAGAACAATTTAGAGGACAAAATTAAGGTTTTGGTCAATACTAGGGTTTATCAGCACCAAACGAGAAATGAGCAGTCAAATAGAACTCAAACCCCACGAAACTACACAACCACTGTCAATAGGCGAAGGCGAGGGACATGATTTCAGCAAGCTCAAGGTTTACAGTCACGTGTAGCATCTGAAGAAACTCACACAAACAGCAACATACTCATCCAAAATCATTATCAAATTATAAATACAAATACTAGATCTACAAATGCAGACAAGAAATAGTCTCTAACCTCAGTTCCTTTTAACAAATAAAACAAATAGTCTTTAATCTATCGAAGAAGAAAAAAGAAAAATTAAGAGGTCAAAATTAGGGTTTAGGTTAAAATTAAGGTTTAGTTCATAATTATTGTTTTATCAACACCAATTCGAGAAATAAAAAGTCAAATAGAATTCACACACTACCAAACTACACAACCATTGTAAGTAAGCAAAGGTGAGGGATAGGATTCCAGCAAGCTCAAGGTTTACAATCGTGTGTAGCCTTTGAAGAAACTTACACCAACACCAAGATACACATATAAAATCATCATCAAATTATCAATATGAACACTAGATCTACAAATGCATATAAGAAATAGTGTCCAATCTCAGTTCCTTTTAACAAATAAAACAGATAGTCTCTAATCTAGAGAAGAAGAGGAACAGTTAAGAGGTTAAAATTAGGTTAGGTCAAAATGAAGGTTTAGGTCAAAACTAGGGTTTTATCATAACCAATTCGAGCAATGATTAGTCAAATAAAACTCATACACTACTCCCTCCGGTCCAAAATAAGTGATGTTTTGGGTGTTTTCACACATATTAAGAAAGTCACCTTTTAGCATTTATTAGCAATAGAATTGACCATTTTAACCTTACTATCTCACATAAACACTCCTAACACATATTCCAATACTATTTACTCCAAGGACAATATAGGAAAAACATCATTAAGTCATTCTTGAAATCCGAAAACATCACTTATTTTGGACCACAAAAAAAGGCCAAAACATCACTTATTTTGGACCGGAGGGAGTACTAAACTACGCAACCACTGTTAGTAGGTGAACGCGAGCGACAGGATTCTAGCAAACTCAAGGTTTATGGCCATGTGTAGCCTCTAAAGAAACTCACACTAACACCAAGATACAAATCCAAAATCATCATCAAATTATCAATACGAAACTGACTACACATGCATAGAATGAATTTCTCTAAAACCTCACTCTATACAGGGATACACATGAAAATCATCATCTAATAGCAATACAAACACCAGATCTACAAATATAGATAAAAAAGAGTCTCTAATCTCATGTCCTTTTAACAAATAAAACAAATAGTTTCTAATCTTCAGAAGAAGAGAAGAAGAAGAACAGTTACTGATACATCAAATACGAACAAAAATGGTAGGAATTTGGAGAAAAAATTAACCATGAGAGACTTATTTCGAAAAGATGAAAAATGAGAGAGAAAATGTGATGACCCGGCCAGTCGTCTAATGAGTTACCGCTCTGTTTTTCCCATTTTTGCTTCTTATTGCTTTGTCTATCGGTTATATATATATATATATATATATATATATATATATATATATATATATATATATATATATATATATATATATATGTGTGTGTGTGTGATCGGGTTGGTTGGTTTGGGTTCGAAGAGGGTTTGGTAAGGTTTGAGACACTTAGACTCTTTTGAGGAAGCTTAAGTTGGAAAGTCAACCGGATATTGACTTATGTGTTAGAGGGCTCGGGTGTGAGTTCCGATTGTTTGGATATCTTCGGAAGGAGATTCGGGACTTAGGAGCGTGATCAGAATGCGTTTTGGAGGTTCGGAGTAGATTTAGGCTTGAATTGGTGAAGTTGATATTTTGGCAATTTCCGGTTGGTAGGCGAGATTTTGATATAGGGGTCAAAATGGAATATTGAAAGTTGCAATAGTTCTGTTGTGTCATTTGGAATATGTGTGCAATATTTCATGTCATTCAGACGTGATTTGGTTGAGTTTTTTATCAAAAGCAAAATTCGAAAGATTTTGGAAATTGAGGCTTGAAACCGATGTGTTTTGGTTAATTTGATATTGATTGCGGTATTTTGAAGATTGGTACAAGTTTGAATAAGGTTATAGGTTATGTTTGTGCTTTTGGTTAATATCCCGGGGGCCTCGGGGTGATTTCGGATGGTTGACGGAGGAGTTTGAGACTTTGTGAAGTTGTAGATTTTGCTGCTTCTAGTATTTTCGCACCTGCAGATTTGGGGGCCACATATGCGGGAAATGGGTCATAGAAGAGAAAGTTGGGTAGTAGACAGGACACCACATAAGCGGTTAGGAGAACCTATATGCGTTTGTCGCAGATACGGGTATAGCACCACAGATGCGAATATAAGGAATTAAGTGATGAACCGCAAAAGCGGTTGGTTAACCTCAAATATGGTACCGCAAAAGCGGTTGGTTAACCTCAAATACGGTACCGCAAAAGCATGAATATACGGTTGGTTAACCTCAAATACGGTACGTGTTACCTTTCTCACTGAATAATTTAGTGAGATATTCTTGATTCAACAAATGATCAACTTCACCGAATAGCAACCTACAATCTGCTGTTTTATGACCGTGATCATTGTGAAATTCGCACCAGTGATCAGGATTACACCTATTTGGATTTGATCTCATTTCTTTTGGCCATCGCACCTTATCACCCATGCTTCTTAAAATAGCTACGAGCTCGAAAGTGCATATATTAAAATTATAACCACCAAATCTTGCCATCAAGTTTCTATCATTATCCCGCGACTCTCTCATGTGTTACGATCATTCCCAAACCTTGATGATGAGCCCGACTCTCTATTCCTTGATATATGATCATACCTTGAATTGTCATGTTTTGATGGTGAATCTTTTCCCGCTGGGCCCATATATGATTTGTATCTATTTTTATCGGACCTTTTTCTGTTTCCGCCCGTCTCGAACTTACTTTTTCCTCTTTTTGAGATCGTGAGATAATATCTTTTTCTATCCTTAGCTTCATGTTATACCTGTTATAAACGTCATTCCATGTTATTGTTGGTAATTCACGAAGACTTTCCTTGAGTCGCCTCGTGGCTTGTCAACTTTTTTTCATTCAAACTACTAGTGAAGGCTATAGCTGCACAATTATCTGGTACACGTGGTAACGTTATTCTTTAACACTGGAACCTATCCACGAACTCTCTAAGCAACTCTGAGTCCTACTGCTTGATTATGAAAATATCTTTCATTCTTTTTTTGACTTTTTGAGCTCCTAAATGTGCTTTGATAAATGAATCTTCAAGCTCAGCAAAAGAATTTATGGAATTTTCGGGCAAAAGAGAATACCATGTTAATGCTCCCTTAGTGAGTGTTTCATCAAATTTTTTGACCAATATTGATTCAATTTCTTGTTCGGTCAAGTCGTTGCCTTTTACGTCAGTTGTGAATGCAGTCACGTGGTCTCGTGGATCAATTATTCAATCGTATTTTGAAATATCGGGCATTTTGAATTTTTTTGGAATTGGGGAGGAGCAACACTTGGCTTCCAAGGTTGCTGTGGATATTTGTCCATATCTATCTCTTTGATTACTGGCGATACTCCAGATATTTGTTCTATGTAGTCACTTTGCTCCTTGAGTTGTTTATACAATGTTAATACTAAATTTTGTAAATCAGAATCAACTAAGTTACCTGGTTCTCCATCTTGTGACTCGCTGGGGATTCCACCACTGTCCGAATTAGCAAGCTTAGAACGAGGATTTTCCAAAGTGTTATTATTTGGAGTTGGTGTTGGTGGTGCAACAGGTAACTGACTGGCAAAGGCCTCAAGAGCTTTATTGACCTGTTGAGCGATTAGCTTTTGCAAAGCTTCATTGATAGCTTCATCGTTTTCAAATTGAGCATTTGCATTTGAATGAGATCCATCGGGAATGCTTTCTCGAGACTACCGAGGGAAGCTTTATGGAGAAGGGATCGGGGTGCGATCATCTTGTGGATTCCCCTGTAGTTGATGGTTTTCGTGGTTGTTGTCATTGACGTTTGACATGATTGTTGATATAACAAAAACGGTTAGGTTAAGAAAGAATAGATTATCAAATTTTTGTTAATAAAACTAGTTTGTTTAACCAAAAAGTAGAATTTCGGTCAAAGCTTTATTTTAGAAGAGCCCGGGTTATTGATAATCAAAAAATGAATAATGAAAATTGATTTTGCTAATAATAAGATGAACAGAAGAAAATAAAATAAATTAGTATATTCCAATAGTGTTTCGTGTCCTTACAAATGACTAGTCTTTCCCTTTTTATAGCTATCTCTAAGATATACGTTTTGCCTTTGTCATAATAAGGCCATTATAGACAATTAAAGGTATTAAATGCTTAGTTACATAATCATTGTAATTTAAAATAGATTCTCTAATGTTTTAATATTTAATGCTTATTAAATACTGTATTTATATTCTCTTGTGCTGTTAGATTTATTCTCCTTAATATTTTGATTTTAATAAGTACGAGCGTCGAGTTTTTTGAATATCTGCTCGTGACGCTGCTTATGCCTCTATTCATATCTGTTGCAACTCGTGCCTCTTTGCTAATCATCAAGTAGGTGATGTCAAATATTACACCATGCTTGCCCTAATAGTAAACCTTAAGTTTAACAAGTTTTGCCCCATGAGCAAAATATTTCTCTTTTAACCTTGAAGGCTTGCCCATGGGACAAGAGGGAGACTAAAATTCAAGATCACCCCTTTATGGTGTCAATGACACCGTGTTATGTTTTTATAAATTTTTTTTCCTTTTGTATCAACTTGTTTAACAAAATGACTCTAATTTTATTCCTTTTACAATTGATGAACCTTTATTTATTGGAATTTATGTTTCTTATGTTTAGATAATTTTTATGCGTTGTATGCTGGAGTTACTAATGCGGTTTTTGTTTTTGTTTTTGTTTGCTTTTCCTTCCCCTGCGCCGAGGGTCCATTGGAAACAGCCTCTCTGCCCTCTCGGGTAGAGGTAATGCCTGTCTACATATTACCCTCCCCAGACCCCACCTTGTGGGAATATACTGAGTTGTTGTTGTTGTTGTTGTACAATTAATGAACCTTTAAGCCCTCGGTCTAAAGGTCCATTTTGAGCAAACTGAAAATCTAACAAGTTAGACCATGGTCTAAAATATTATTATTATTATTATTATTATTATTATTATTATTATTATTATTATTATTATTATTATTATTATTATTATTATTATTATTATTTACCAATGCTTGACCAAGCTCATAGGAAGCCATGTGAGTGCCGACTTGCTGTCTTCAAATTGCGTTATTTGATTTGTTTTGCAAATATATTATTTATTTAGCATAAATATATTTATTTACGATAAAGTAGAAGTAGCGAGTTCAAATGTTGTATTTGTATCCACTAATTAGATATCTTGATCCGCCATTATGGGAAAGTATACACAAACCATGTTTGCATCCATCAACACAATAAGTTTAATTTCGTATAATTCAAGTGAAAAAAGTAGAGAGATAAATGGAGTTAATTAGAAGAAGAAAAGCACCTGAAAATGAAATTCATCCACATGACATTACAGACGATGAAGATGATAAGAAAATAAAGAAGAGTAATGTTAGAACAAAGCAGAAATGGTCATGTATTGATAGTTGTTGTTGGTTTGTAGGATGCATATGCACTGTGTGGTGGATTTTGTTATTTTCATACAATGCAATGCCAGCGTCTTTTCCTCAGTACGTAACAGAGGCGATTAATGGGCCAGTAGCTGATCCCCCTGGTGTTAAGTTGCGTAAAGAAGGACTAATGGCTAAACATCCAGTAGTTTTTGTTCCTGGGATTGTTACTTGTGGCCTTGAGTTATGGGAAGGACATCACTGTGCTGAAGGATTGTTTCGAAAACGCCTCTGGGGTGGCACTTTTGGAGAAGTGTACAAAAGGTATGCTACATATATTTTGTTAAATTGCGCGATAATATGATCATTGTTAGAGAGAGTACACTTTTAATTACTTAATTATATCATCAATACACTCGCACGTGCTGTTTTTTTTTTCTTTTCCTATTTATATATACATCATATAGGGGTAGGGGAAGGGGAAACGGATAAGGAGATTATTAGGTGGGGAATCAACCCTTACCAACTAAGGTGAACGTTCCGGTAACCAGCTAACTGAGCTACTAAGATTTCTCTCTCACGTGCGGGTTTGATTCTTTTTCATGCGCTAATAAGTGGCGGTGAGGCACAAATCTAGGACCTCTTGTCGGTTACTGATAATATGTTGAATTGTGGGACTATCTCATTTAAAAGTTTAGGCTGTTAAAGAGAGTATATTTTTAAGTAATTATGTCTTAAACAACATTGCATAAGAAGAACTTTTGATTTTCATTTATTCTGTGTGATGGTTTCAGACCATTGTGCTGGGTGGAACACATGTCATTGGACAATGAATCTGGGTTGGATCCTCCAGGTATTAGGCTTAGGCCAGTTGCTGGACTTGTTGCTGCAGATTACTTTGCACCTGGGTATTTTGTGTGGGCAGTTTTGATTGCTAATTTGGCTCGAATAGGATATGAGGAGAAAACGATGTATATGGCTGCATATGACTGGAGGCTTTCATTTCAGAATACTGAGGTATAAATGTCACTTTATTTGGGATTGTCCTTTTGCTTGAACTTTGTTGTTTCCTGAATCAGTTGTAACAATAATGGTCGATTCATCTCATCAGGTGCGCGACCAGACACTAAGTCACATAAAAAGCAAAATAGAACTGATGGTTGAAACTAATAGGGGCAATAAGGCAGTAATTGTTCCACATTCTATGGGGGCTATATACTTTCTGCATTTTATGAAATGGGTGGAAACACCGGCTCCAATGGGCGGTGGGGGTGGTCCTGATTGGTGTGCCAAGCATATTAAAGCAGTGATGAATATTGGTGGGCCTTTTCTTGGTGTTCCTAAAGCACTAGCTTCACTTTTCTCAGCAGAAGCGCGAGATATTGCTGTTGCCAGGTAAACTTGGTTCGTGTGGATGTTGCTAATAGAGCTATATCATTTCTTCGTTTCTAGAAGTGGTGTGATGCATCAAATTTCTGTTAATGTTGGGAGTTTTTCTTGTTTTTTATGCTTTCGTCTTGTGTTCTGAAACCTTACCAGCTCTTCTTAGCTAATACTAGTAGGTTGAGTAGTACTGCACATACATCCTTGATGCTCCGCAAGATACTATTTGATAGTTTTTATACTTTAAAACTAAATGCTATATGCAAAATGATTTCAAGTAAGCTGTCACGGAAACTAGAAGTGCTGAAGTGCTTTTGCGTGTAATATGTTCCTTCTTTCTTTGTAGTTCTCCTTGTTTGTTAGTAATCCACCTTATATTTCAGGGCTATAGCACCGGCTGTTATGGACAAGGATTTATTTCGTATTCAAACACTACCGCACTTAATGAAGATGCTGCGGACATGGGATTCAACCATGTCTATGATACCAAAAGGAGGAGAGACGATTTGGGGTGGTATTGACTGGTCACCAGAAGAAGGCTATTCCCCTTGCAAAAGAAAGCTAAGAGACAACATAAATCAGATATCAAGCCGTAATGACAATCAAACTATAGAATCTAAAGGGAAATATGTTAACTATGGAAGGATGATAGCATTTGGAAAGGATGTAGCACAGAAACATTCCTCGGATCTTAAGAGGATCGACTTCAGAGTAATGCTAATGAGAACTCTTAAATGCTCCTTATTTTTCGTTCTATACAGATTTCCATGCTTTCTTCCATTTGTTTCAACTTTGAGTCTATTTTGGGTTATTTGAAGATTATGGATGACAGTTTTAAGGATACTTTGCAAATTAGAACTTTTAAGACTCAACATAAACATGAAAGAGCACCATAAGATTTATTATATGTAAACAAATTAGCGCTTTGACAGGAAGTTCTTATTCTGGTTCATTTAAGGTTTCTGCTTTTTATTTTTTTTGCTTGAGAAAAACACTTGTGAGGCATAGCGTTGGTAGACCTATCACTTAACATTACATTTCTGATTTGAGAATTGCCAAAGAGCTGTCACTTAAGATGCATCATGCATGGTTTCCTATATTAAAACCTGAGCATATGTGCTTGGTGTTATGTAGGGTATAGGATATGATAGTTTCCACCTTCACCCTTTATTTTCTATGATAAATTTTCTGGAATCGTTTTAAGTCTGCAAATATTAAGGGAAATGCCAGACACTTTGATTCTTATACAGCAAAGAAAAAGAATAACTACGTAGCGGTTCAACAAACACATATAAGATGAACATAATTCAGCAGTACCATAGGATTTAACTGAATGGAAACTAAGGGAATAATATGTGATGTCTAAATCTATGTCTTTCCGTGGTTTGTGTTCAGTGGCGAAGCTAGAAAATTCAATAAGGGTGTTCAAACATTTGCTATTGGACTATTTAAGGGTGTTCAAAGTCTATTTTTAATCAATAACAAGTAATATTTTACTTTATACGGAGTATAATTTTTCGACGAAGGGTGGTCAGTCGACCACCCATGAATGCATGTAGCTTCGCCCCTGTTTGTGTTCATAAGCTTATTATACTAAGTTCCAATGTTTTGACATGTCAATTTATGCCTTGATATCTGGTACTTATAAGCTTCGCGAAATTATCTCTTTCCCACTCACTTGTTGTTGCCTGGAAGTAGCTAGCGTTTTTTTTACATGCAGGGTGCAGTGAAGGGCACTAATGTTGCAAATAACACATGCGATGTGTGGACCGAATACTATGACATGGGTGTTGCTGGTATCAAAGCAGTGGAAGAATACAAGGTTTATACAGCTGGTGATATTTTGGATTTGCTCAACTTTGTTGCCCCAAAAATGATGGCTCGCGGAGATGCTCAATTTTCATATGGGATAGCTGAAGATTTGGATGATCCAAAGTTTTCACACTACAAATACTGGTCAAATCCATTGGAAACAAAGTGAGCATTTCCAGTTACACTTCTGTCTCCTATTATTTTAGTTCATAGTCTTTGTACAGAGGATGCCTAGTCTTGTTACTTGATATTCACAGGTGGAAAAGAGATCTTTCCTCGTCTAATCTCTTTTCCCTGCCTCGACATTTATGTTATAAAAGGAAGTAGCCTCGACATTTCATGTTTACCTTACTAACCCTGCAGGTTACCAAATGCTCCTGACATGGAGATTTATTCAATGTATGGAGTCGGCATTCCAACTGAAAGAGCATATGTTTACAAGCAGACACCAATAGCACAATGTCATATTCCATTCCAGATTGATACTTCAGCTGATGAAGGAAATGAAGGTTGCTTGAAGAATGGTGTTTTCACTGTTGATGGCGATGAGACGGTACCTATTTTAAGTGCTGGCTTCATGTGTGCAAAAGGATGGCGCGGGAAAACCAGGTTTAATCCTTCAGGCATCAAGACTTATTTGAGAGAGTATGTTCATGCTCCTCCTGCTAATCTTCTTGAGGGCCGTGGTACTCAGAGCGGTGCACATGTTGATATAATGGGGAATTTTGCTTTGATTGAGGATATTATGAGAGTTGCAGCTGGTGCTACTGGCAAAGATTTGGGAGGTGATCGAGTTCACTCAGATATCCTTAAATGGTCTGAGAAGATCAATTTACGTCTTTAGAACTTTGGTTCCGCAGCTTTCTCTTATATGGTGACTTAACGACTAGAGTATCACGTTCATATCTAAGTCATAGTAATGGTGATCATTCTTTTGTTTTGAAGTTCGTCGTGTCAAAAATGCCTGCTTCATGTATAATCGTGAATTGATTTGCTGATACGCGTTCATCTGGAGGCCACACGAACCCCTCCTGTCAATTATATCACTTGAAAATATACTCCTATGCTTTATAGAATCATTGGAGACTCTGGAACTATTGCTGACGATTGGAGAACCTGACAATTGCTTTAGTTTATTTGACTAAGTAGATTAAATTGTTCCTACATAGAATGCAGGATACGTTGTGCATCGAATAGTGTAGTTTGTCATAGTTGAAACTTTTTTCCCTAATCAGGAACAGGGAATAGGCCACTAGTAGGGATAGAGTTTATATTGTACCATCATAGCTTTTCAAAAGTTTGGCATTTTGAATTTATTGTAACATGAACTTGTGGAATACCTGCTCCCAGTTTTTTAGTGATGGCTTTTGTTCCTTATTTCCAATAGTGATATTTCTTGGCTTGCTTAGTTTAGTTGAAAGATGAAAAAGTACCAATTGTCGGGGAGATCTGAGAAGGGAAGTCTTGGCGTAACTAGTATGCGTATAATACACCCTAGTAGTCTGGTCCTTCTCCAGACCCCGCACATAGCGGGAGTTTAGGGTATTGGGCTACCTTTTTTTCTTTTTTGTCACAGAGACTTGTAGCCTCTCTGCCCTATTAGGTAGAGGTAAGATCTGCGTACACATTATACTCCTCAGACCCCATTGTATGAGATTTTAATGGGTAGTTGTTGTTGTTGTCACATAGACAAGTAATTGTCATTTGGAACAGTGGTACTAATCAAGTACTCCCTCCGGTTTATAATAAGTGACCAGTTTTCTTTTAGCACTTCCATTAAAAAAAATGCTAAATCCTATAAAGAAAACCTAATATGACTAAACTACCCTTATTAAATATTAATCTTATTTATATGGTTAATTTACATTTTAGTATAAAGAAATTACAAGTAAAAAGCTGGAAGGAAAAAAAATGAAAAAGGAAATGCCTATTGGAAGGAAGGATGGAGGTCTGACATATAGGTGTGGGAATCAAATGGTTATGTTTGACTTCTAAAAAAGCTGGATTCTTTGCCAATAGGCATTAAAAGTATACTCCATAAGATAAAGTTTGACTTCTATACTTTGGTAGTTTAACTAATGCAGTTTTTAATTTATCATGCCATTTAAAAAATAATTAGAAGTAACTAGCTAAAGATAATAAGTGAATTAGCAATTAAAAAAAATTAAATAACCTTCTATAACAAATTAAACTTTAAAAATTAGTGTAAAAGTTTCATTACAGCGTTAACTTATACATACAAGAAAATAAAATAAAAAGAAATATCGTTGACACTTATATTGTCAGTTTTAGTAAAATCTTAATTAGAAAAGTTATTTTAGTTTACTTAGTACGAATGCTTATATTTTTTGTTTTTCATTCCGTCTCTTATAAAATAATACTCCTATATAAATGTTTGCATAACATAAAAATAAAATACAAATGATGTATAAACAAATATATTAAATTTTGTGTTTATTCATGCTAGTCAGTCTTTATTGTATTTTATATCTAAAACATTGTAATAAATTAGTAAAATAAGACAAGATCTATAGAGGGAGGGCATAATAATGTACTCCGTGTAAGAGAAAGAACCCATTTTTGCAATTTGGGCAATTTCAGTTTTCTCGGTGGCGGTAGACGCGGTGTGACTTCTTCAGCCTTTCCAATTCCGTTGACGTAAAACGGTGTCGTTTCTGCTCAAATTCAATTCTCTTCGCTAGGATCGCTACATTCTCTCTCTCCCCAGCTCTCTTTGTAAGTCTCGTCTTCCTTATCTACATCTGTATTGACGGATCACCTAGTTTGGATCGCACAAGAAAATGGGTCTAGGGTTTTGAATTAAGCTCAGGAAACAATTTTTTTTAACAAATCCCTTTAAAGTTGGGATTTCTATTGATTACTTAAGATTTTGTAAAGTAGCTACAAAAGCTATTATTTGCAATCGAGTAGGTGATTTTGGATCAGCTCTTATTACGTTGATTGCTTGTTTGGAAAGTTGGGCGCTGTAGAGAAACTTTTTTATGGATTATGCTGTTTGCCAATTTAGCTCTTATATTGTTGTTGTATGCTAACTAGCAATTGTAAGCCTGTAGACTCCAGTTATCACTTGGTATGATTATGTATACCACAGAAAAAGGAAAAAAGAAATATAGAGCTAAAAGACAGTGAATGCAGGTTGGATAGAAGACTTTAGCTCAAGTTTTCACTGAATGGAAAATAGATTCTTTGGCAAGTTGCTGCTTCCCTTTTCCGGGAAGTGTTCTGTGTTCTCATCCGTATTGCACGTTCATCATTGTTCCTTTCTACAAAAGATGGAGAACCTATACAAATAAATGGTTCTCTACAATACGGACACTCATCCTTCAATACATATAGGAACATCACTGGTGCACTAAAAAGATATTAATGATGAACGACTATTTTTCAAATGTTCAAAATCATGCTCAATTCCTTTAAAAGATCTACTATTTCTCACTATCCACACTATCCTCGTTAAAGCTAACCAACATGGTCCATGCTAACCCAGACCATCTCAGAATCTCCTACCAAAGTCATGATGCTATCTGGCAATGCAATAGAAGGTGATCCACATCTTCTCCCATAGTTTTGCACATGACACACCTACTAACATAGGAGATCCCCCTCGTCTTCGAGTTTTTGGTAGTCAAAATATGCAAAAACACCACACCTTTCTTGGCGCTTTGAGAATCCAAACTGATAATATATTCTATTTATGATAATTGAAGTACACAAAGCCTTAGTGTTGCCACTCATCCTTGAATATGAATTATCAAAATCTTGATATATCAAGTTAGATAGATGCACCCAAATATTTACTAACCCTGTTATTCTAAAGCTACTTATACATACATACGTATATACATACATACATACATACATAGACGTGTGTGTATATTTATTTTATTCTAGCAATTTGGTCTATCTTAAGCATCAGAATTGAGGCTGGGTTTGCTTCTGCACCCAAGGGTACCCAACGGTCAATGAGATGAAAACATTGGAGAGGGTGATTTCTTCCCATCTGGCTAAGTCTTGGGTGGTAGAGTTACCCTGTGTTTGTGCTAGTGGGAGATAACAGGCATTTGTGGGAATATCAATCTAAGCCGGACACCACCATAAAAAAAAAAAAAAAGAAAATGGGGGTTACACCGTTACAGTTCGGAACTAACACTTCTTTTGTGCTATTTTATGTGATATAATTTGGCTTTCAGGTCAAGCCAATCAAATGTTGAAGTTAATTTACTGTCAGTTGAAACTTGAATAATGGAAAATTACAGTAAAAATTATTATGAAGGTGATGATTATATTGTAAGCATTTTTGTCAAATATGGAAAGATAGACGATAGTGATGAAATAAAAAGGTTTGACTATCACAAGTCGAACTCTGCCAAATAAGTTGCCCCTTGATGCACTTACATCAACACTCAGAGCCATTGCAGGGACATAATAGTCCTTTTCCAGATTCGTTGGACCTTTTATTTCTTGTGTATTTTGGAGTACAAATTGCATATTAGATGTAATTTATGGAAAGCCATCTTCTTGTTTAAAGCTTTCTCTTCCCGTACATTTCTTGTATACAAGAGATCTCCTTTTCTTTCGAAATAATTACTTAAGAAAGGGGGGGAGGGGGGATAACTGTTGTGTTTCTTTTTCATCTATGAATCTACAGTTTTTCTGTAATCTACTTGTGTTTGTGGAGTTTTTGTAGTTAGTTACTTAGCCCCTGGATCATATTTTTTGACATATGCAACTTCTGCTATAGTTGGTAATTCCGTAATTGTAATCTTGATCGCATAAAACAAGGAAAAGGATAATCCTGTTGGTGTTTCTTTAGGATAATATACTTCTGTCAGTATCATAAGGATGCTTTGGGTCATTTCTATTAGTAGGTCAAATTGTGCTTGTTAGTATTGAACAGTTACTTCCTTAAAAAGTTATGGATGCCATTCATTTGGTCTCTGTGTGTATGTATGTTTAGGATGTTTCTTTGCTCACTTCTACGTCTCAATTGGATGAGATAGAAGTGACTATTTCAAGATGTAAAAATTAGTGTAATTGCTTGGAATCAAAATGAAGCAACACCCAAATCTTGGTTATAGAAATGCCAACTATTTTTGGAAGTGATTAGAACATTGGCTTAACTTTGATTCTCATCCAATACATCTTGTGATGAACCTATACAATGTGGTTTAAGTACTCCGAATAACATTATGTGTAGAATCCAGCAAGATTAACCTATACCTTGCTATCCTTTTCTAACAGTGAATAGTGGTCATTTTTCGTTGAGGTTTTGTCTTATCATAATATTACATATCTCCTTAACACATAATTCCGATACTATTAGTTATCTCTAAGAAGTATATGTTAGGCTAGTTGAAGATCTCATCTGTGATGTTATATGAATTCATTTCAAAATTAAGGGTTTGCATCTATTAACATGTAATTCTCACCTTGCATTGCAGAGGACACTGCCTTCTGTTTTGCTTTGAATCTTGTTAATCTCTGTTCAACAAAGTGCATTTACCCCTAGCTATTGTTCAAAAGATGCAATATTTTCGCATTCTATACTTCTTGTTTCTGGTTTGTTGGTAACAGCTACCGGAAGATTCAGGTTTTGATTGTCGCCTTGGTGTGTACTGTTCAGTTATGTACTTTGCTAAGATTGCAAAAAAAGATGCTTCTTTTACGTTTCCATCTTTGCAGTAAGGGTTATTTGTTTATAGGAGTGTTGTCTTTGTTTACATTTTCATCTTTGTTTATACTTCTTGTTTCTGGTTTGTTGGTAACAGCTACCAGAAGATTCAGGTTTTGATTGTCGCCTTGGTGTGTACTGTGCAGTTATGTACTTTGCTAAGATTGCAAAAAAACAGATGCTTCTTTTACATTTCCATCTTTGCAGTAAGGGTTATTTGTTTATAGGAGTGTTGTCTTCTGCAGTGTACAGACTGAACCCGAGCTGAACTGCATCTCGCCTATAAACACATTTTTGAGGACGATGCAGCAGCCTGTGCAGCCAAGGCCTTCTGCCAATGGATATGGCCGTCGAAAAGTTGAAAAAGAAGTGGGTACTAGGTTGGAGAGTAAAGTTCAATCTGGAAAAGCTACTTCCCGTCAATTTGCTGGTGCAGGTGAGAACCGCTGACTTAGAATTATCCATGATTTCTTCCCTAGGTCTAACTCCAAGTGTTCCAGGTAAAGGGGGAGCATATCAAAGCCCGTCACGTGATCGACTAGTTTATTTAACTACTTGTCTTGTTGGACATCAAGTGGAAGTACAAGTGGTGGATGGATCTGTGTTTTCAGGAATACTTCATGCAGCAAACACTGAAAAAGATTCTGGTATGTTAGAATTAGTAAAATTAAATTAGACTGCAGAATCTTTTTTGGGTTATCAATTAAAGACCCAAAACATTGTTTGACATATTTTTAACTATTTTATATTAAACATCAGCTTTTTTACCCTTACCTTGCACAGGTATTATTTTGAAAATGGCCCACTTGATAAAAGATAGTACAGAGGGAATGAAGAATACTTCTGAAACTTTTAGCAAGCCTCCATCAAAGACTTTAATAATCCCGGGTAAAGAGTTTGTGCAAGTTACAGCAAAGGTTTGTGTGCAACTACTATAATTCTTTCTGGCAATTACTTTACGCATCGTCAGCAATAACATATCTTTAAATAATCAACCAAACAAATCAGGCCACAGTATATGATGGTGATGGTCTTTTCATGAAAGACCTTTATATATCATTTCTAATTGATTTTTGACTCAGATTCTTGTCACTTTCTATCATCTCTTTTTAAACTGGTACATTAGATTTAATTATACTCATGATGCTCTATTGCTTTGGAGTAGGGTGTGCCTATAACTTTAGATGGCTTCAGAACAGAATTCATGCTGGAAAAGCAGCAGGAACTTTTGACAGATTCCTGCATTTCACAATCTCGGCATAATGAGGTAGAGCGGCAGTTGGAACGCTGGGTACCTGATGATGATGCTCCTGAATGTCCTGAACTAGAAAATATATTTGATGGCCATTGGAATAGGTTGTTAGCTTACATCATTTCCTTTGATTGTTCGTGGATTTATTAGCTATTTGTAGTTCTCTGTACAATAGTTAATTTGATAGTGTCTCACAGTAGTTAACCTGCGACTTATGAGCTATGATGAAATTAATAGCAAAAAATTGAGCATGTATTATCAACTTCTTATTGAATTATCCTGTGCTCTTGTGGAAACTGGTTATTAGTGTGGTTGAAAGAAAAGAACTCTCTGCATACTTCTTGTGAAATGGTTATGTTGGTTGTTCTTGAGCATCATATTCATATAGGCCTACAATCTCTGGTATCCATGCAGATTTAGTCGAAAATTGGACAGAATGAATCGGAAAGATCCGTATAGGTGACACACGCTAGCAGGATTAAGGCTTGGTCTTGGTGTTATGCTTACATTAGGTCCAGTGCTTTTAAGAGTCTTTTTAGTGATTTAGTCCACTTAGATATGCGTGTTCGTAGGAAATACAAATTCTAGCATAGAGAACCCCAAATTTTGAATGTTCGAATGAAATGGGTCTAAATAGAGCAAACGGATAGTGAGAATTCATATGCCAATTATTCCATTTGTGGGATTGGGGTGTCATTGTATTTTCTTGGTCCCGTCCTTCATGCATACTTCCTACATCATTTGTTTCACTGCTTCTCTTTCTATCTGGCTCTATGTCATTTTCCTATCCAGAACATACTCCTCCTTTGTTGTCGAAGTGTTGTTTGTGCAATTCCTCCTTAGAGACATCCCTTTTTCTCTAAAGCTCAGTAAATATGAATTCAATTATGCTGAAGTAAAGACATTGAGTTGGACTGCGCCAGATGTTAGAACTGGAAAAGTTCTTATGGTTTAATTGTTATTTTGTTTCTGAATCATATTTCAAGTCTTCAACTGTCTTTGGAGCAGAGTATTTCTTGGTGGAATGGGTTAATCCCTCCTGTAGCTTTTTGTTGTTTTATATCCCTCCTGTCTACATCACACCCCTTGCGGTGCGGCCCTTCCTCGCACTCTGCGTGAATGCGGGATGCTTTGTGCACTGAGCTTCCTTTATGTGGGTAATCAGTAGTCACCAAAAGGATTAAAAAGATGTCTTTCCATGGTGTAAAGATCTTGTGTACTTGTTGTAGCAGATTATTGCATGTTAATTCAGGAGGAGTGCCCCTTTCTCGTATGATACAAAATAAATTTCACTCAATTACATTACCAGAGTGCTCCTTTGTGAAAGATGCATGCATATAATGGTCTCCTTGATTATTCTGTCTCCAATTTATTAGTAACACATGGTCTATTAGACTTTCTTTGTCCAATGTTATTATCTAATTGTAAAATTTGCATGTCTAGACAAGCCATCTTCTAATGATTTTTGTAGTTGCTTCAACTCTTAGACATTTACGATGTGTGTGTTTGTTAGGGGCTGGGATCAATTTGAAGCCAATGAAACACTGTTTGGAGTAAAAAGCACATTTAATGAGGAACTTTATACGACAAAGCTTGAGAAAGGTCCTCAGATGAGTGAGTTGGAAAAAGAAGCTCTAAGAATAGCTAGAGAAATTGAGGGTGAGGATACACGCGATCTTCATCTAGCAGAGGTGGGATAATTGTTAACTTTTATTTGGAACCCTTGGTTTCTTAGGGATCTTTCCCTGCTTCTTCCATTCTAATTGAGTTGCATTTTTTGGAATTTCCTCTTCGTAGGAGAGAGGAATTCAACTTCATGGCAACCTAGAAGTTGATGAGGAAACCAGGTTTTCAGCAGTTGTTAGAGAGGTTGATGATAGCGGTTATGACAACTGTGAGGACATATTATTGGATTCACGTAATGACGAAACATTTCAAGGTGTATCTAGTACTATGGGCAAGTTATCTACTGACAAGAGCAGCAGGAGAACTAGTGATGGTGCACAAGTGTCATCAGGATCTTCCTCCATGGTATAAGTTTGTTCAAATACATTCATTATTCTATGGGAAAATTGGTCATATGTGGTACTGGGGCTTGCTTCTATGGGTGTATTTTGGGTTCTGTTCGTGTAACTTGTAATTTCTTATTACGAAATCCGAGGCACTAACTTAAGATATGGATGACAAAAGAAGTCTATCGTCATACTCATGCTAGTCAAATATCTCAAGCTAGTTAGAAAATATTCATTGGCTAGTTAAAGTCTACTAGTGTTGGCGAATATATGAGAATAGTCCATGTATTCGACCAAGCACTTTCAGAGTGAGTTATGTGGTTTAAGAGCCTATAAATAATACCTTAGCTTCTATGTACTTGATTATAGTTTGACATAAGTCTAATTATATGACGTCTTCTAGTATTTCTGTGCCTTTCTTGTCTGAAGGATGAAGTGCAATCTTCCCAGTTAAGTTCCAGCAGGGATCTCTATCAGACTTGTTATGATGATCATGCTAAACAGTCGTCGGCTGAAATTGTTCCTAAAGGTGCCTCTATCTTAAACAGGTTTGCTATTAATCATTCCTTTCTGCCATGTGATTGTTTTTTATCCCCTTAGGCTGTGAAGTCTATATTCTGGTATCATGAATGCTATTGTTTTTGATAAATAGCCTTGTTAAAGATCTCCTTTATCATCTCTCTAACTGAAATTATCTTTTTAGGGGACTCAAAGGTCTGTTTAGTGAGCATGCTGGGGCAAATTGCAATAATGAGAACAGAAGAAATCAAATGGTTAGCTAATCTCTGACTTGCATAATGCTTATTGCTTGCATTTTACTTATTATGTTTGTCTTTTTTTGCTTGGAAATTTTTTCTTATGGTTGGTGTTCGTTGTTTCATGCAGATAGCTGAAGAAGCTCAAACGTCATTACCGGAAGGTGAGCATATCTTCTGCTGCTGTAGTAGTATCATTTTTCATGCCAACTCATGTGATTAGAATTTTTTAATTATCTCCCTTACATTGAAAATAGTGGAGGAGTCTTCTCCAACAATATTTGCATTTTTCATCTGTTTTGGCTAATTTATCTCTGTAATATGTGGGGCTTTTGCCTTGTTTCACGTATTATTTGCATTATCATCAGTACTATAGAGAGCAAAAAATATTAGGAATAACATTTTTTTTGGGGGGGGGGTGTTGTAAAGATGTTATTTTCTTTTGCATCTGGATGTGTAAATTCATCTTTCTTGGAAGAACAAGGTATGCAATATGCATCATGTTTTACTGTATGACTACAAATCTACACTATATAGGTGGATGTTACTGTAAGACTACAAAATTCTTGGTTTATTTTTTGTTGGGTGGGTGGGTGGGTGGGGTGATAAAGTAGCATTGTTATGGACTTTCATTTTTTTGATTTACTATCTACAATTTATCCAGTTAGTTAATTTCAAGTTTTGACCTTTTGTGTGCTGATGGTTAAATTGCTTCATCAAACTTGATCTATTGCTCTCTCTATACAGTTGACCAAGAATAATTAGGTTATCCTATTAATGTGCTTTTTAATGGTAAATGTTAAAGTGGTAACGCCTAATTAGCTTTTTGTTGTTTTGTATTGAGTAACACATGGTTCATTGGCAGATCTATTTCTGTGTTAAGTTCCATTCCAAATTTGTATTCATTATTGTAGCTTGCTTATTAATCTCTTCAGTTTCTTGTAATTTATGTTCTTTGAACTTAGTACTGTATCTGCCCCAAGACTGTTGAGGATGTGCCTTGATACTTCACTTAGAACGAAATAGCTGCCTATGTTCTGTCTGTTTCCTATGAAGCACGGTTCTAGGTATAGCCTTTTCACAGATCTGATCTTCCACGTAGATGAAATACTAATTGAGCATCAAAGCACGCCCAAAGATACAATCTAGGTTTAATTTTGGTATATATTGGTGTTCATGCAATCAAATGATATAGGGTCCTTCAGAGATCCCTGTTTGTGGTAAAATTTTAGGTCGATTACATTTTGCCTCCAACTGTCTAGTTTTGAAAATTATTGAATTTGTGACTGAGGAACAAGATCTCTCATGCTTGTGCAAGAACAGTTTCTTCATGTTGGTAATTGCGGTCTGCTGGTCTGTGACACACTTGTGCCTTTGATAGTCCAAATTCAGCTCTGTCAAAAATGTCTGTTTCCCAACTTCCATTCTTGTTGATGTTAGGTTAAACTCGTGCAGATTCAAAGTTTTCTTCAAGAATAAAGATGGATACCTCTGATAGGGGTAGATCATCTTCAGACATCTCCGCATCCTGTGTTCATCCAGAGCACCAGGATAAGATCACAAGTTCTTCTAGAGAGAAGTTGGAGGGTGTGGTGTCTTCCAAGATTCAGGGGACTGCACAATCTGCTAATTCTCGTGTGCGACCTAGTAGTTCTGCTCTATCCGCTTCTGATGGAACAGCTGCTACCTCAACATCAGCTGACAATGGATTATCACGAACCTCTTCTATAAACTCATTTTCGTCAGAAAAGTCCACATTGAATCCACATGCTAAGGTAAGGATTTTTTCTTAATATTTCTTTGTTCAACAAAATGATGACAAAATTTCCATAGTTCAATTGGAGTTATGCTGTTTAATTTTTGTCCCTTCCTTTGGCTAAACATCTACATGTTTATCTATTCTGCTTTTGTTGTATATTTTGTCAGGAATTTAAATTTAATCCTAATGCAAAGAGTTTCACCCCATCTCAATCACCTTTGAGACCTGCTTCGCCAGTGTCTGATAATTCCTTCTACTATCCAGCTGGTGTGACTACTGTCCCGCACATGCATGGCATGCCTGTTGGCATTGGGGTAAGTGATGCTTGTATAGTTTACTGTCAAACGCTAATATAATGCTAAATTTGTTGAGACGCAATTCTTTGTATGAATCTTATCTGGTATGTCTTTGGAAGTCAAAGCATGGTTGACTCTGTAGAGTCTGTATTACCATGTTATGTCTAGATATGTACTTATGTAGTGTTCATCAGCGCTAATTTGACTAGGTTATTTGGCATATGCTGGTGGAAATATTATATATTTGGTCTAGTAACCTATTATGTAAAATCTGCTAGTGAGCTTTCCTAAGAATGGTCATTTACATGAGTGGAGTAAATTAAGGATTCTTTGTCATTTATAAAATAACACTTCTGTGATTGTTTACCCTTTGTTCTCATCTTCACGGTGTAACTGGAACTCCATTTGCTCTTGTAGTCAATTCTGGTAAAATATTGTACTTCTCTTGTCAGTTATAACTAGTGCCGTGTGTTCTTCGAGAATATTCATGCTTATGACTTTGTGTCATCCTCTATCTTCTGGTATTACCGTTAAGCTCGGTTTGCCTGATGATCTGCCTATAGTTTAAAGAAATAAGTAAGCAGGGAACTTGTTCTGTGTGTGTCGTTACTTTATTCTTTTCCATTTTCTCCAAAGTACTCCTAATGTTCCTGTGGCAATAAGAGATGCAATGCTGTATAAGTTTAATTTTCATGTTCTTATGCTCCTCTTTGAACTACAACTTATGGAGTAATTTTAAGAAGCTGAAA
The DNA here is from genome assembly GCA_032618575.1 of Nicotiana noctiflora. NCBI lineage: Eukaryota > Viridiplantae > Streptophyta > Magnoliopsida > Solanales > Solanaceae > Nicotiana > Nicotiana noctiflora. Next base: position 141,716 of record JASVEL010014064.1, read on the forward strand.
TTGCTTACAACAACAACAACAACAACAACCCATAATCCCACTTAGTGGGGTCTGGGGAGGATAGTGTATAGTGTGTACGCAGACTTTACCCCTACCCTGGGGTAGAGAGGCTGTTTCCAAATAGACCCCCGACATCTGAAATTGCTTGCAACTGCTCTACAATTTCAAATTGTTAGAAGATAGCCGGTGAAATTCACTAATCTTTTTAAACTGCTGTCACATTTTTGTGAAATATTTCCCCGTACTTTTTGGTGTTTCAACTAAAGATATGCTATTACTTGTTTTCCCCTTTCCACATTCTAATGCATTACTGAAAGTTTGCTAATCATGTATGCGTGGCAGGTTGGTGTATCATTTTCTGCACATCAGCCTGTTATATTTAATCCTCAGGCGACTCCTGTACCACAACCGTATTTTCATCCAAATGGACCGCAGGTTCGTTAGTTTTTGGGTTATTATCGTATATGCTTACTGATTCTTCTGCCATTATTCTTGAAGTGCGTTTGAGAATGTGTCAACATTCTAATCGTTTTGATGCAGTATGGACAGCAGATGATGATTGGTCACCCTCGGCAAGTTGTCTATATGCCGAATTACCCCCCTGTAAGAATTGTTTTTGACATTTTACATTTATCTTTGTTGATCTTTTCCAGTTTGGCTATTCTTCTCATTATCATAGTTCAGCATTGATAAAAGTTCAAGCTTTGGGGAAAGCTTTCTGGATAAAGACCATAATTGTCGGGTAACACCAAAATAATGATTATTTACATGACAGTCCAAAGCTGTGCTCCGGTCTGTTGGCTGCTTCCTACATCAATCACACTTCATTTCTGATTAATGTGCTTGTACAATTAATGGCTTGATCTTATATTTGGCCAAATAACCCCTTTTGTGCATAATTTGACGGAGTACTTGAGTTAGACTTTTCTAATTCTATGAGAAATCTCTCTTGTTTCTAGCGAGAGCCAGATCTCAATGTTTATTCATCCTATCATGTATCAAGTCTCGTAGGTCATATAACAAACTAGTGGAGGCTTCACCCCCCCCCCCCCGCGTGTAGTGAGTAAGAAAACCAATGGACACAGTAGCTCAAACTGACTGTTGCTTTATTGATACGTGGCAGGAAATGCCGTTTAAGGGAAGAGAGTATTAACCAGTTTGCTAACAATATCGCGTGGAGGGTTGACCCAATTTGCTGATATAGAAAATAATTTCTGACGCTAGAGGTTGTGGATCATTTATTGGTGAAAGAGGTTCAGCTGGTTGATCTCCAAATGGTTTTGATTAGAGCTCTTCCTTGTAGTGGAAATTCACTGATTTGAATTGTCATTATCACAGATTTGTAAGCTTTCAAATTTACAGTCTCTCATGGAGTTTATTTACTGAGGTGTTACTTTGGTATACTTCATATTTCTTCTCTTTGATCTGTATTCTTGATAATATTTGTTCTATTTTTTCAGTACTATTTAGTGGACTTTTAGCTACTTATTGGTGGAAAAATAAACCAAAAAATATGTGAAGAAGAGTGGAGTTACACTATGTGATAAAATTTGGTTTCGTTTACGTTGAAATTATACTCAAAGAAGTTAATGCAAACTTAATGAGAAATGAAAAACAAAAGGAACACATTATCAGTAATTATGGTGAGACAAAATTAGGCACTGCTTACAGGTAACAGTAGAATACATTGCAATGTTCTACAAGATTAGAACGTTGATTGCCTCAAGTTACAATGGCTATTCAATTTCAGGAAAGTCGACATTAGTGTAAATGCACGACATTTCTTACGTCCTTATATGAAATTAGTGTACGTACTCGTGCATCTGCGATGCGTGGATTATAAAAGAACGGAGAGATAATAAAACTAGATGTATATGAATCATGTGTGCAATATTGCAGATTTTATATTCTTATTTCTTGGATCAGTCTTATTACTCACCAACACTTTCTATGGTATATGTAATTACTACTGCATCGTTACGAACCCTTTTTCAATTAAATATATCTATCTATGGTTCAATTAAATATATCTATCTATATATAAATATAAAGCTGGTCATTAAAAATCTGATGTGGCGCTCTCACAATCTAAGTTTCTGATTTATCTTATTTCTCAATTTTTTGGGTTTTCACTAATTTTTAATTGTTGTAATACATTTAAAAATTACCACATTTAAGGAAAAGATGAAACAGTTCATTTTTAATGCATTTACCATGACAACCGTCAGTGTTGAACAACCCTTGCAATCCCTAACGTTGCTTTTCGTCTCATGCCTCTCTGCATTCCCTATGTGAGGGTATTTTAGATTACATTTGTCCATACTTTAACAAAGCAAGTACTTATATATATTATATACTTTCCACTAGGAATTGAGTGAATGCCATTGTTATCTTGTGAATTATGGAGCATTACAATGAAGCATATTCCAATCAATTCTCAAGGTAAGCAAATATGTTCCTTTTGTTTGTGTTTTTTTAGTTTTATAAAACCCTGAGTAAGTATTTCAGTATTATTTTTTGGCACCCTAATCAACGCTATTTAATGGTCTAATGTAAAAGGAAAAAGAAGTTTTTCCTAGAAGCTTTTGAGATGGGGTTATTGAACAAGTGATTTAACAATTTGATGAGTTCACTAATTGAATAAATTAACATTTTCACATACGAGTATGAAGTAAAAGGGATGGAATTCCAGAAATTAAATAAAATGATTAACTGCTGTGGACTTGTGTTTTTTTTCCTTTTTCGAAATGCGATTTGCATGAGAAAGTTGTTTATCTTAACAAAAATATGTATGGGTTATTTATTTTGAAGTATACAAGTTATGGAAAGATGCTATCTTATTTGATAATATTTCTCTACCTTCCATCTCAAATCTACTCCAAAAGATTACTGCATAAGAATATACAAGATTCATTCACGTTACGAACTATCTATGCGGTTTTATATAGACTAAGCTGAATGTATATTTTTGCTCCTTTTGCTCTTAGTTCATGTTTAGCCAATGAGTTGTTAACAAATATTGATCTTTTTATTCTGCTTATTGAATTGTTTAGCCGGGAGAGTCCCTTTCAACTCTTCATAGACTCCTAGTGATGGATGTAGGTCTCCGGGTGAAGAGGAAGAGGAGGGGTTCTCGGGGCCGACCGCGGATTAGATGGGGAACTTTGACTAAGGAGAAAGCCCAGGAGCTGGAGAGGAAGCTAGTTGATGGGGGAGCTTGGAGAAGTTCTGGGGTAGCGGACGCAATGTGGTCACAGACGACGAACCCGGTTAGGGAGGCAGCGCGAGATGTGCTTGGGGTAGCCAAGGGCTATTCGGGCAAACATCAAGGTGATTGATGGTGGAACGATATAGTTCGAAGGAAAAGTGGAGGCGAAGAAGGCGGCGTTTGCTAAGTTGGTAGGGAGAGCTCAAGCGAAGAAGAAAGGAGAGCGAACAAGGAGAACTACAAGGTGGCGAGGAAGGAAGCGAAACTAGCGGTCACGGAAGCTAAAAATGCAGCGTTTGGGCGCATGTACGAGGAATTGGGGGAGAAAGGCGGGGACAGAAAGTTATTCCGGTTGGCTAAGGTGAGGGAGAGGAAGGCGCGGGATCTAGACCAAGTTAGGTGCATCAAGGACGAGGATGGTAGGGTTCTGACGGGGGAGTCGCAAGTCAAGCGGAGATGGCAGGAATACTTTCGAGACCTGCTTAACGAAGAGGGGGATCGAGTCTTAGAGCTAGGGGAGCTGGGGCATTCAGAGTGTCCTAGAGACCTCGGGCACTGCGGGCGCATTAAGGAGGAGGAGGTCTTGAGGGCGTTGCGTAGGATGAGTAGGGGTCGAGCGACTGGGCCAGACGAAATTCCGGTGGAGTTTTGGAAATGCATGGGTAGGTCGGGAGTGGAGTGGTTGTCCAGGTTGTTCAATGTGATCTTTAGGACCAAGAGGATGCCGGAGGAGTGGAGATGGAGTACAGTGGTTCCCTTGTACAAAAACAAAGGGGATATCCGGTGTTGCAACAACTATAGGGGTATCAAATTAATAAGTCACACCATGAAGGTCTGGGAGAGGGTGATCGAGGCGAGGGTGAGGGAGATGTCATCTATATCTGTGAACCAGTTTGGTTTCATGCCGGGTCGCTCTACTACAGAAGCTATCCACCTTGTGAGGAGGGTGGTGGAACTGTTCAGGGATAAGAGGAAGGACCTGCATATGGTGTTTATCGACTTGGAGAAGGCGTACGATAAGGTCCCTAGAGAGGTTCTGTGGAGATGCTTGGAGGCGAAGAGCGTGCCAGAAGCCTACATCGGAGTGATCAAAGACATGTATGATGGAGCCAAGACTAGGGTTAGGACGGTGGGTGGCGACTCGGACCATTTTCCGGTGGTTATGGGGCTACATCAAGGATCTGCGCTAAGCCCTCTCTTATTTGCCTTGGTAATGGATGCCCTAACTCGCCATATTCAAGGGGATGTGCCATGGTGTATGCTCTTTGCTGACGACATAGTCTTGATAGACGAGACGAGGGCCGGTGTTAATGCGAGGTTGGAGGTCTGGAGACAGACCCTCGAGTCTAAGGGTTTTAAACTAAGCAGGTCTAAGACAGAATATCTAGAGTGCAAGTTTGGCGCCGAGTCGAGCGAAGTAGGCTGGGACGTGAAGCTGGGATCTCAGGTCATAGCCAAGAGGGACAGTTTCAGATATCTTGGATCAGTGATTCAAGGGGACGGAGAGATTGACGGGGATGTCACTCGCCGTATAGGAGCGGGGTGGTTGAAGTGGAGGCTCGCATCAGGAGTCTTGTGTGACAAGAAAGTTCCACAGAAACTCAAGGGGAAGTTTTATAGAGCGGTGGTTAGACCTGCCATGTTGTATGGGGTGGAGTGCTGGCCTGTGAAGAACTCTCATGTCCAGAGAATGAGAGTTGCGGAGATGAGGATGCTCGGGTGGATGTGCGGGCTCACCAGATTAGATAAGATTAAGAATGAAGTTATTCGGGAGAAGGTGGGGGTGGCCCCGGTGGATGAGAAGATGCGAGAAGCGAGACTCAGGTGGTTTGGGCATGTGCGGAGGAGAAGCCCTGATGCACCGGTGAGGAGTTGCGAGCGACTGGCGGTGGTTGGCGCGAGTCGAGGCAGAGGGAGGCCTAAGAGGTATTGGGGTGAGGTGATTAGGCAGGATATGGCTAGAATGGGGATTTCCGAGGACATGACCCTTGATAGGAAAGTTTGGAGGTCTAGTATTAGGGTTGTAGGGTAGGGCCTTCTAGAATTCTTAGTACTTATGTTAGGGGCTGAGTGGGGTTTGGTAGCGATCTCTATAGTTAATTAATGTATTGTATTGTGCTCTCTTATGGTAGTAACCGATTGGTATTATTGCATGTCATTCTACTTTTGGTTTTATGTTTAGATAATTATTTATTTGATTTATCCCGGATTTACTAACATTGTTTTGTTTTGTTTTGTTTGTTGATTTTCTCTCTCTTTTTTCTGAGCCGAGGGTCGGCCGGAAACAGCCTCTCTACCCTTTCGGGTAGGGGTAAGGCATGTGTACGTATTACCCTCCCCAGACCCCACTTTGTGGGAACATACTGGGTAGTTGTTGTTGTTGTTGAATTGTTTTGTTGTTATGAAAAATGGATGGTAATAGTTAAAATCTTGCTTTATTCTACATACAGGTACAAAAAAATACAGCCTCCTTACAAGTTATTTTTAGTTGGAAGTTAACAAAGCGTCATTCTCTGTTCCCAAATAGAGATTTATTATGCATTTATCTTTCAATTCTTTTGGTTTTCTATTTCTTATTTTATTGTCCAAATTCTCTTCTTTTCTAACACTCATTACTCTTTTAATTCTCTTCAAGTGTGAGAGGTAAATTGATAATACGTATCTTTCTTTCTTTCTATTTGATAAAGTAAAAAGTTTATGAATATTTTCATTGGGTACAAAAGAAAATTTTTATTATGACACAGACAATTAAATGTGAGTCCGTAACAGCTTTGAAAATTGTGACTACACAAACATTTTGGATTGTAATATGCTTTCCTTTGCTGGTTGTTTGACTCAAAAGTTGTTGAACACCTTTGAACAAATCAATCAATATTAAATAAAAGGACAATCGGAATCAATGGTAATATATGCTGAAGTTCGATCGTTTGATTGGTGTATATAGGTTATCTTTATAAGAAGATGATAAGATTTAATCAAGTATAAAGAACAAGTGAGTAGTAAAATAATGATAGTAGAGAGAAAATGGTAGAGGGAGAGAAAGAGTTGTATTATTAATGATCAATCCTCCCCTTACAAATGAGAGGGACCCTCCTTTATATAGGGGATCGGTCCCCTCACCCAACTATTACATCGCCCTAAGGCCACTATTATTATAGCAGAAATACAAGAAGAGGGGAGTTGAGGACGTCCATCTGGACTGGCTCGTCGACGCGCCACTACGGACGGGGGCATATCCTTCTCGACGTGCGGTCGTGAGGGAGGACGTCTCCGAATGTCATCGGCCTCATAAGGAGGCATCCCCGACATGTACTTCATCCGAGTCGGCCACGTGTATGTACGTACTAGCCTTATTTTGCATCCGATTTGCCCTCATACAAATAGTCTCTCTGCCTATTGGAGATGTGTTCGAAGCGCATCTGCGATGGGCGGATAAGGCCGGCCCATGTTGGGTCTGTGTACACGCGCACATGTGGCACGTTCTTCTGAAACGTCGCCTGCTGACGGCGTGCGCCATAATTATTGTTGTTTTCAATGCTGGTCATAAAGATGATTTGACGTTTCGGTTTCCCGCTTCTTTTCCGGTTCAAAAACCCTTCGAATTTCGCGCAATGACTCATTATAAATAGAGGACGTTTCAAGGCTTCCCACTCTTTAGATCATCAGAAATCTTTTGTCCCTAAACTTTTCATATATCTTGTAACCTTTTCCTCTGTTCTTTGTGTCCTTGCTACTGTCTCCTTAGTATACCCAGTCAGTACTTCAAAAAAATGGCTAAGGGTAACCGTCGCCGGGAACGAAAAGAGGGTGAGGCTGCTTCTGGGGCTTCCCGGTAGTCGAAGGGTAGCAAGAAGGTTCGTAAACCTCTTGTCCCTTTAACCATAGAAAACCTCCTCCCTCGCGAACTGCATGTTCGGAGGAATTTCTCAACGCCGGCGGATACCCCCGTATGAGAGGTCCACATTCACTGTGGTTTTACTTCATGACCTCAGGGTGGCTTGCCGGATACCGAAGGCGGTGGAGATGCGTATGGCCAGGAAGGACCTGGTCTAAGTTCACCGGCCGGGGTTCTGCTCCATCTACGAATACCCATTCATAATGGTGCGTGGACTCCCAATTTATCCATTGGCGGAGGAGTTGTGCCGATTTTAAAACATCTGCCCGGCCCAGCTTACTTCGTACACGTGGAAGATCTGTCGGATATTGACGACGTATGCGGAGAGAGCCGGCGTAGACGTCACTATCCACCACCTATTGCAGTTGTTTAGTCCGGGTTTTTTGAGGGGCAAGATGCTGCAACTAAAGAATCGCGGAACGAAGGGCTTAGTCGTCGAGGCGGACAATAAGCCCAACCGCCAGTTTTGGGTGAAATACTTCTACATCCGTACCTCGGACTTGGTAGCGGACGCGGCCGAGTTTCCGGAGGTGTGGAACGCTAATTGTAAGTATCGACCTGTGCTTTTGGCGCCTTTGTGTTTTACTCGGCTTTCCACTGTTTTCAGATGCTAACACTTATTGTTTTCTGTGTACGTAGTGAGGGCGCGCACGCCTCAGTCTGTGCCTGACATAAGGGCGTGGGTGAGACAGCTGATCCCCTACGCTGAAGAATGCAGTACAAGGTCCGCCTTCACCCTTAAGTACGGCCTTTCAAGTATGGTCTCAATTTGCTGACTTCTCCCCTTGTTTTAGGTGTCGCTATACCTGACACTTCGTTTTACTTGTTTTTATACAGCTCAGAACGTATCGTGGAGACGGAGATGCCGTGCCGCCAGTTCCCCACCGTCGGAAACCGAACTCGTGTTCACTGTAAGGGAAGGTCCCCTTGAAACTGCTCAGCTTGAAGAGGGCCGGGCGGACGTAGTAGCACCAGGCGACGAAGTTGTAGAGGCCGCCCATTCAGAGCTTGACCATGTCATTCGGGATTCTATTTTAGCCGACATTCCCAGACCTTCTCGTTCCACGCTTGAGCCGGTCGTTGACCAGGCGTCTGGGGCGGACGTCGGGCCTTCGTCCCTTGCTGTCTAAGAGGGCTCTCCATCGAATGATGAACCGTTGGAGCGGAAGAGGTGTAGGATGCTCCTTTGAAAAGGAGTGGCCATGCAGCAAAGTGAGGTGGTAACTCGCCACCCTGATTCGAGACTGGTCTTCATGGGCGACGCCATCCGGCCGGTGAGGGCGACGCTTCTGAGGGCGGCCGAAGTGGATGCTACTCCTCCATGTGCCGAGGGAGAAAGAGTTCTGGCTGTCGCCAGTGGGACCGTAGACGGGGGGAAACTGCCGCCGTCGGAAGGTGTCAAGGCGGCCTCTGAACCTGCGGATGTGCCGCAGCGGGAGCATGCCCGAGTGAGCATGATGGAGATGGGTCAGACTTATCGAAGGTGATACTTCCTTCGAGGTCATCGTACCGTCCGTGGGAGATGGTCCTCTTTAGTCGGTGTGTGCTGGTGAATTTGATGTAATTGATGGTGACGTCGTCCCCCTCTCCGACGATCATGTTTACCGTACGCGTCGGAGAGGGCGGCTTTGGGGGTCCCCGAGAGTGCTCATGTCCGCGCGCAAAATTAGCTTTCCCCTTGTCGCTGAGCAGCTCCTTCAGGTAACCCTGGTTGAGCATTCTAATGACTTCCTACCGTAGACCGATACAGTCTTCAGTCCGGTGCCCTCGTTCCTGATGGAACTCGCACAGGACATTTGATTTCCTCGTGGCTGGGTCTGATTTCATCTTTTGGGGCCACTGCACCTTAGTGTCGAGCTTCTCCAGTGCGTACACCACTTTTTAGGGTATAACACAAAAGTTATGTGAAGAAAGTAGAGGGGGCGTACCTCGATCGTTCCTGAGTGGGGCGAGGTGACGTTGCACGACGTCTGTTTGACACGAGGGTGGAAGTGAAGATCTCGTGTAGGGTTGGTGTTGTTCCTTGCTGGGACGAGGGGGAGTTCCCGTCATCCCTCATGTCATCGATCTCTCCTTGTGTCCGGGTGCACGACCGCCAACCGTCAGGTTGGCCCGTTAAGATCCTCCTTATCTGCTCGTACCTCGGTGCAGTAGGCATTATGGATCTCGTCCCAGGTCGTGGGAGGGTACTTCATCAGTCGGCTTAGCAGGTTTTTAGTAGCTCGGGAGCCGTCCCTGCTGAGTCCGTTCTGGAAGGCCGCTACCGCCATTCCTTCTGATACGTTCGGCATGCTCATTCTTACCCCGTTGAACCTGGCGAGGAAGTTCCTGAGGCCCTTGCCTGCGGTTTGTCTGATGGCGAATATGTCGTTCACCGTCGCTTCCGCTTTCTTAGCGCTGGCATGTGCGGTGACGAATTTGTCCGCCATTTCCTCGAAGGTTGAGATTGCCTTGGCAGGTAGTTGAGATTACCAGGTCAGTGCTCCTCCGGTCAGCGTCTCGCCAAACTTTTTTAGTAGTACTGACGGTACCTGTTCTTTAGACAAGTCATTACCTTTTACTGCAGTGACGTAGTGGATGAGATGATCCTCGGGATCGGTGGTTCTGTCGTACACCTTCAGGTATGGGGGCATCTTGAAGGTTTTCGGGATAGCGTAGGGTGCCGCTTCTTCGGAGTAGGGTTTTTCCACAAACCTTCCTACATTCCATTTGGGTAGTAGTTTAGGCGCCCCGGGAATCTTATCAACCCTATCTTAGTGCTTCTTCATCTGGTCGCGGTGGGCCTGGTTTTCGGCTTCCATTTCCTTCATTTTAATGAGGATGGAGGCTAGCATATCGTCGTGTGTTTGCGTCTCGAGGAGTTGGCCGTTGGTCCATGTTTCTTCCTGTTCGTCTGTCGCGGTGGTGTTGCTCGTTGCCGGTGCTCCATTTCCGCAACCTTGCGGTGGCTTTTCCACTAAGCTGCTCAAGGTGCTGGTCGGCCATTCTTCCAGTAGCCTCTTGACTGCTGGAGGTGCCTCTTTTGGGTTGGAGTCCCTTTCCTGCGGGGCAATAGGGTTCCCAAAGAGGGGAGGGGAGGCCTCTGCTTCAGGCGCGGAAAAGGGAGTAGTTGATGGCTGTGCTACCACCAGCCTCGTTCATGGCACTCAGGAGGTTTATGGTAACTTCTGCCACAGCCTTGGGTCGTGTGTTATTTTCAGCCATTTTCGAACTTATTCCGACAATTGGATCTTGCGAATGTATACTACGAGTTTGATTCTCGAAATCCCCACAGACGGCGCCAAATTGTTTGACTCAACAGTTATTGAACACCTTTGAACAAATCAATCAATATAAATAAAGGGACAATCGGAATCAATGGTAATATATGCTGAAGATCGATTGTTAGATTGTTGTATATGGGTTATCTTTATAAGAAGATGATAAGATTTAATCAAGTATAAAAAACAAGTGAGCAGTAAAATGATGATAGTAGATAGAAAAATGGTAGAGAGAAAGAAAGAGTTGTATTATTAATGATCAATCCTCCCCTTACAAATGAGAGGGACTCTCCTTTATATAGGAGAGCGGTCCCCTCGCCAAAATATTACATCGCCCTAAGACCACTACTATTATAGCAGAAATACAAGGAGAGGGGAGTTGAAGACGTCCATCTGGAATGGCTCGTCGATGCGCCACTACGGACGTGGGCATATCCTTCTCGACGTGCGATCGTGAGAGAGGACATCTCCGAATATCGTCGGCCTCATAAGGAGGCGTCCCCGGCCTGTACTTCATCCGAGTCGGCCACGTGTATGTACGTACTAGCCTTATTTTGCATCCGATTTGCCCTCATACACTGGTATTTTAAATAAGCACCACGAATTGATTGGTAGTGTACAAAATAAAGTAGTTAAGATTTAATTTTACTACAGATGATAGAAACGTTTCTTCGGCTATCCTGGAGGGTTCAATATACTTTAATATTTTGGGTGTACATATATCATCTTAGTATGAGTGAAAAAGAAAATAAATTTGTATGTTAGATATGGTACTTTTCTATTGTTAGATTTATTAGTTTGGGTTCCTCCTCTTAAAGTAGTATTTTGTTAACTACTTGGGGTTTTCTTTTATTTTGGATATTCTGTTTTGAGAAGCTTCATATACTTTAATTTTAATTTAATATTAACTGTTTCTATAAAGTGAATAACTCTTAACTTTTATTCTTTAAATGCTATTATTGTCTCAATATTAATGTTGCAGTTACTCATGCATTCAATATATATTTTATAAAAGCATGATTAGATTGTAGGATAATGCATTAAAATGAGAAAGCATAATTTTTTATATTCAAGTCACAAGGAAGAAGAGGTGCTAAAGATTTATGGTAGTTAATGAAAAGTTAGTATTTCATTTATAGAAATTTTTATTCTCCCAACATACAACTAACAATAATTTAAATGTTTTTATTTGTATAATTAGTAGTGTTAAGAAGAATCTACGTAATTCAAATTTTAACTTTAGTTCTCATTTTTAATACTCTTTGAACTTTCCGATTAGATAAAACTGAAATGAGTTATATTGGTAATTTATAGTTAACTATACATCACATATAAGTATTTATTTGATATAGATAAATAAAATTTATGTATTAAACCAAATGCAAAGTTTTTGTGTAAATGCAATATTTCTCATAGTAAAGATGTAACAATATCTAATCTGTTATTAGTTGCTAATTTTTTGTAAGTTTATTAATGTATCCTTAAATTTTGTATACTTTTGCGGATAAATTTATTAGTATTATAAATAAAGCAGGGACTAAGAAACGGTGATGTGACACTCACCTTGAGCAGAATTCATATTTTTCTTTTTTTTTTTTTACAAATTTTTAACTTTTTACCCCTATTTCTTTATTTAAGAACTGTTTAGAATTAGAATCACCCAAGGGTTAAGTACTGAACCATCACAAACTTTAAAGACACATCTAATTAATTTGTTTTTGTTATGAAACAATAAAAGAAGAAAAATAATATTGTAGAGAAAAGTATATATTTATTATAAATAAAGCAGGGACTAAGAAACGGTGATGTGACACTCACCTTGAGCAGAATTTACATTTTCCTTTTTTTACATATTTTTTAACTTTTTACCCCTATTTCTTTATTTAAGAACTATTTAGAATTAGAATCACCCAAGGGTTAAGTACTGAACCATCACAGCCTTTAAAGACACATCTAATTAATTCGTTTTTGTTGTGAAACAATAAAAGAAGAAGAATAATATTGTAGAGAAAAGTAGGGAGAGAGAATTCTTATTGAATTTTGGGATAAATTACAATGGAATAGAACCCTCAACTTATATGGAGATGGTGAGTAATAAACCCTAGAATCTCTCTAAATATAGACATTCCCTATAAATAGAACTCTATTTATAACAATTTTCTTCTTCAAATAATATAATAAGTGTTATAAAATAAAGACTGTAATGTAAAGACATGTATAGAGAGAAACTGATATATTATTCGAATTCAAACTGATGTACATAATGAACTGAAAACTCTTCTATTTATAGAAGGAAGGAAGCTGCTGTGTAAGCTGCTACTGCAAGCTGCTGTGTAAGCTGCTACAATACCAGATATGGATAACCTTCTACTGATAGTAATGTTTATCTATAACGGAGTACCGAATGGATAAGTTCATTGTACCCAGTATGGATAATCCTCTACTAGGGGTAATGATTATCCATAACGGAGTATTGAAAGAATAAGCTTATTATACCCGGTATGAATAATCTTCTACCGGGGATAATGTTTATCCATAACCGGATAATGAAAGGATAAGCTTATTATACCCAGTATGGATAATCTTCTATCGGGGGTAATATTCATCCGTAACCGGGTACCGAAAAGATAAGCTTTTTCAGGAAGTTTATTTCCAATAGAATACTAAATAGATAAACATATTTACGGTGGAGTCCCATATGGATAAGCTTCTTTAGGAAGCTTATTTACAACGGAGTATGAACATTCATAATATATATATATATATATATATATATATATATATATATATATATATATATATATATATATATATATATATATATATATATATATAACACTCCCCCTTGGATGTTCATTAAAAGATAGTGTGCCTCATTAAAACCTTATTAGGAAAAACTCTGTGGGAAAAAATTCTAGTGAAGGGAAAAGAGTGCACAAATTTAGTAATACGCATTGCTAGGTGCCTCATTAAAAACCTTAAAAAGAAAACCCTGTGAGAAAAAACCTTAGTAAAAAAAAAAGAGTGCATCGCATATTTACTCCCCCTGGTGAAAACTTTGTTTTAAATATTTGAGTCTCTGCATTCTAACCTTGTATCCGCATAACCAATACGATCTGCACCACATTTGTTAGCATTAGCAAGATACATAAGTGCATAGCAATTGTACTGAGATCGAGTATTTCAAGACCAAGGAGTTCCTCATCCTCTTCTGGAGGTCAGAACAGATCCTTATTCACTTCAAGTGATCGAACACTCATTGATGTACTTAATGGGTGCGTTTGTCCATGTAAAAGCATTCAGCGACCCTTTCTGTATAGGCAAATTGATGGATAAAGATCTCGTCTGCTAAATATTTAATTTGCAGACCAAGATAAATTTTAATTTTCCAAGATCTTTCATCTAAAATTCTTTCTTAAGATATTCAATTGCCTTTGGAGCTCTTCTAGAGTTTCAACAAGATTTATGTCATCAACATAAATAGCAACTGTAACAAATTTTGATGACATTTTCTTTACATGGACAAATAACATTATTTATGTAACTCTCTTTCAGCAAATATTCACTGATGCATTAAATCACTTGCGTCCAGATTGATATAAACCGTACAAGATCTTTATAATTTGATCGAGTACATTTTCCGAGACTTTGAACTTATATGCTTCAGGCATTTTAAATCTTTCGGGGATCTTGATAGAGATTTAATCAAATGAGTCATATAGGTTATGACTCGAATTTAAATGTCATGACATCTTCAGGTGTCTGGACTACTGGTCCGATCCTCACAATATTTCACAGTATTGTGCACTATATTGTATCAATATATCGTCGACGATCATTTTGTATCGATTCCTAAACGGCATAACTTGTTGAGATCTTATCACTTTATTTATTTTTAGGTACCCCAACTTCTTCTGGAGTTTTATGAAATGTTATGTCGTGGGCTCTTCTAGAGCTCATTTCCTCCTCATTATGATCATTAGCTCTTTATCATTTTTTAATGATTGTTACATTTTGTACCGATTGGTCTACCACGCTTCATGCGTATAGTAAACTCTATCCTCCAAGGACTTTAAATTTTAATAGGAGCATTTGCAGCTGAAATATGATATTTGATTTTGGATCAACAAACGTTTCTGGCATTTGACTTGAATTATCTTCTAAATGAGGATCATGATAATTCCATTCATATAGCATATTTTTCAGCTATTTATTCCATTCCCCAGATGTTAGAAAAACTAACATATATCCCCAATCTTCTTTGGGAAACATATCTTTGTGCATTGTGGTAGAGAAATTAATCATATACCACACATCAAAAGATAGTAAAATATTTGATTTTTTTATCCTAAACCAATTATGAAGGGAGAACTTATCATATATTGTTGGTCTGATGCATACAAGTGCTGCTATATGCAATTTAGAAAATCTTAGACCAACACATGAAGCTTTGTTCTCATAAACAATATTTTAGCCATTAATAGGAGGCATTCACTCCTAAACTAGCTTGTATATAAACCAGCATTATCAAGATGAACTGTCTTGATTTCATAATCAGAAAATTATGCTCTTGAGTGAGAAAAGCAGTTTCAAATGCCAAACTGCAGGTTGACAATAAACATACATGTAACCATCTTATATATGCTGTCACGACCCAAATCCGGTCGTGATGGCGCCCAACAATCAAGCTAGGCCAGCCACACCAACAATTTAATTATAACACAATACCAGTCCCCAAATGGACAACCCAAGAAGAATATATGAGTTTAAGAACTCCAATAATAATAATACCGAACAAAAGTACTGACACTCCCAAAGATCCGGAGTCACAAGTCTAGAGCCTCTAACAAAACCCAACAGGAAATAGAGAGTACGATATAGAAGTACTCAAGTCCGAATACAAAATATAAAATAACAACTGGAATGAGAGGAGAAGCTAGGTTCTGCGAACGTAGGCAGCTACCTCAGCAACTCGATGTGACAATGTAAACGCCGGAGATGCCCGTCTACTGCTCCTGAGTACCTGAGTCTGCACACAAAAGGTGCAGGGAGTAGGGGTGAGTACTAAGTACTCAGTGAGTAACAAATATATATATGTAGTTGACAGTAAGAAATCCACAAAATACCACAATATGATGCTACACTACAGTCCGAATCTCCTACGAACTAGCAACAATAATACAATACAGCTACCATAGAGTAATTCAACAAATACAGATGCAATGCAATGCACATAACCGCTACGGGGTGTAGCCCGATCCAATTTAACGTCGACGGCGCTCACTAGGGTGTGTACAGACTCCGGAGGAGCTCCTACAGCCCAAGCGCAATACTACTGCGGCGTGCAGCCCGATCCTCATATCAACCACTGCGGCGTGCAGCCCGATCCCATGCTCAGTCCACAATAAGCAATTAAGTCACAAAACAATTCATTTTCCTTATTTCCAGTTCTCAATTCATAATTTATGAAAAATACTTTAACTTTATTAATTTTTGCAAAAGCCGGTGACTTAGCATTTCAAAAGTGTGATTACAATTTCCAGGACTGAGATCAGTGATTTAAGCAATTATAGCTATCACATAAATATTGTCCTCTAAGGACGCTACAGATCGGCACAAGGCCCCAAACAAGGCTTACAGCCCACAAATATAGCAAATACAGTGTATTTCCAACACTAACAACATATTATTCACTTCCGGGATGGACCAAGTCTCAATCCCCAATCACAATCAATCCCGCACCTGCCACGGTGTGCGAGCCACGCCCTATTAGCGTCACAATGTGCTAAGCCGGGGTTTCGAACCCTCAGGCTAGTATATACACAAACTACTCACCTCTAGCCGGTCGTAGACTCGTCCGCGATGCCTTTTCCTTTGAATTTAGTTGCCTCGTGTGTAGAATCTAGTCAAATAACAATAATTATATCAAATACGGGTCAAAGAATCATAACCCACTTCAATTTATATGAAATCCGCATAATTACACTAAGTTGGTAAAACCCGACCCCGGGCCCCACTGCTCGGAAAATTCCGAAATTAGTACCAACGCGTTCCTTATCTCGCCACGAGTCCGTGCATATAAAATTTATCAAAATCGGAGTTCAAATGGCCTTCCAAATCCAAAAATCCCGTTTTCAATACTTAGGCCACATTTCTTAAAGATTTCAACCCAATTTCATGAAGATTGATGTTAATACTACCATAAAATGATGTTTTTGAGTCAAGAATCTTACCTCCGACGAATACCCGATGACTTCTCGGTGATTTCCTCGAGTTTTCTTCTCTCTAGGGCTCAAAATTGAGTTTTGGGTTAATGAACCCGTAACTCTCTGTTCTGTGATATAAATTCACTGCCAGAACATTTTGTTCTACGCGATCGCGACTCGCTTCACGCGATCGCGATGTTCAAAAACTCGGCCTCACGCGATCGCTACTTCCCTCACGTGATCGCGATGTACAATCTCCCGGCTTCACGCGATCGCGTCCCTATTCCTGCGATCGCGTAGCACATTTTTCCCCCGGACCCATTTCTCTTCTACGCGATCGCGTAGATGATCCTGCGATCGCGGTGTGTACCCGTTTAATTCTACGCGATCGCGACTTGTTACCCTGCGATCGCGATGCCCTAGCCCCCAGCTTTTATGACAGCAACCAGCTTTCTCTTTTCTTACAAAAATGGTCCGTTTGGACCCCCGGATTCATCCCGAGACCCCCGGGACCCCAACGAAAACCACCAACATATTCCAAACACATGATACGAACTTGTTCCAATCATAAAAACACCATACTAAACATCAAAATCTCCATTTACTCACGGATTCAAGCCTAATTTTCTTCAAAACTTCCAAAACTAACATTCAATCCAAAACCCGATCAAACGATGTCCGAATGACCTGAAAATTTGCAGACACATCCAAAATCACATAACGAAGCTACAAAAATTGTCGGAATTCCATTCCGACCCCCGGATCAAAATATCACCTACCATCCGGTTTTCGCCAAAATTCAACATTCGCCAATTCAAGCTTAAAACTACTCCGGACCTCCGAATTCAATTTCGATTGTTCTCCTAAGTCATAAATGATCCCCCGAAACTAGTCGAATCATCAGAATCCGATTCCGAGCACTCTAACTCAATAGTAAACTCTTGGTTGACTTTTCATATTCAAGCTTTCTTCAAACATGCTATTTGTTTCATTTTCAATCCAAATCACTCCTAACTCACCCGATATACTCTAATACTGTTTTAAAAGCATAATATATGTAACTGCAAGGTAACGGGGTGGTAATTCCCGTAACGACGGGCCGGGTCGTTACATTCTCCCCAACTTAAACAAACGCTCGTCCGCGAGCGGGTGAAGAAACATACCTGGAGCATCAAATAAGTGTGGATATCTGCTCCGCATTTCCTGCTCGGTCTCCCAAGTTGCTTCCTCCACGGGACGACCTCTCCACTGCACTTTTACTGAAGCTATGTCCTTAGGATCTCAGCTTACGAACCTGTCGACCCAAAATGGCTACTGGTTCCACATCCTGTATCGTGCTGAAGTCCAACACATGAGACGGGTCTCCGACATACTTCCGGAGCATAGATACATGGAACACCGGGTGAACTCCCGACAAACCGGGTGGCAAAGCAAGCATATAAGCCACCTCCCCAACTTTCCTAAGCACCTCAAAAGGTCCAATAAACCTTGGGCTCAACTTCCCTTTCTTTCCAAACCTCATAACACCTTTCATAGGCGAAACTTTCAGCAACACCTTCTCACCTACTGAATAAGACACATCTCGGACCTTCCGGTCTGCATAACTCTTCTGACGCGACTGAGCTGTGCGAAGTCTCTCCTGAATCACCTTTACCTTGTCTAAGGCATCTTGGACTAACTCTGTCCCCAACAACCTAGCCTCGCCGGGCTCGAACCAACCAACTGGAGATCTACACCGCCTCCCATATAAAGCTTCATACGGTGCCATCTGAATGCTGGACCGATAGCTATTATTGTAAGCAAACTCCGCCAAAGGCAAATAATCAGCCCATGAACCACCAAAATCAATGACACAAGCACGCAACATGTCCTCCAATATCTTGAATAGTACGCTCAGACTGCCCATCCGTCCGTGGATGAAATGTTGTGCTCAACTCTACCCGTGAACCCAACTCTCGCTGAAATGTCCTCCAGAACTGAGATGTGAACTGGGTACCTCTGTCTGATATAATGGAAATAGGAACTCCATGCAATCTCACTATCTCACGGATGAATATCTCTGCCAACCGCTCCGAGGTATAGGTAGTACACACTGGGATGAAGTGAGCTGACTTAGTCAACCTATCCACAATCACCCAAACTGAATCAAACTTCCTCGCCGTCCGAGGGAGTCCACTAACAAAGTCCATAGTTATTCTTTCCCACTTCCACTCCGGAATATCAATACGTCGGAATACACCACCAGGTCTCCGATGCTCATACTTGACCTGCTGACAGCTTAGACACCGAGCCACATGGCTCACAATATCTTTCTTCATCTTTCTCCACCACTAATGCTGCTTCAAATCCTGATACATCTTCGCGGCTCCCTGGATGAATAGAATACCGCGAGCTATGGGCTTCCTCCAATATCAACTCACGAAGGCCATCAACATTGGGCACACATATCCGGCCCCTGCATCCGCAATACACGCTCACTATCAATAGTGACATCTTTAGCATCATCATGCTGAACTCTGTCCTTAAGGAAGGGCAAGTGTGGATAATCATATCGGCGCTCTCGAATACGATCATATAAAGAAGAACGAACTACTACACAAGCCATCACCCGACCGGGCTCGAAAATATCCAGCCTTACCATCCGATTAGCTAACGCCCGAACATCAACCGCCAGGGGTCTCTCCCCAACCGGAATATACGCCAAACTCGCCCATACTAATAGCCTTCCGCTCAATGCATCAGCCACTACATTGGCTTTCCCGGATGGTACAAGATAGTAATATCATAGTCTTTAAGCAATTCAAGCCATCTCCGCCGCCTCAAATTTAGATCTTTTTGCTTAAACAAATGCTGAAGGTTGCGGTGGTCCGTATATACATCACAAGATACACCATATAAGTAATGCCTCCAAATCTTTAAGGCATGAACAATAGCAACTAACTCTAAATCATGAACAGGGTAGTTCTTCTCATGGGGCTTTAGCCGACGAGAAGCATATGCAATAACTCTACCATCCTGCATCAACACACATCCGAGTCCAACTCTGGAAGCATCACAATACACCGTATATGACCCCGAGGCCGATGGTAACACAAGTACCGGAGCCGTGGTCAAAGCCTCCTTGAGCTTCTGGAAAGCTCTCTTCACATTCATCGTACCACACAAATGGAGCATTCTTCTGTGTCACCTTAGTCAACGGTGAAGCAATAGATGAGAAATCCCGAACAAACCGACGATAATAGCCTGCCAAGCCGAGAAAACTCCGAATCTCTGTAGCCGAGGAAGTCTGGGCCAATTCCGCACCGCCTCGACCTTCTCGTGGATCAACCCGAATACCATCACCGGACACTATATGTCCCAGAAAACCCACAGTATCAAGCCATAACTCACACTTAGTGAATTTTGCATAAAACTTCTCTTCTCTCAACCTCTCTGCAATACCACTCTCAAATGTTGTGCATGCTCCTCCTGGCTGCGTGAATATACCGGAATATCATCAATAAACACAATCACAAAAGAATCAAGGTAAGGTCGAAATACACTATTCATCAAGTGCATGAATGTCGTTGGGGCATTAGTCAACCCGAAAGACATCACCAGGAACTCGTAGTGCCCATATCGCGTCCCGAACGCTGTCTTCATAATATCCGAGTCCCTGATCTTCAATCGATGATAGCCCGATCGAAGATCAATCTTAGAAAATACACTAGCTCCCCGTAGCTGATCAAATAGGTCCTCAATACGAGGTAATGGGTACTTATTCTTCACTGTTACCTTGTTCAGCTGCCCGTAATCAATGCACATTCTCATTGTGCCATCTTTCTTCTTCACGAACAACACCGGTGCACCCTAGGGTGACACACTCGAACGAATGAAACCCTTATCTAAGAGTTCCTGAAGTTGTTCCTTCAATTCTTTTAACTCCGCTGGTGCCATGCGATAGGGAGGAATAGAAATGGGCCGAGTGCCCGGCACCAAGTCAATACCAAAATCAATATCCCTGTCAGGCGGCATGCCCGTCAGGTCTGCTGGAAATACATCCGGAAACTCCCTCACAATGGGGACCGAATCAAGACTGGGTGTCTCGGCCTCAACATTTCTAATGAAGGCCAAATAAGACAAACAACCCTTGCCAATCATTCGTTGGGCCTTTATATAAGAAATCACCCCTGTCGGACACATAATCAGTCAAGCCACGCCACTCGATCCTCGGATTACCTGGAATAGCTAATGTGACTGTCTTGGCATGACAGTCCAGAATCGCATGGTAAGGAGATAGCCAATCCATGCCTAGAATTACATCGAAATCCACCATGCCCAGTAGTAATAAATCAACTCGGGTCTCCAGACCCCCAATAGTAATAATACAGGATCGATATACCTGATCCACAACAACAGTATCCCCCACTGGGGTGGACACATGTACGGGCAAAGCAAGAATGCCACGGGTCATACCCAAATGATGTGCAATATAAGTAGAGACATAAGAATAGGTGGATCCGGGATCAAATAAGACAGAAGCATCCTTGTGGCAGACTGAGATAATACCTGAAATAACCGCATCTGAAGCACTAGCATCCTTCCTGTCCGGAAGAGAATAAAAACGAGCCTGGCCTCCACCAGTACGATCCTCACCCCTAGGGCGACCTCTGGATACCTGGCCACCAGTCCTAGCTGACTGTGCTGGCGCTGAAGAAACAGGAGTAGAAGACGAAGGCTGATCCCTCCGCTGTGACCGCTTACGAAGCCACTGAGGACACCCTCTCCCGATATGGCCCAAATCACCGCACTCAAAACAACGGCCCGAAGATGGAAGAAGGGGCCTGCTGAGGACCCCTCGCTACCGATGAATCCTGTGCTGAGGAAACAGGAGCAGAGCTCTGAGCTGGAAGAGCACTCAGTGCAGGCTGACTCTGCTGGCGGCTCTGCTGACCCTGATAACCCTGCTGGCCTTGACGACCACGATCAGATGAAACCCCACTGGACTCTGTACGTCCAGACTGATGAGATCTGAAAGAGCGACCTCTGCTATGCTGAAATTGGCCCCTAGACGGAGCACCACTGTAACTGCCAGTACCACGAGGCCTCTTAGCCTCTCTCTCCTCTCGCTCTCTGCGGCGATCCGTCTCAATGTGACGGGCAGCATCAACCACCTCCTCAAAGGTAACTGCCGAAACTCTCTCCCTGGTCATCAATATGCGGATGGGATAAATAAGGCCATCGATAAATCTCCGAATCCTCTCTCTGTCTGTAGGAACCATCCACATGGCATGACGGCTAACTGTGTGAATCTCATCTCGTACTAATTAACCGTCATCTCTCCCTGCTTCAACCACTCGAACTGACGTCGCAGCTCCTCTCTCCGAGACCGAGGCACGTACTTCTCCAAAAATACCATGGAGAACTGCTGCCAAGTGAGGGGCACTGCCCCAGCGGGCCTACGCCTCTCAAAATCCTCCCACCACTGGAATGCTGCACCTGTAAACCGAAAAGTGGTGAATGAAACACCGCCGGACTCTAGAATACCCGCGGTGCGAAGCACGCGCCGACATCCGTCAAGAAAACCCCGGGCATCCTCGCCCTCGGCGCCACCGAATGTCGGAGGCCGTAGCCTCTCAAGTCTCTCCAAACGACGCCGCTCATCGTCGGGCATAACCGGAACCACATATGCGGGAGCCGGTGCAACCGGCGCAACTGGCCGAACCGGCTCGGGTGTGCGAGCCACGGGGGTCCGATTCCCTCCCCCTTGCCCGTGAAGAAGATACCGCAGCAGTCTGGCAGCAACTACCCGTGCCAAGCCCGTGCACACCGATAATATCCGAGCCAAGGTCTCCCGAAGACCCGGTATCACAATAGGCACCGCCGTGCCTCGAACCTCGAGCCGCCGAGCGTCCGCCACCGGAATCCGGTCCCGAGTCCGGGCCACCGGCGGGTCGGCCAGGTGCCGGTGCCGGTGCCGTCGCCCTACCTCTACCACGACCACGACCTCTCGGGTGCCAACGGTGGTCGTCCGCCACGTCCGTTAGCACGTTTTCTCGCCATCTCGCGAGAGAATAGAATATGGAAAGATTTAATTTCATGATAACACAAATCGCACGATATGAATTCAAGAAAAACGAGGTTTTTCCTAAAGTTTCCGTAGCCCTTCGAAGATAGATACGGACGTCTACGTACCGATCCGCGAAAGCCTACTAAACCGGCTCGATGACTCGCGAGTCCTAATAACCTAGAGCTTTGATACCAACTTGTCACAACCCAAATCCGGCCGTGATGGCGCCCAACAATCAAGCTAGGCCAGCCATACCAACAATTTAATTATAACACAATACCAGTCCCCAAATGGACAACCCAAGAAGAATATATGAGTTTAAGAACTCCAATAATAATAATACCGAACAAAAGTACTGACACTCCCAAAGATCCGGAGTCACAAGTCTAGAGCCTCTAACAAAACCCAACAGGAAAATAGAGAGTACGATATAGAAGTACTCAAGTCTGAATACAAAATATAAAATAACAACTGGAATGAGAGGAGAAGCTAGGTTCTGTGAACGTAGGCAGCTACCTCAGCAACTCGATATAACACTGCAAACGCTGGAAACACCTGTCTACTGCTCCTGAGTACCTGAGTCTGCATGCAAAAGGTGCAGGGAGTAGGGGTGAGTACTAAGTACTCAGTGAGTAATAAATATATAAAATAGCTTAAAGTAAGAAATCCACAAAATACCACAATATGATGCTACACTACAGTCCGAATCTCCTACGAACTAGCATCAACCGTACAATTCAGCTACCACAAAGTAATTCAACAAATAAAGATGCAATGCAATGCACATAACCGCTACGGCGTGTAGCCCGATCCAATTTAACGTCGACGGCGCTCACCGGGGGTGTGTACAGACTCCGGAGGGGCTCCTACCGCCCAAGCGCAATACTGCTGCGGCGTGCAGCCCGATCCTCATATCAACCACTGCGGCGTGCAGCCCGATCCCATGCTCACTCCACAATAAGCAATTAAGTCACAAAACAATTCATTTTCCTTATTTCCAGTTCTCAATTCATAATTTATGAAAAATACTTTAACTTTATTAATTTTGCAAAAGCCGGTGACTTAGCATTTCAAAAGTGTGATTACAATTTCCAGGACTGAGATCAGTGATTTAAGCAATTATAGCTATCACATAAATATTGTCCTCTAAGGACGCTACAGATCGGCACAAGGCCCCAAACAAGGCTTACAACCCACAAATATAGCAAATACAGTGTATTTCCAACACTAACAACATATTATTCACTTTCGTGATGGACCAAGTCTCAATCCCCAATTGCAATCAATCCCGCACCTGCCACGGTGTGCGAGCCACGCCCTATTAGCGTCACAATGTGCTAAGCCGGGGTTTCGAACCCTCAGGCTACTATATACACAAACTACTCACCTCTAGCCGGTCGTAGACTCGTCCGCGATGCCTTTTCCTTTGAATTTAGTTGCCTCGTGTGTAGAATCTAGTCAAATAACAATAATTATATCAAATACGGGCCAAAGAATCATAACCCACTTCAATTTATATGAAATCCGCATAATTACACTAAGTTGGTAAAACCCGACCCCGGGCCCCACTGCTCGGAAAATTCCGAAATTAGTACCAACGCGTTCCTTATCTCGCCACGAGTCCGTGCATATAAAATTTATCAAAATCGGAGTTCAAATGGCCTTCCAAATCCAAAAATCCCGTTCTCAATACTTAGGCCACATTTCTTCAAGATTTCAACCCAATTTCATGAAGATTGATGTTAATACTACCATAAAATGATGTTTTTGAGTCAAGAATCTTACCTCCGACGAATACCCGATGTCTTCTCAGTGATTTCCTCGAGTTTTCTTCTCTCTAGGGCTCAAATGTGTGTTTTGGGTTAATGAACCCGTAACTCTCTGTTCTGTGATATAAATTCACTGCCAGAACATTTTGTTCTACGCGATCGCGACTCGCTTCACGCGATCGCGATGTTCAAAAACTCGGCCTCACGCGATCGCGACTTCCCTCACGCGATCGCGATGTACAATCTCCCGGCTTCACGCGATCGCGTCCCTATTCCTGCGATCGCGTAGCACATTTTTCCCCTGGACCCATTTCTCTTCTACGCGATCGCGTAGATGATCCTGCGATCGCGGTGTGCTAGCCCCCAGCTCTACGCGATCGCGTCCCCCTCCCCGCGATCGCGGAGAGCAAAAGTCTGTTGCGTTTATGACAGCAACCAGCCTTTCTCTTTTCTTCCAAAAATGGTCCGTTTGGACCCCCGGATTCATCCCGAGACCCCCGGGACCCCAACGAAAACCACCAACATATTCCAAAATATGATACGAACCTGTTCCAATCATAAAAACACCATACTAAACATCAAAATCTCCATTTACTCACGGATTCAAGCCTAATTTTCTTCAAAACTTCCAAAACTAACATTCAATCCAAAACCCGATCAAACGATGTCCGAATGACCTGAAAATTTGCAGACACATCCAAAATCACATAACGAAGCTACAGAAATTGTCGGAATTCCATTCCGACCCCCGGATCAAAATATCACCTACCATCCGGTTTTCGCCAAAATTCAACATTCGCCAATTCAAGCTTAAAACTACACCGACCTCCGAATTCAATTCCGATTGTTCTCCTAAGTCATAAATGATCCCCCAGAACTAGTCGAATCATCAGAATCCGATTCCGAGCACTCTAACTCAATAGTCAACTCTTGGTTGACTTTTCATATTCAAGCTTTCTTCAAACATGCTATTTGTTTCATTTTCAATCCAAATCACTCCTAACTCACCCGATATACTCTAATACCGTTTTAAAAGCATAATATATGTAAATGCAAGGTAACGGGGTGGAAATTCCTGTAACGACGGGCCGGGTCGTTACATTCTCCCCAACTTAAACAAACGCTCGGCCCATATTCATTTTTTATATATTTCAGAATCAGGGGTCTTAGTCTCAACTTTAGCTGGTATAATCAGTTTAATATGAGAACAAGCAACACAGGAGAATTCTTGAAGAATCTTCTAGTTCTTCAGTACATGCTTATCTAAATTCTCAAATAGATCATTTAAAAATGGCAAATGAAAACTTCAAGTTTATCATGGCATGTGCTATCTCTTAGTAAACTTCTGGTTTACTATGACATAAGCTTTTACATTAGTAAACTTCTGATTTACTATGGCTGCTTTTGTATTAGTAAACTTCTGATTTATCGTGATACATGATGAAGTACAAATCAAAGAATAAGGCGGGTAACTTCTCATATACATATTACTTTACCCCCTATGATTGTGGAAAAATGAAGATTTTCAATCTTCCAATCATTTATAGTCTCAATATGATAGCCATTTATTTTAGTAAACTTCGGGTTTAATACAACATATGTTTTGACAACAATCATATAATATAAATGACATATTTGTAAATAATCTCTTCGAGAGTCTTCAATTATTATCCACAATCTAATATTTATCGGCTCTTCAGGAGTTGTTGATACATTTTGTACTATCAAATATTGCTCAGATACTTCTGGTATCACAAGAGAAAATCACAATCAAATAAAAAATTGTTTAAGCACAAGAAAACTCCTCTTCACAATATTTTCCTACTTCAGGAGGCAATTCCAATTGTATTACTTCTTCAGGAGCAAATTTAAAATATGAAATATTGAGTATATATTCTCTCAATTATATTACCTCTTCTGGACATAAATATATTTGCATCAAAAGCACATTCATCTTTACCAGATTTATTAATATTGTCACATTCACTTCAGGGAATGGATTATTATTATCAAAAGTTCTCATCCTTTAGGAATATCGAACATAATTATCTGAATGCATATTAATCACAACAAATTATATTGCCTCAACCTCTTTTAAAATATTTACTACTTCAGGAGTAAATCGAGGCGTGCATTTAATATAGAGAATATTTAAGTATCTTATCTTCAATTGTAACTATAGAAAGTCTATATTATCACTTCTGGTGATCATAGGCATATACCACTTCTGGTGGTTAACAAAATATAACTACAATGAGATATACGAAAATAACCACTTCTGGTAGTTGTATATTTCTTAAAACTCTGCTAGAGTTTAAGTTGATCTAATAATAATATCCATATTCTTCAAAATGACATAAATAAGATATATTATAGAAAATATCAAATCATAACTTTTATTTATGTATAATTACATAACCATACTATTTATTACAAACAACAAAAATTAAAATATTTATATTTCTACAGATTCACTACCGTCTCCTTCTGGGAGTGCAAAGTAATCAGTTACATCTAAATGCATGAAGTCAAAATTATCTTCAGAGATAAAATTTTCTTAAGCATTTTTCTCTGTCTTTTTCAAGAAGGCTTGATATAGCTCAACCAGGTGCTTTGACGTACGACAGGTACGTGACCAGTGCCCTTTTCCTCCACATCTACAACATGCACTTTTTGCATTAGGTGCTTGCACCACTTCATGCTTTTGTTCCTTCCTTTTCCACTGCTGGTGGTGAGGAGGGTTCTTTGGTGCATTATTATTACCATGATTAGAGTTTCTTCCCGTGACCACGACCATGACCACGACTGGGGCCATGACCTCTTCCACGTCTAGCTTGGTGGAAGTTCGTCTCATTCACTTCAGGGAATGGACAAGAACCAGTAGGCCGACTTTCATGGTTTTTCATTAATAGCCCATTATGTTGCTCGGCTATAAGAAGATGTGAGATAAGTTCAAAATATCTTTTAAATCTCCATATTCGACGCATGAAAAATGGTGAAAGTTTTCTCCAACATATCATAATCAGTAATATTATCACCTCATAATTTTAATTGGGAAATAATTCTGAACATAGCAGAATTATACTCACTGATAGATGTAAAATCTTGTAGCCTTAGATGAGTCCAATCATATCGTGCCTGTGGAAGAACGACCATCTTCAGGTGGTCATATCTATCTTTCAAATTATTCCACAGTATGACTGGATCTTTAACAGTAAGATATTCCATTTTCAGGCCTTCATCAAGGTGATGGCGTAGGAATATCATTGCTTTGGCACGGTCTTGGTTTGATGCCTGATTTTTACTACTGATGTGTCTGCCAGACCCATCACATCAAGATGAATTTCAGCATCAAGCACCCAAGACATATAGCTTTTGCCCGATATATCCAGGGCTACAAATTCAAGTTTAGAAAGATTTGACATTATTTAATAAAAGAAAGTTCTTACCTCAGATACTTTTTTACTCGAGATGGCAAAGTCTCGTGCTGATAACGTGTTATAAAATAAAGATTGTAAAGTAAAGACAAGTATAGAGAGAGACTGATATATTATTCGAATCCAAACTGATGTACATAATGAACCGAAAACTCTTCTATTTATAGATGAAAAGAAGCTGCTGTGTAAGCTGCTACTACAAGCTGCTACTGCAACCTGCTGTGTAAGCTACTATAAGCTGCTACTATATCTTCTACTGAGAGTAATGTTTATCTATAACGGAGTACCGAATGGATAAGTTCATTGTACCCAGTATGGATAATCTTCTACCAGGGGTAGTGATTATCCATAACGGAGTATTGAAAGAATAAGCTTATTATACCCGGTATGAATAATCTTCTACAGGGGGTAACATTTATCCATAACCGGATACTGAAAGGATAAGCTTATTATACCCGGTATGGATAATCTTCTACCAAGAGTAATATTTATCCATAACCAAATTCTGAAAGGATAAGCTTATTATACCCAGTATGGATAATCTTCTACCGGGGGTAATATTTATCCGTAACCGGGTACCGAAAAGATAAGCTTCTTCAGGAAGCTTATTTCCAATAGAGTACTAAATAGATAAACATATTTACGGTGGAGTTCCATATGGATAAGCTTCTTCAGGAAACTTATTTACAACAGAGTATGAACATCCATAATATAATATATTTATAACCATTAGGAAGAGAGAATGACAACAAAATTCTAACCTCCAATGACTCCATAACCTAGTAATTCAGGACTTTTTCTCTAGCTTTTCTTTCTTTAACCTCTCCCCGATTACCTATGATGTTTAATTACAATCACATGCAGGTTGTGTTCAAAAGTTACATTTAATGCATAATCTTCCTCCACTTACTCCTATATATTCATACCGCTGATTCAATATTCATACCACCGATTCAATGTGCTAATGTTCTACTATTCTTTACGGCCAACAATATATGCTTATACTTATTGATTGAGGATCATGCAGTTACAATACTCCTGAATTGAAACATATATCGCCACAAGGGAATTGTCAAGAAATTATACTCAATGTGGTGCGGGGTTACCTCATTGTAAAATCCATAATGGTGATAAGAATGATGCAGAGGAATTAAGATGTGTCTTTGTGAACAAATTAACTTTATTTCGTACAACTAAAGAAAAACTTGTAACTCAACTACAAGTTATGAACAAATTAACTTTAATTAGTATTTTTTTTTAAAAATATTTCAAGTGTATCTTTTAATCAATTTATTAATTTTGCTGCTTAATAGTGTTGTTGCACAACTTGCACATGGCAATTAGCATTCGATTTCTAAATGATGAAAAAAATACGAACACGATTTTTGTAAAATTCATTTAGCTTCCCTTAATTTTTTTCGTCTCTTAAACATCACACGAAAACTTAATAAGTAACTGAAAATAAATGACCAAAGCAGCAAGTATGTGCCTCTTGATCATGTTGCAGGAGAGTTTAAATGCAATCGATTTAATATCATATTCCAATCTCTAATAAAATTTGTAATTAGAACTATTATGAATTATATAACTGATTCTGCTCTTTGGTAGGTTTTCGCTATAAATTGAGTATTTAACTTCACCTTTCAAATTGAGAGAATTGCCCTTGGAGAACTCTTTAATTCTGTAACTACAAAAAAATTAAAAATACAAAAAACAGTAGTCAATGCTTATTTGCTTTTCTGTCTGATTTTTTCTTATGTAATTTTTGATTATATATTCGACTTTTATTTCCTTTGTTTAATTATATAAACAAATTAAAATAGTAGAATGAATTGTTTAAGCGCGGGTTATTAACTAATATTTAATATTCTAGGGGTCAATATCACTATAAGAGGACAGCATCACCAACTTGACGATTCTTATGGACGTACTCCACAATTGAAGGAACCTCTGGAAAGCGATATTATTTTATTACATCTCGTACCTTAGCATTAGGATGTGTTGTAGTGAATTCACATGAGTTCGAAGGGATTGTGTAGTAGGAGGTTATAGAGGGTTTAAGACATTATTATTGTGAGACCCTGTAAGTTTACAACCTTGATACCGTTAGATATTATGTTAGTGTGTGATATTTCCTTTAAGTGAAGTATTTTAGTAAAAGCTTTATAAGTAATTTTGTATAGTTATCATTATTACTATTTTTGAATATGGTAAATTATACACATAATATAAGAAAGTTTACAAGATTTTCTGTATTATAAAAATACAAATTTATTTTCTCAGAAGAAAAGAAGGTTATCTTTTACCATTTTAAGAATTAAGCGTACGAGAATTTGTACTCTTTATACGAGAGTAGCAAAATTAAAAGTTGAGAAAATATATGTATCTTTTTATATGGATGTTTTAACAAAATAATAGTATATGTATTGATTTTATATGATACCACGATCTATTATTTTAATATTATAATAGTAGTACTTTAAGATGAGGACAAGACTATTTTATTGAGGTTATAAGTATTTATGATATTTATAACAAGTGATAAGTAAAGTCGTGAAGATAAGAGCACCGTACTCCTTTAGATATTCTTGGAAAAAGTTGCACTTATCCATTCTCGTCACTTCTCACTCGCCCTTTCTTATCCTTACTCCTGTCTTTCTCAAACCTTGTTGCTCTATCATACTTTAGCTTGCAACCTTCCTTCAACTTGCTTGTACCATAGATTTTCTTATGTTATTTTAGAACATCAAGCGAGACATCACATCGTCTCTAACTTCTCTTTATTTTCTTAACTAGATCTCTCGATTTTTAAAAACCATAGGTTGGAAGATATGGCACTGACGATGCTGCTATCATTCCTAGACACTGAATCCTAGTGTTTCTAGCCTTTTGTCCGAAGTATGGACAATTCATAACCTCTTGCATTTGAGTATCGTATACGTTGTTCACGTTTTACTTACCTTAAAATCTTGCATCACATCTTGTATCCCTTTCATAACTCCCTCCCACATAGGTATTATTCACATTCATAACTTAAAGCTTTATTATGATACTTGCACCTCTAGTGTATACATAATTTGGTGAGAGGTTCATACTGATGTCTTATGAGGCTTGTATTCTTCCGATGCCCCTATAGAATATGGTTACTGGACTATCTCTTTTGTACCTCTAATATTTAAGAGTGATCCTTAAATGTTCACAATCATGAGGTCTATAGTTTTCTAGGTCCAATAATCAGACTCCTGATTTACTTAGTTGATGTAATTCTTTAGTTTTCTTTTCCTTCTGACCAACCTTTATGTAGGCTTAAGTTATCTTCTGATATGCAACTCCTGATATTAGTTATTACTTTATCCCTTCATGGATACAATAGAATATCCGTGATATCATTATCTAAAGATTTAATCCTTTGTCTGTGCCCTGGGCTCAATTCTATCTTTTACCTTATACCAGAGTCTTCTACGTCGGTATGATTGACAACATATATGTTGCATGGATAAAACTTCAAACTCTTAAGTGTGTTCATAACGTAACAAACTTCCGGATCATCGATCAACTAATTCCTTTCGTTCCTTCTCAACTTTCTTTTATTGCAAGCAATTGCTTTTCCTAGTCGTTCTGCCACTTTGTTGCGTGCATAATTGGCTTATCTTTGTTCCCACGCATGCCAAAATTTTTGTGTAACTCATATGATCTCGAATATTACTTTTGATTTTACTTCACGTTCATTAACCACGGTAGGTGCCACTTTCTTATGGAGTGCATACAATGTTGTAATGAGACTCTTGTTACAAGACTATTCTTCTTTAGGTCACTCTCTTATGTTGAAGTCTCCTTCCGTATTTCCTCAGCTAGTATTTCATTGTAGTACGTAGGGAGGACCCTCTAACCCTTGCAACACATGAGCTTATTACATTGTTTACCTGGCAGAATTTTTGGTGTCAACTCGTACTTGTAATTATCCTTACTTACTTACCTTCATGCCCTTGTGCTCATAGGATTGCTTCTGAACTTGAATTTTGACTGTTTCCTAGTGGCACTCTCTTATATTTCTGTAACGCTTATAGCGCACCTTTTAACCACTCGACTCCTATTTGAATATTTATCAAGGATCATGATGTCATAACTGCGAGGCTAAATTCCCCATGTTGGGGTTCCCTGCGTTTATCTTGCATGATTTGTTGATTTGTTTGTATCTTCTTATCTAGCTATAACTACGATACCGGCACCCAGTACCTTACTCAACCGAGTACCAATATATTGTATCTTTTCATGACAGTCTATCATATATAATCGAGTCGGAAGGCTGCCGTGAGATAAGTAGAATACAACATGTGATACCAACTTATTCATAAGACATACGAGCATATAAGACCAAAATAACTACTCGTATACTGAACATAGGCTGATAAGGCCATACAATCTTTTACATACATTACATGTGTCTACAAGCCTCTAAGAATACATAATTTTCATAAAGGTCGGGACAGATTCCTGCTTTACCAAACAATACACGTCTAAATCATACGGAGTAGCGAAAATCTGTATGAAATGCCCGAAGCAATTACTTTGCTATGCAAAGATAATCTTGGCTAAAACTATTTCTCAATAATGTTGCTACGTTCCTTGGCGGAAACTCTCTTCTTGAGTAGAAAATGCTGATAATCTTCATTAACTGGGTACCTCGTACCCTTTTCACCTTGCTTCTATTACTTGCTGGAACTTATGTCTACTTTCTAATTCTCCTTTTCCCCTTTTTATCGTAAAAGGGGATAGCCATTCTTGCCTTAGGGATCGTTATCAAGAAGCTTACATGTCTTAGTACACACATGATCTGCTAAAGAGATCACATTTACTCGTCATAAGCGTGATGTGAAATCGAGTTCATCTGACTCAACACTTCCACATCTACATGTAATCTCTTGTCAACTATCTTTCTGGCTGTAGGTATCGTCTTACTATGAATAGAATTTAGGAATTTGAATTCCTATAACTAAGCTCTACCACACGATTTAGAGTAAGACGAAAGAGTGGCAGTCCTAAATGTCATGTAGCCTCCTGCTTATAAGTGTGGTGTACAACAAACCCATAAACAAGACTCTACTAGACACGATTTGCAGACTCCCTAGGACATAACTGCTCTGATACCACTTTGTTTATGTAACTCTTTACTTTCTTCCTTCTTCTAATCAGCCTTTATGTAAGCTTAAGCTACCTTCTGATTTGCGGTCCATGGTATTTGTTATTACATTTAGCCTTTCATGGGCGCTGAGGAATATCCATGATACAATCCTTTTTGTTGACTTTATGCATGTACTTTATTTTGTATAGCAGTTCTCTGTTTGGTCAATCCAAAATATAGGAATCATCGTTAATAACTTCACTCAAATAGTCAAATGTTCGCCACTTTGAGTAAACTAAATGGAACTTATATTTGAGATAATAGAATAGGAATTTGAACAGTTTCTAACTGAAACGTTTTAAAGTGTTCTTCTATTTTTTAGATAGGTGGCGGTTTCTGTGCACAAATATGGTATTTTCGAAATTTATTTATCTAATAATTGAAAATTTTTTGCAAATAAAATAACACCTCAGAAGGTTGAAAGGTTTATAGAGGAATGCATTGTATTATAGTTCCTACAAATTAGGAACAAATTCTTAACATTACATTTGTTGTGTCATTTGGCTTCATGAGAGGCCTTTTTCTTTGGCTTATATATATATATACGTGTGTGTGTGTGTGTGTTTTATTTTATTTGTTTTATTATTTTATAGATTTTTCGTTAATTTAAAATAATTTTAAAACTTCAATATAAAACTACTCCCCAATTTGAATTGGTAATTCATTATTTTTTTTCATTTAAAGTTATTTTGAAACTCCAACTTGAAATCACTTCTCGATTTGAATGGACATTGTTTCTTCTCTTTTTTCATTTTTTTATAGATTAATTTTTTTCTTTTTATTTTAAAATAAGTTAAAAATTCAAACTTGAAATACTCCCACCCAATTGAATGGGTAGTTATTTTACGTATATATTTATTTTTTGTTATTTTTTGTTATTTTTTATTATATTTAATTATAAGATATCTATATAAAATTGATGGGTGCATAAATAAAGAAATGAAAGGAAGAGAAAAAGTTAGGAAAGAGGGGAAAGAAGACGAAGAAGAAAACGTTGGAGGAAAGAATGGAGAAGGCTGTGCAACAAGAATCGAGAAAAGAGAAAGATAATATGTTCGTAGGATTTTTTACCGAAGAGTAATTTTGTGATTAAGAAAAATTATAAGGGATAAGAATGTAATATACTTCAAAATAATATGGCTTTTAAGCCAATTTCGAAAAAATTGGATTTTCCAACTTATTGATTTTGACTTTTTTTAAGCAGATTGTAGCGTTTTTTAAGCCAATTTTTTTATTTTCAAACACCTCCACAACTAAAAAGGGGCATATCCAAACAGGCTCTAAATCTGTTCAAATAACGTATGTATTTTAGTTATTCTAACAAAATGTACTTTAAGGATAATATGATAATAAGCATATAAAGAGATCTAAAATAAAGAAGAAAAGGAAAAACGAAACTTAAAAAAATCAAACAATAGCAGTATTATTTTATATTTATGAGTATCTAATTCTTTACTCCAAATCACTTGCTTCATCCAACACTTTAATATTGTTGTGAACAATTAATCTTCGAAATATTATAAACACTAACACTCTTCATATTCTATACCTTGTAAGATTACAATATACTCTAATACCTCCTAAAAATTTACAGCTTAAGGTCATATGAAGTAATAGCCGATCCTATCTCAAAATGAAAAAGTAATATACTGCGACTCTACACATTGACATGAGTCAATGTATAGTATATTGTTATAATGATATTAACAATATACACGAGTCAATTTCTTTTTAATATTGACTGGTTTTATTTCGAAGAAAACACAAACGACGACTTTGTACTAATAGAAAGATATGTTGGAAGAACGGTTAGAATTATATAAAATGTTTGTTTGACCCAGAATATTTATGAATATTTACGAACTCAAAACAATTATTAAAAAATAAAGGGTCAATCATAGCAGGTCGTAACACATCTGAAGTTCAATAAAGGAAAAGATAATAGAAACAAACGTAGAGATAATAGGAGATATTTAGTGATCTTTATTCATGATAATGGGTTAATCTGCCTCTCCATGAAGAGGTTCAGATCCTTACAATCATGTTTTCATAGATCTACTGTTATTCTGTATTTTTGATATTGGGTTCTCACTCTGTGTTGTACTATGTATTTTCTAGAGCCCCCATGGGGAGAGAGTGGAACCCTTTTTCTCATGACTGTCTTAGTATTTACAGATCTTTTCATGCCAGTTGACTTTCTTGGATAATGGGTCCGCGTCAGGATATTATTTTGGGCGTACCCGGAAGGCGTCGACCTCATCCAAAACTTCTAGGCGGACGCAGGTGGTGTCTCTTGGTCGAGGGTGGCCTTACTGCTTGTGGCATTTGTGCTAGTCGAGGGAGGCCTCGCCGCTTTGCGTGAGCTTGGGTCGAGGGGATGATTAATCCACTTTGATTATTATAAGGTCGAATTGTAGCTCATACAGATAGTCCATCCGTTTATCGTGGTTACGTCGAGACGGGCCGGGATAAGCGGATATGATAGCTCGAAGGGCGTCCCCGCCCGGACGAGGGGACGATAGCTTTGATTCACGTCCAAACAACGGTCGTAGTCAATATAACTTGGTTTAATAAGTCCAAGATCGATCCCACAGAGAATTAACCTACCAATTGCAACGTTCACAACCCCAAAAGTACTTACGAATCAAGTTCCCAAACTTTGAATATATATTTGTGTGTTTTCTAACAACTACTTTGCAAGAATTAAAGAATGCTTTAAAAGAAAGAATTGAATGTTGAATGAAATAATATAGAGAAAGACTAAGGTATTAATTTCCCTATTGATGGAATCCCTTATCGTTATGCTCATACAAATTGTTAATATATTCTATCAATCATGAACGCTATGTGTATCGTAACCCTCTCCCGAGCAATTACAATAATTTACTAGTGCACTCTCCCGAGCTACCCTAGCTAGCTTTAAGTTGAATAGTTCACTTTAGATTGCACCCAAGACTTCGTTATTCCTAATCCCGTCTTTACGCCTAAAATTATAGATTCCTCTAATAACCTAGGTGTGGTGTTGTTCAACAATAAACCTAAATATGCACTCTTTTCCAAGTTATGCACACTAAATAGGCACCGCTAATTGGGAGCTCTACCAATTAACTACAATAAGAATGAAGTTGAACAAATAGAAATCTACGTCACAATTTGTAATCACATAAACGATAAGTTCATCTATCAATAGGTTCCATCAAAACCTTAGAAAAGAATTTAGCTACTCATGCTTGAAGAAACAAAAAGAATAATAATTGAAATCATAAAGAATTGCTTGATATAAAATAATAAAAAGAGTTTGAGAGGAATCTCTCCTACTAAAACCTTGCAAAAGTATTGAAGAAATAAAGTACATGCCTCTATGGGGCAAACTAGGAGTTTATATAGAGGTTTTAGAGCTAAGAAAACAAATTAGAGTCCAATTAGGATA
This sequence comes from Nicotiana noctiflora, assembly GCA_032618575.1. NCBI lineage: Eukaryota > Viridiplantae > Streptophyta > Magnoliopsida > Solanales > Solanaceae > Nicotiana > Nicotiana noctiflora. The sequence goes on from JASVEL010014064.1 coordinate 178,152, forward strand.
ACTGCCGCTGGGACCTCCGCGGTTCGTTCGCGGCCGCGAGCGGACCGCGAACAGTCAAGATTCAGAGGGCTTCGTTTTTCGCGGTTCATCCGCGACCGCGAGTGGACCGCGGATGAACAGTGCTTCTGTTTCTTTACTGCTTCGTCCAACCCTCTTCACTTTAGCTCTTCTCTTGGCCTTTTCATCAACTTATGGCTTCAAAATGGCTTTTTAAAGCATCCAATGCATCACATGTACCTGTAAAACACAATCAAACACTAATCAAAGCATTTTGTCCTCTTAACAACATTGTTCTTATAATAAAGTGTGATTATTTAGGGTATAATTATAGTCAAATTCACCTATTATCAATACCCCACACTTAAACCTTTGCTCGTCCTCGAGCAACCTTTAATCACACCTTAGACCAATAAAAAATTTTGTCTCCCCCAAAATATGTCACAAAAGCTATTATACATGAACAACCTAAGATATGCATAATCTTTACTTAACTGTAAATTCTCATGCCCGCACGTTATTACTTACTCTACTTATTACCAAAATCTTGCAAATTTACCTTCTTCCTCTTGAATTACATGCCCTTACAAAAGTTATTGATAGAAGTTCCCACACATTAACAATTCAAATACATGGAACTTATAGATATCAGAAAAATTCACTCACTCTCAACAAAGAACATTTATATGAGTACAGACACACCATAAGCTTGCCCCTAGTGTAATACTCCACTAATCGAGTTATCCAATCATAGATCAAGAGGTCTTTAAGGGTTGTAATGTAGGCTATGGGACGGGTAGGATACTTTTGGGTGTAGTGACTGACCTCCCTAAGCACTTTTTTTTTTTCTTTCACCACTTTCCCTTTTAGTTTTCTCCCTTATGTCTCCCGAAAACATTTATTCACCTTTATTGGCTTTTAATCCCCATTTTTCTTTTGTTGGTGTAACTGGCCTTTGTAATTTTCATATATACATTGATATAGCTCTTTTTCTCATTGCTTTGCAACACATTTATATTATTTTGGCCAGCTTACTATTTTCTATCATTTATTCTTGATTTTCCCTTTTCAATTTCCCTTCACCCCACACTTAAACTTTTGCATATTCATTACAATACAAGTGCTTCTAGGAGGTAAAGTAGAACAAATATAATAATTTGAAGAACATTCAAGGGTTATCAAAGAAATAGGCTTGAAGCTCAAAGGGGTTAACTAAGATATAATGTACGGGTGAATTCATGTCTATTGATATATGGGGTTACACAAAGAAATGCCTCTATCCTCTCTACAACCAAACAACTTCTATTTCGCTTTGCAAACACACAGGGCAAGTTCTAGGAATCATGTACAACATACAATGTAAGTAAAAACCTCACACACACATGGCATGCAACTCATTTGGAATCCGGTTTATCTACAAAATCCTATCAATGTTCAAGCAAGCATTATTGTGCAATTTAAGGCATATTGAGATTCTACAATCAAGTTTAGATGATACATTCTCAAGTTCAATTTACGCTTTTGCTAATGTGCATATTTGGAGTTACATGTTGCCCTTTTACCTCTACTCCTAAGAAAAAAATCTACCTAACCCGGTTCAAATAAAAACCCTTGGAAAAGAACCGTGGTCAAAAGAAAAACCAAGGGTGAGATGATACACTACCTAAAAAAAAAAAACATAAAGGAAAGAAAAATTCCTACGTGGACTACTTCCCTCAAGAGTACTTGTCCTAAATAGTCCGTCATCGGGAAGAGTCCTCTACTCATATTTTTTGGATTTTTAAAAATTTCTGATTTTTTTTTTTATTTATTTTTATTATTTTATAGTACTTACTACACTAATATATACATCATGTACAAGATAAGTTTCCCACCCCACACTTAAAAATATGCCATGTCCTCATGGTATAACAATATGAAAGCACAATGGGGTTTAAGAAAACTTACCTGTGACTCACTCGGAGTCGGAAACAGTGGATGGGTCGACATGGCATGCTCTCCCAAGTGCTCTGAACCATGCCATAAATTTGTTCTCCGACCGGGCTTGCCTAGTTGACATGGCATCTAGTCGTGTGTGTAGACCGTCAACTGAAGTGCGTAGAGCAGCCACTTCCTCCTCCATTGACCTCAGCATAGGTCGTGTGGAGTCGGATCTAGACATGCTTGCTCCGCGAGGAGAAGGCCTGGAGGGTCCAGCTGAATCCATGGAGTGGCTGGCCCGGGCCTCCGGTACAGGATCATCATCATCATCTAAGTCAATGGGTGTGGTGTCTCGTCCAACCCGAATAGTAGCAGCTCTAAATGGAGCTTTTGGTAGTAACTCACCGTCAGTCTCATGAACTGGGGTGTGGTTGAGGAGACACAAGGAAGTGACAAGAGGTGGGTAATAGAAACCCTTGGCAGTGAGGGATCCCCTCAGTACCATCTCGTCACTAATAACCCGGGCAATATCAACATCCCGGTGTGTTACCAAACACCAAGTCAACAGAGCCCTATTAAAGGTAACATCTGTAGTGTTACTTGAGGGCAGAATGCGGTTGCAAATTATAGAAAACCAACATTTGGCAATATGAGTGAAACAGTTAGAATGCAGAGTTTGGTTCCGAATCCATACGGGAACACCATCTACACATAAGGCCTCAATTAACATGTCCCATGTGACACCGGGCCTATCATGGTAATAATCAATATCACTCGTGTGTAGTGGTAGGCGAAGTACCTCCCGAATGGTGGGAATATGAGCATTTACATGCTTACCTCTGACGAAAACTCGTCTCACCGAGGAGTACGGGGCGTTGGCATAGAATTCTCTGACCAGCATCTTGTTTACTGTAGTGGGTGTTTCAAAAAGGAACTCCATCTCTCGCCGTCGGATCTCATCATACATTTCCGGCTTTTCTGAGCGGATGGCTATTCTGTCCACTTCAACTTCTTGAAGCCACTTTTTGTTCGCTTTGATGTTAAATGCATTTTCCGCCCCTTCATCGGCAAACCGAGATTCATCATAAGTTGGTTGCCTCGATGAGCTAGCGCCATGTCGTGATCTCTTTGGAGCCATGACCCTGTACAATTAAGATAGCCAAAAAGTGTATAAATTGTTAGTTAGTGGAAGGCTACTCAGACTTCGCCATCCTTGAAAATTCACAATTGACCATCAACTATGTGTAATTCCCGCAAACTCTTTATCTCACTATTCCCTACATGCCCAATTGCGAACCCCACACTTAGTTCTTGGCACACATGTTATTTACTTAGGCCTCATTTGTTTGCACTTAATGGAGGTCTGAATCTTAATCATTCAGATCTCAGACATTAAGTGCGTTTGTTTTTAAAGTCTGAATCTTAATTATTCAGATCTTAATCATTAAGTGTGTTTGTTTTTTTACTTAACAACCACTTAATGGGTCTGAATAGGTCTGTATGATTAAGATCTGTAACAGAGACTTAATTTCATTAAGATGCTATCACATATTCATTATTAATTGCCCTCACCGCCTACCATTATCAACTACCACTATGCCGCCACCACCACCATACTCAGCCACCGCCGGCACCGCCGCCGCCACCACCACCACGCCACCATCATCCTTAATCATAGCTTCCACCATTATCGACCATCATCATCCACCATCCCACCACTCCGACCACCATCATTGTCACTCGCATTCAACATTTATCCAACTCAACTACCACAACCAACCACCTCATCACCATTAACAACCGCAGTCAGCACCGCCTATCATTATAACATACCACCACATTCCTCAATCACAAACCACCACTCGCCGTTCTTAACTATCACTACCTACCACCACCATCATCAATCATAATTGCCACCACTACCAATCACTACTAGCTACTAGCATGAACCACCATTATCAACCAAAACTACCACCAACCACCGCCTTTAGTCGGCATTCACCCATTAACCATCACTACCAACAACTTTCATATTTTAAACTATATATTTTATTGATAGAATATTAGATTTTTTTCAAATAAAGATAAATTTTATGCATTCAGATGTTAAAAATCAAACAGTCTTAATTTTTGGTATTCAGATCTTAATACACATCTTAATATATCCAGATGTGTATTCAGATTCAGATAACTTAATCTTAATACACATCTTTGATATTCAGATGTGTATTCAGATTCATACGTCTTAATCTTAAAAAAACAAATGAGGCCTTAGTCCATCCCAAAAAGTATTCAATCACCATTATAAAAGTTGGCATTATGTCACCTAATTACCATTAGTCTATTAGGCTCAATGTAATGTGCCCTAACTTAACCAACCAACACATATATCTTGTAGAACTACTATTAGGGTTTCCAAGTCATAAAATCAACACAAATAACAACCCAACACCCATTCTTCTCCCAACATCAATCGTCGAACAATGTTCCTTAAAGTAATTTCATGGCAAGATTAAAAGCACAATGATAAATCAAGCAACATTCATGAATAGACCCTAACTAAGACTAACTAAATATTTATACAAATTAAACAATCAAAACCTAAAAAAAATGGAGCAAAATAAAAGAGATAAGTAAAGAAACTTACAAGTTATAGTAATGGAGAAGTGGGGTGGAAGAAAGGGATGATTTGTAGAAGAGAGGGATGGGGATTTTTTTAGAGAGAAGGGAGAGGTTTTGAATTTAGAGAGAGAGAGATTTGAGAGGGGAGGGGCGGCTGTTTTGGGTTATGGGGAAGGGGGGTTAAGTTATTTAGGGTTTAGAAAAAGGGGGGAGGGAAAAATTAAAAAAAAAACTTGAAATTTGGCCAACCGCGGAACTGACCGCGACTGTCCGCGGTTCGTTCGCGGCCGCGAGCGGACCGCGAACAGTCGAGATTCAGAGGAGGCATTTTTTCGCGGTTGGCTCGCGACCGCGGATGGACCGCGAACAGAGAAGTTCAGAGAGGGTATTTTTCCGCGGTTCAGCCGCGGTCCGCGAGTGGACCGCGGACAGTGCTCCGTTATGAAAAAATTCGACTGTTTCAGCAAAAGATTTTTATTTGTTTTTTTCCTTTTAATCCTTATTACTTACTACTAATATTAAATTACTTACAACATGTTCGTGGGTTGCCTCCCACGTAGCGCCTGAGTTAACGTCGCGGCACGACTCAGCTTAGCGCATTTTACGGCTCGCTGGACCTTTGAGGTTCATTCAAATGCAATTCTATCTTGTCCTCCATGTCATCCAGGCCTATGTATTGTTTCAACCTCTGTCCGTTTACCTTAAAGGTACGTGATCCATCCATAGTTTGAATTTCCACAGCTCCGGACTCAAATGCCTCAATTACCTTGAAGGGTCCTGACCACCTTGATTTCAATTTACCTGGGAACAGTCGTAATCTTGAATTGTATAGTAGTACCTTGTCCCCATTTTTGAAAGTACGCTCAACTATATTTTGATCATGGATCCGCTTCATCCTCTCTTTATACAATCTTGTATTTTCAAATGCTAGATACCGAAATTCTTCCAACTCATGTAATCCGGTCAACCTTGCTTTACCTGCTTCCTCCAAGTTGAGATTCAATTGTTTCAGTGCCCACCACGCTTTATGTTCTAATTCAACCGGCAAGTGACAAGCTTTTCCGAACACCAATTTATAAGGAGACATGCCAATGGGTGTTTTGAATGCTGTTCTATATGCCCATAGTGCGTCATCGAGCTTCCTGGACCAGTCGGTTCTTGTAGCGTTCACTGTTTTGGTCAGTACACTTTTAATCTCCCCGTTGGAGACCTCAACTTGTCCGCTAGTTTGCGGGTGATATGGAGTGGCCACCTTGTGTTTAACATCATATTTGGCCAATAATTTCTCAAAGGCTCGGTTGCAAAAGTGTGTGCCCCCGTCACTAATGATGGCCCTTGGAGTCCCAAACCGGGTGAAAATATTCTTCTTCAAAAATCCCACTACCACCTTAGCATCATTGGTAGGTAGTGCTGCAGCTTCCACCCATTTGGACACGTAATCAACAGCAACAAGTATGTACTTATTTCCGTATGAGCTAATGAAGGGCCCCATGAAATCTATTCCCCAGACATCGAATACTTCCACCTGCTGGATTGGATTCATTGGCATCTCATGACGCCGAGAGATGTTTCCGGTGCGTTGACATTCATTGCAACCTTTCACCCACAAGTGTGCATCCTTAAATACTGTCGGCCAATAGAAACCGGCCTCGAGTATTTTGGCAGCTGTACGAATTCCTCCAAAGTGCCCGCCGTATGCTGAAGCGTGACATGCCTGCAAAACAGAAGATTGTTCTATCTCGGGGACGCATCTCCGGATCATGTTATCAAGACATATCCTAAACAAGTATGGTTCATCCCAATAATAATGCCGACTTTCACGAAAAAATCTTTTCCTCTGGACCGATGATAGGTCATAAGGAACAATGCCACTGGCCAGATAATTAGCGTAGTCAGCATACCATGGAGCTTCCCGGAGAGTAGTTGTGAGCAATTGCTCGTCTGGAAAAGTTTCCAGAATTTCCCCACTCTCTTTGACAAGTTCAGCTCCTTCAAGTCTTGACAAATGGTCAGCTACTTGATTCTCAGTGCCTTTTCTATCTCTGATTTCGAGGTCGAACTCTTGGAGAAGCAACACCCAACGAATTAGGCGTGGCTTAGAGTCCTTTTTATCAATTAGATATCTTAAAGCTGCATGGTCCGTGTAGACGATTACCTTTGATCCTATGAGATAGGACCGAAATTTGTCGAATGCAAACACAACCGCTAGCATCTCCTTTTCCGTCACTGTGTAGTTTAGCTGTGCTCCATTCAGAGTTCTGCTTGCATAGTATATTGGATGCATCAGTTTATCTTTCCTCTGGCCCAGCACTGCCCCCACTGCATAATCACTTGCATCGCACATTAACTCAAACGGTTGATCCCAGTCTGGGGCAATGATGATGGGTGCTGTGACCAGCCTCTTTTTCAATTCCTCAAAAGCAATCCTGCATTCGTCAGAAAAAACAAAAGAATGGTCTTTCTCCAGTAACTTACAGAGAGGGTTTGATATTTTGGAGAAGTCTTTAATGAACCTCCGGTAAAAACCGGCGTGTCCAAGAAAGCTTCTTATGGCCCTGACGGATGTTGGTGGAGGCAACTTTGCAATGATGTCGACTTTAGCACGGTCCACCTCAATGCCTTTGCTTGAAACCCCGTGCCCAAGTACTATACCTTCTTGAACCATAAAGTGGCACTTCTCCTCGTTTAGTACTAAGTTTGTTTCCATGCATCTTTGTAATACTCTATTCAGATTGGCCAGGCATTCGTCGAATGAATTTCCAACCACTGAGAAATCATCCATGAACACTTCCATAATGTCTTCTACCATGTCGGTGAAAATAGCCATCATGCACCTTTGAAAAGTGGCAGGTGCATTGCATAGTCCGAATGGCATCCTCCTGAAGGCAAAAATGCCATAAGGGCATGTGAAGGAGGTCTTCTTTCTATCCTTGGGGGCTATGGAGATTTGATTGTACCCCGAGTATCCATCCGTAAAGCAAAAGTGGGGCCTCCCTGCCAACCTGTCAAGCATCTGATCAATGAAGGGAAGTGGGAAGTGATCCTTGCGAGTGGCTAGATTCAGTTTCCTGTAGTCCATGCATATTCTCCATCCGGTGACGGTTCTTGTTGAGATCAGTTCATTGTTGTCGTTTTTCACCACCGTCATGCCTCCTTTCTTGGGTACACATTGGACCGGACTCACCCAGCTGCTGTCTGAGATTGGGAAGATTATTCCCGCATCTAGCCACTTTATTACCTCCTTCTTCACCACTTCCTTCATGTTGGGGTTCAGCCTTCTTTGATGTTCCCTGGAAGGTTTGTGTCCATCTTCCAGGAGGATTTTATGCATGCAATAGGCTGGGCTGATCCCTTTTATGTCTGCCATGGTCCACCCGATGGCAGTCTTGCATTCCTTGAGTACCTGTATAAGCTTTTGAGCCTGCACATCTAACAAACTAGATGAGATAATAACAGGTAATGTGGAGTTAGGGCCTAAATACTCATATCCGAGATGTGATGGTAGTGGTTTAAGTTCAAGCTTCGGTGGCTCTTCTATGGATGGCTTTGCTGGTAGGTTTTCTCTTTTTTCTAGGTGTAGGGGTTCGAATTCGATCTCTCGCTTCCAAAATCCCTTCCCTTCCAAGGATAATACCCATTCGGCCAGACATTCACCATTTACTTCTTCCATGTTCATCATGCATGCTTGCAGTGGGTCTTCGATAGTCAATTCTGCATCGTCGGTTTCCACTATTACATCAACCGCATCGACTAGAGAGCAATTTGCGAACTCGCTAGGGCGCCTCATGGATTTTTGCACATTGAAGATGATCTCCTCATCGTTCAACCTCATCTTGAGTTCCCCGGTTTCACAGTCAATTATAGCTCTTCCAGTAGCTAGGAATGGTCTTCCCAGGATTAGGGGAATTTCTTCGTCGACCCTGCAATCAAGAATAACAAAATCGGCGGGAAACACGAACTTCCCAACCTGGATTAGCACATCATCTATAATACCAAATGGACGCTTAACCGTCCTATCAGCAAGCTGTAAAAGCATAGAGGTGGGTCTGGCTCTCCCAATACCTAATCTCTTATAGATAACTAAGGGCATGAGATTAATGCTTGCCCCCAAATCACATAAAGCCTTAGTGAAGGCATAATTCCCTATAGTGCATGGGATGGTGAAACTACCTGGATCAGATAGCTTCTCAGCAATGGGTCTGGAAACCACTGCACTACAAGTCTGTGTGAGTGTAACTGTGGCCAAGTCTTGGAAATCAAATTTCCGCGACATTAAATCCTTCATCATCTTAGCATAACCAGGCATTTCTTTTAAAGCTTCAATTAATGGAATGTTCACCTGGATTTGCTTGAGCATCTCGAAGAACTTTTTGTATTGTTCCTCTTTTTGGTGTTTGGCCAACCTTTGGGGGAATGGTGGTGGAGGCCTCTTCTTCCCGGTGACTTGGGATTTATCTTTGTCTATCGCTTTTTCTTCAACCTGCTGCTCTACCTGTTCGGCTACTTTTTCCGCTCCCTGTTGTGCTTCTTTATTATCAGCAATTGGCTGGACCGTGGCTTTTGTCAATCCTGTGGATTCATCCAGTTCAATGTGCAATGGCGCAGGTGTCTCAGCCTGTCTGTCAATATTTTCACTTTCATTCTCAGCATCAAGATCTCTACCGCTTCTCAGAGTCACTGCCATTATTTGCTTTGGGATTTGGTCCTTTGGGTTCGTTTGAGTATCTGCAGGTAATTTCCCTTGAGGCCGATTGTTTAGTGACATAGCAATCTGCCCCATCTGCACTTCCATATTTTTGATTGCTGCATCATGTTCATCTATTCTCTCATTGGTTTTGGCATTTGACCCGATTACCTGTTGCATCATAGCTTTCAATTCTGCAAACCCATCGTCATGTCTACCCCCATGCTGTGGTGGAGGTGGATAATATCCCTGCTGCTGATTGCCGAAGTTCTGAGGTCTAGGATATGGAGCCATGTTGTGTGGTGGCCTCATACCTGCTGCATTGAATTGTGGCTGGGGAGGTCTGTATTGCATTGGAGCCTGTTGGCCCCAGCTTTGATTACCTTGTCGCTGTCCTCCATAGTTAGCCACATAGTTCATATCTTCATGCTGATGATGATGTTCTTGGTCTGCAGCCCATGGATTACCTATGGGTTGGCTAATGCAAGATGTGCATAAACCACCATTGGTAGTATCCACAATGTGAACTTGCTGCTTAACCCCCGATTCTTCCATCTTCTTTGTCAGGATGCTCATCTGTGTCAATATAGTTGCCACGTTCTCCTCTAGAGTGTTGGATGGATCCAGAGGTACATAGTGTACTACTGGTGTGATAGGAGCATTCCTGGACGTCCACCCGGAATTTTGAGCCATTTTGTCTAGCAAATTTTGGCCCTCTCTCCAAGTCTTGCTCAGAAAAGCCCCACCTGCTGAGGCATCTACAATATTCTTCATACTATCAGAAAGTCCCATGTAGAACCTTTGACCCAACATCTGTTCAGGAATCCCATGGTGAGGACACATAACAAGCATACCCTTGAATCTGCCCCAAGTTTCATGTAATGTTTCCATTGGTTTCTGCTTGAAGCTCACAATCTCATCAATTTGTTGATCTGTCTTGTTAGGTGGATGAAACTTGTTGTGGAATTGTTTGACTAACTCATCCCAAGTTGCAATGGAGTTTATTGGGAGTGAGTTTAGCCATATCTGTGCTGCTCCTGTAACTGAGAATGGAAAAAGTAGTAATCTGATAGATTCCGGAGTTACATTCGGTTGTCTTTGTGTTTTGCATATTGATAGAAAGTTCTTGAGGTGCCGCTGTGGATCTTCAACCTGAGACCCTGAGAATAATCCCTTGTTTTGCAACAAGTGAAGCATGTTGTTAGTAATCTGGAAAGACTCAGCTTGAATTGCTGGCACAACGATGGCAGTTGCCAAATTATCCGTTGTGGGTTGTGCCCAGTCGAACAATGCACCTTCTTGTGCCTCCTGTGCCTCTTGCATGTTTAGCCCGGCTTGCTGGTTTTGAGCGTTCATGTCACCCATGTCGAAGTCTAGTTTGATTGGTTGTTGAGATTGTTGAATTTGTTTGATGGCTTTGTTACGTGCCCGGAAGGTTTGCTCGGGGTCTGAGAGTCCTTCAATTAGTTCTCCAGTCCTTGCAGATTTTCTAGGCATGCACCCGAATACCCAAATCAACAAACGTCAAAATATTCAATGTAGAGTGTAGAAAGAACCTGAATACACAAGAATCTTGAAGTTCTGGCAATGGCAATTGATAATTCCGTTAATTCCCCGGCAACGGCGCCAAAATTGATTCACGTCCAAGCAACGGTCGTAGTCAATATAACTTGGTTTAATAAGTCCAAGATCGATCCCACAGAGAATTAACCTACCAATTGCAACGTTCACAACCCCAAAAGTACTTACGAATCAAGTTCCCAAACTTTGAATATATATTTGTGTGTTTTCTAACAACTACTTTGCAAGAATTAAAGAATGCTTTAAAAGAAAGAATTGAATGTTGAATGAAATAATATAGAGAAAGACTAAGGTATTAATTTCCCCTATTGATGGAATCCCTTATCGTTATGCTCATACAAATTGTTAATATATTCTATCAATCATGAACGCTATGTGTATCGTAACCCTCTCCCGAGCAATTACAATAATTTACTAGTGCACTCTCCCGAGCTACCCTAGCTAGCTTTAAGTTGAATAGTTCACTTTAGATTGCACCCAAGACTTCGTTATTCCTAATCCCGTCTTTACGCCTAAAATTATAGATTCCTCTAATAACCTAGGTGTGGTGTTGTTCAACAATAAACCTAAATATGCACTCTTTTCCAAGTTATGCACACTAAATAGGCACCGCTAATTGGGAGCTCTACCAATTAACTACAATAAGAATGAAGTTGAACAAATAGAAATCTACGTCACAATTTGTAATCACATAAACGATAAGTTCATCTATCAATAGGTTCCATCAAAACCTTAGAAAAGAATTTAGCTACTCATGCTTGAAGAAACAAAAAGAATAATAATTGAAATCATAAAGAATTGCTTGATATAAAATAATAGAAAGAGTTTGAGAGGAATCTCTCCTACTAAAACCTTGCAAAAGTATTGAAGAAATAAAGTACATGCCTCTATGGGGCAAACTAGGAGTTTATATAGAGGTTTTAGAGCTAAGAAAACAAATTAGAGTCCAATTAGGATAACTGCCGCTGGGACCTCCGCGGTTCGTTCGCGGCCGCGAGCGGACCGCGAACAGTCAAGATTCAGAGGGCTTCGTTTTTCGCGGTTCATCCGCGACCGCGAGTGGGCCGCGGATGAACAGTGCTTCTGTTTCTTCACTGCTTCGTCCAACCCTCTTCACTTTAGCTCTTCTCTTGGCCTTTTCATCAACTTATGGCTTCAAAATGGCTTTTTAAAGCATCCAATGCATCACATGTACCTGTAAAACACAATCAAACACTAATCAAAGCATTTTGTCCTCTTAACAACATTGTTCTTATAATAAAGTGTGATTATTTAGGGTATAATTATAGTCAAATTCACCTATTATCAAGCTTCTTATGGCGTCTCATCACCAGTCTCTTTTTTACGGAGGGAAAGTGATCCTCGATCATTCGCGGCAACGGATAGTGGTTGGCATGCCGTAGTTACGAACCCAGATACATTCTCGTCCATGCGAGCTTTAGGACGCAGGGCCTGATTGTTTCGGTTGATAAGACGTCGTAATATTTGTAGTATTCGAAGCGGCGGCTTAAATTCCGGCTCATACTAGCTGATTGTGATCGTGGTGGCGACGGTTTTGATGAAATTTGAACCGTTTCTGACGGTTGGGATTCGCATTAAATGGCGCATGTCGGTTTTTCGAGATTTGATTTAATTTACCTATAAGGAGGCCTGGCATGTCAGATATCCAACACTCTTTGATTTACTGATTTTCTTTCTCTCTAGCAAATTCCTAAAGAATTCTGTTTTTTCTGCGGCATACTCATTGCACGTTCTTAGTCATCTTCTCCGTATTTCCTTTAGCCTTTCTTGTGACCTAAATCAATGGCTGGCTCTTCCTCTCGCGACGGTCTTCCGGTGGTGCTACCAGCGGGTTCTCCGGTGATTGAGGGGTTATCCCCGGTGCTTCCGGTTGGTGATCGGAATGGCACTGAGAGAATGCCCTCAGTAGATGAGATACTCCTAGGGGCGGGAAGCTTGGCGGTGGACTTCACCGCAGATGGAGGGGTTGACCCCATCGATGAGGCCCCACTGATGGGGGAAGTAGGTATGGCTCAACTGCGCGAGCAAGGGCTCATCCCCTCCCACGCTGATGTTGTGCTGGCTTTGCCGGGGGATTTCACACCGACCGTGTCGGGTATTGCGTGTTTTACTCTTACCCCCTCAGGGTGGGGTTTAGAATGCCTCTTCCTAATCTGGTAGTTGACTTCTGCCGGTACTACAGTGTTTGCCCGGGGCAGCTCACCCCGTCCGTATACAAGCTCTTGGCCATGCTGCTGAAGTTCTCGGAGCTGGCCGGCCGGATGGTCACACTGCAACACATCCTTGCTCTTTTTGCCCATCAGCTGGTCCGGGGGAGCATGATCCGAATGGTCCCGCGTGGGTGGTAGGGCCTGGTGACTGCTTTGGACGATGAGGTCGAGCCTCGTCAATTCGAACAGTTTTTCTACGTCAGGACCGGTCATCTGGTGGTGCCTTCCCCAGGGTTTCCTGAGACCTGGAATCACGGCCGTAAGTCCCGCTTTGTCCTTTTTGGAAGGGTCGAACTTATCCTTTTTCTTTTTCGTTTTCTTTTTTGACTGGTTGTTGTTTCTGTTGTTATTTCTGCAGCCAACAGGTTGCCCCCGCCTTTATTCACTGGTCAGCGCGGGTGGTTGGAAGTTATTCTTCCGCACACTGAGGGGATCCGCTTGTGTAGGTCCTTCTCGAGGAGGTACGGCCAAGGTCTGGTCGTAGGTAAGTCGTTTTGCCTTTTTGGGACGTGTTCGACTTTTGGTCGTCGCCGCGACTTGAGGCTGACCCACTTTCAATATTTATAGGGCGGGTATACCGCGGCAGGGCTCCTCAACCAGTATTCCGGTGACCTAGGTCGATTGCCAGGCTCTTCACTCCGGCAGCGGCCACTCAGGTGCCCAGGGCCGCTTCTGTCGACTCCGTAGCTATGCCTTCTCCCGTTCGCCCTTCGTTTGATGGTGGGAGCGTGTCGGGAGTAGTCCGCCCTCGGGAGGAGTCGCCTTCTCGAGATGAAGAGGAGAGGCCTTTATCTAGGCGGAGAATCCTTCCACCTCCGGCCCCTACAGCGGCACGGCCAGCTGCTGATGAGGTGATAAATATAGACCCTCTACCTCTTACCGGGGCGAGGGAGAATGTCGACACGGTGCGCGTTCCAGCAGGCGGGCCAGATGATCTTCAAGCTCGGGAGGAGCGAGAAGGGAGCGCGCTCGTACCGCTCAGTCTTCTACCCACAGGTTCGAGGCAGGTGAGCCCTCTCGGGTAGTTGTGGATCTTGGAGATTCCAGCACCCCATTGACGGGGGCGGCGGCGGTGGTAGAGGGGTCCTCGTCTGGTTTTGACTTGGACTCTGAGGATGTTTGTATGTTTCGTGACGGGGTCACGAGCGCGACTATTCATCCAGAGGGGAGGCCGCGGGTGATCGAGATTCCCGTGGACGAGAATTTATTGTTGAGGGAGTCCTCCCTATTGCCGCTGCTGGGCCAGTTGTGTTCCTCCGTTGAAAATCAGTCGCTGAGAGAGGTGACGGATGTTGGCATAATGAATGAAGTGGCGTCGATGGGCGTGAGGGTATGCGTTCTGGACTGACTATCTTTCCTTGACCCTTTTCGTTTTTTGGGTTCCCTGTCCCCGACTCCTCTGTTCTTTCGCTTTGTTTCGCAGGTGTTTCTGTTATAGATGGAATGCCCGCATCAGGCTAATGTTCTATAAGGGGTACTTCTCTATGTTCTCGAGAGGTGTCGCCGGTATCGGATCCAATGCATGGAGCTTAATGAGCCCCTGAGGGATGATTCTCGTAACCAAGAGCTGGTTGGGGAGTTAGCGCGGGCGGAGCTGCAGAGGAGCCAGGCGTTTGGCCATGTCTGGAGGAGCGGTTGCGTCAGGCAAGTGATGAGATGGAGGCTAGGAGGATGGCGTCATTGGAGAGCGAGTGTCAATGCTTGGCTAGGGTGACGGCGGTTACCTCGGAGTGGAGCAGGAAAGTAGCCGCGCTGGAGGGGGAGTTGGCCGACCTGAAGCGTAGGCTAGACGAGGCTTATGCCAGGACGGCCGAACTTGAGGGGATCATCCGTGCCAACGATTCCCAACTGTCGTTGGTGAGGGCGGCCACCGCTTTCAGGGAGAGCGGCCTCGAGGAGCGGATCAGGACACTGGAGGGGAATGCTCAGGATGCCGGTGGGCAGATTGCACTCCTCGAACAGGAGAATCGGCGCATCCAGGAACAGTCCGCGTGCATGGGTAGCTCCCGTGAAGCTTGGGTTTACGCCGAGGCACAACGGGACATATACAAACATTTGCTCGAGGCCGGCATGATTTCTGAGGATACCTTCGAGCAGGCGCGTCAAAGGGCTCGGGAGGCCCGTGAGGAATGCAGCTTTGACGCCACGACACCCATTAATGACGATGTCCCTAGCGGGTGCATGGCCGAAGCTGGGAATGATGGGGGCGCGTCGAAGGCCGGCGGGGGCGGAACTGGCAGCGGAGCGGCTCAGGCCGACGATGGTGGGACTGGCGCAGATGGCGGTATTCGCAATCCCTAGTTAATTGATGATTAGTTGATCATGTCTTCTTTGATTGATGTCGTGTGTGGCTGTATTTTTTTTCTCTTTTTTTTTGATTGATTGTCGTGGTTTGCTTTAGACAATGCTTGCTTTGGAGCAGACGGGCGTTGCCCGTATCCGTCTATTTTAATTTAGGGGGGAATTCCCCCTTTTCCTTCTATTCGCTTATTGCTCGCTGTATTTTATGTTTTCCTTTCACAAGATCATTCGTCGTCTTGGATCGAGGGCTCATAGCCCAAGTTTTACTTCAACTGTCGTTGAATATTTTAATTGGCGAAGGCTCATGGCCTGAGTCCCGCATCGGCCGTAGTTGAACGTTGTCGATTCTTTTGAGTCGGGGGCTCATAGCCCGATTTTTACTTCAACTGTCATTGAATATTTTAATTGGCGAAGGCTCGTGGCCTGAGTCCCAGTTCAACCGTAGTTGAACGTTGTTGTTTCTTTTGAGTCGAGGGCTCACAGCCCGATTTTTACTTCAACTGTCATTGAATATTTTAATTGGCGAAGGCTCGTGGCCTGAGTCCCAATTCAACCGTAGTTGAATGTTGTTGCTTCTTTTGAGTCGAGGGCTCATAGCCCTACTTTTACTTCAATTGTCATTGAATATTTTAATTGGTGAAGGCTCGTGGCCTGAGTCCTAGTTCAACCGTAGTTGAACGTTGTTGCTTCTTTTGAGTCGAGGGCTCATAGCCCAATTTTTACTTCAACTATCATTGAATATTTTAATTGGCGAAGGCTCGTGGCCTAAGTCCCAGTTCAACCGTAGTTGAACGTTGTTACTTCTTTTGAGTCGAGGGCTCATAGCTCAATTTTTACTTCAACTATCGTTGAATATTTTAATTAGCGAAGGCTCGTGGCCTGAGTCTCAGTTCAACCGTAGTTGAACATTGTTGTTTCTTTTGAGTCGAGGGCTCACAGCCCGATTTTTACTTCAACTGTCGTTGAATATTTTAATTGGCAAAGGCTCGTGGCCTGAGTCCCAATTCAACCATAGTTGAACGTTGCTGCTTCTTTTGAGTCAAGGGCTCATAGCCCGATTTTTACTTCAACTGTCGTTGAATATTTTAATTGGCAAAGGCTCTCTTTGGGTTTTTAACAATTCATTCATCGTTTTCCCCTTGCTTCTGACTTCAGGACAGGCTACACAATCTTGCTATGAAATCCCCACAGACGGTGCCAAATTGTTTGACCCAGAATATTTATGAACATTTACGAACTCAAAACAATTATTAAAAAATAAAGGGTCAATCATAGCAGGTCGTAACATATCTGAAGTTCAATAAAGGAAAAGATAATGGGAATAAACGTAGAGGTAATAGGAGATATTTAGTGATCTTTATTCATAATAATGGGTTAATCTGCCTCTCCATGAAGAGGTTCAGATCCTTACAATCATGTTTTCATAGATCTACAGTTATTCTGTATCTTTGATATTGGGTTCTCACTCTGTGTTGTACTCTGTATTTTCTAGAGCCCCCATGGGGAGAGAGTGGAACCCTTTTCCTCATATCTTATTATTTATAGATCTTTTCATGCCAGTTGACTTTCTTGGAGATTGGGTCCACGTCAGGATATTATTTTGGGCGTACCCGGAAGGCGTCGACCTCGCCCAAAACTTTTGGGCGGACGCAGGTGGTATCTCTTGGTCGAGGACGGCCTTACTGCTTGTGGCGTTTGCGCTAGTCGAGGGAGGTCACACCTCTTATTGCGTGAGCTTGGGTCGAGGAGGATGATTAATCCACTTTGATTATTATAAGATCGAATTGTAGCTCATACAAAAATGTTACAACTGCAAAATAACTGCACAACCGATACATAATAGTTCGATATTTTGATAACTTTATGCAAAACCAAAGAATCAGAATAATATAAGAAAAATGGATATTTGAGACTAAAGAGTTCAAAGGCTATTGCTTCAAACAATTTAGTACTTCAAGGACTTTGTTGCAGCGACGAATACTGATGCGTGTTGATGCACACATAACTTTAGCAACATTATAATGAATTAAATGCTAAAAATTTTAAAAACTAGACTCACTAGATTTAGATTCTAGATTTGCCTCTACGCGTAATACTAAACTAATTAGATATTAACAAGTTTGGATAATTAAATCACTACTAAAGAACATGCTAGTTAGCAGATTGCAAAGCAATCGGATTTTGCTTCCATAATCATGTATAAAATCTACTAAAATTTATGCAAACAAACAATAGTGATCCTAGTCTCATAGACCTATGTAGTTTGTAGTATTTCATTGCATAAAGTATATGACAATTTAATGATTCAATGAAGTGAAAAAACACATAAGACTGAATAATTCTCGGGGTAACCTCGTAATGAATCAAACCCGAGCTCGGAGACGAGGCATCGAGTCCAAAGATCGAAGTATCTGTCAAAACCGAGGCCAGCAGCTGTCGTGACTAAGTACAACCGACTTCAAGTGATATATAATAATAGAAAGGCGAGATATCCGTAACCGGTCAGAGATCACGGCCAAAATCTAGGAGCAGATTAAATAGAGGGTGGTTATTTGTACCAATCATGGAATTTACATTCATAGTTAAAATTGTAACATAATTAGGATTTCTTTAGTATAAAAATGGGGTCTCCATTATTTGTAGACACCTTACGTTCATAAAGATCAAAGCAATATAATATTTATCTACTGTTCATCAATTTATTTCTCTTTATCTGTTCTTGCTTTATTACTCTCAAGAGTTCATTGGTTCAAGGACATTGTCCAAATATCGATTTGTTTTATATTCTTGTTAGTTTCATACTTATCTCTAAAATTAATCAATTGGTATTAAGTGAAATCATGTATCCTTAAAATCACATTACAAGTTTAATTGTCAATGGTTGGTCTTTACTTCATTCTTTTTCCAAAGTTATCTAACAATGAATTTATTGGTTAATCTTTAATATATAATCAACATTACACATCTCTTTAGTTGTTGGCTGATCAAATGTTGTTCGTTGTTGAAGGATGGACTAAATGTAAAAATTAAAAGAAAATGGATAAAATGTTTACCAGGGCATAATAATATTCTTTCAATTTTCTGCCATTCAATGGCAACCTTTGATTGACAGAATAGTGGCAAGGATTTCTTCTTGGACAGCTAAGAATCTATCTTATGCAGGAAGGGCCCAATTAGTGCAAACAGTGATTTTTGGTATACAATCCTATTGGGGACAAATATTTGTACTACCAATTAAAGTGATTAAGCTGATAGAGCCATACTGCAGGAGCTATATCTGGTTTGGATCTAATGCAATCACAAAGAGAACCTTAGTAGCTTGGAACAAAATGTGCCTACCTAAGTCTGCAGGAGGTTATAACCTTTTAAATCTTAGAATATGGAACAAGGCTGCAATCACAAGTGTATATTGGGATCTTGCACCGAAGAAGGATAAAATGTGGATAAAATGGATCCACATCTACTACATAAAAAGGTAGAAGATGATGGAGATGAATATTCCTCAACAGGCAAGCTGGATGGTGAGAAAGATAATGGGAGCAAGAGAAGTGGCTAATCAAGTTCCTATAGTTCTTGAACAAACAAAAGAAAATCAAGCAAATATACCTAGCTATTATGGGAAACTACAGCAAGGTAGTGTGGAGAACTCTAATGTTCCACAATGAAGCTAGGCCCAAGGCAATATTTACTATGTGGATGCAATGTCATGAGAGACTTATGACAACTGATAGACTACAAACTGGGATGTTCAAGTTAATATCAGATGTTGCTTATGTGATGATACAGATGAATCACATGCTAACCTATTTGGTGAATGTGATTTTACTAAAGCAGTATGGAAAAGGCTCATGCAATGGATACAACACCAGATGAACCCAATGCAGTTGTATACACAAATGAAGACATGGATGGAGAAACAAGCCAAAGGAAGATCGTGCAAAGCTAAAATTTTGAAAATGATCTATGTAGAACACATTTATGAAATATGGAGAATGAGGACTAACAGAATATTTGAAGATACAAAGAGGACATCAGAGCAAATTGCCCGAGAGATATCATGTGTGTGCAACATTAGAGTCCAAGGTGCAATGAGAAAGAAGATGCAATAATTTATGTACTGACTAGCTTATCTGTAATGATCTGTGTACTGCTTATGATATAGGATAGGAGTAGATTTATGTAAAGACAAAGTGAGTCGAGGAAGACTCAGCTGCTTGTAATTGTAAATGCTTCTTTGGTGATTAATGAAAATATAATTACCAAACAAAATATTCTTTCAATTGATTAGGTGTCAACTAATCTTTGTAAGCAATATTCCCGTATCAAGCATATAAAATTTCAAAAAGTAGCCACAACACGGCGACAAAGAGTGAGGTATCCTAAATCGCATGAATAAATCATGAATCAAGTACTGTATCAAAGCAAGTATAATCTTAATCTTAATATGAAGAGGTAAGAGGAGATGAAGAGGAAGATATTATTTTTTTATAACGAAGAGGAAAATAGTTGCAAACACTGAAACACATATGGTTCGACTTCATTCCTCTTGCCTTACCTTCAAGAGGACGAGATCCAACAATATCGCTCTTAATACCCTGAAGCCTAAAGTGAAACATATCGTTCCTCACTCTCTTAGTTTCTTGTTGATAACCTTTGAGTTGCAGTTACGGATGCTAGAGCTCTAAGATACTAAAATCAAACCTACAAAAGTCTTCATTTAGTTTACTTCTTCCAGGAGAAGCATGAGTTGTAGCAGCATCGAAGTACTTTTTTTTGTGTGTGTAGTTTTGACTCTATATCAAAGAAGAACCAAATTTGCAATATTAGAGATTAGCTTGCCCAATCACTGATAGATTTTGTCATATTATAAAATAAAATAAAAAAGTTAGACGTGTCAATGAAATGAATTATTACTTGCAATAATCATAGTGAACTGTACCGTGAGTCAAAATCCAATTTTAAAGCTATGATTGTTCTTAAAGATCAGTTTTTAGATATGCATTCGTGAGAAGAACTCTATTTAAAACATGTTTTACATTATGTACTTATTCAAATGATTTGGTGAATAAGTCAGGCATACCATCAAACATCTTGGGTGCACTTTAATGATTATCATTAAGACTACTCAATAAACACACGATTAAAAAAATAGGAGATTAAGTAGAGAGCTTAACTGAAAAATAAGTTCAGCGAAAGTGTAAAGAAAATAATCAATGAATTAAATTGTGAGTAATTTGATTTATTTTATTAGTATTTTAATCTTAACATGAGGATTTAAATAAGATTTATTGGAAGAATTTCGAAATTGAACTGAGGAGTGCAATTACGAATTTTTAGTGAAATAATTTACTAATTCGTATATTTCGAATTAAGCCCGTAATAGGAAACTTCGTTAACTAAATACTGCGGTCCGGCTGAATAATTAGGAATTAAATAAAATTCTATATCTTGGTGCATCTTCGTTCATCTTCTGCTTTCTCTCTGTTCATCTTCTGCTTTCTCTTTAGAAGAGAAGAGATTGCCACACAAGCAGTCGTGAAGAGATTGCCACACAAGCAGTTGTGCAAATCATCCGTCCTCATCTTTCCGTGTTCGTATTTTTCTTTTTGAGTCCATGTTCCCAAAGATTCTCCCTTAAACTTTCTAAGGGTTCCACCGACTTTGTACACTTTCTTTTTAGTGTTAGGGCATGTGTTAGTAACCATGCGTTTAGCTATAATATATTCTAATAATTTTTATGGTTAAAAATTTAAGTTGGAGATTGTTGGGATATATGTTATTAACATAGATTTTGGTTTGGATATAGTATTTATTATGGAATAATTATTTATTCAATTTTAATAAAATTTTAAATAGATCATATATTCATTTGTGTCCTTTACTTATATAGTAGATGATTTAGTGTATAGAGTCTATCTTATACACGAAAGATTAAATTATCGGTTCTTATCAGTATAAAGATAATTTTCACAATCTAATGATGGAATTGGACAAACCGATCAAGAATGATTGTAGCACAAGATAAAATACAATTTATCTTGATTGTGGGTATAGTTTAATTCTGACCTCTTGTGCTAGTACATTTTGTATGTATTGAATGGACCAAGTAGAGATAAGTATTTTATACTGACTTAATAAAATAAATTCTCTAGCCATTAAATGTACTTATACGCTTAAACTTGATATAATTATTATTAGTTGTGTATATTATTATTGTTTTGATTTATTAAAAGGAGAGATTCTTTCAATATGATTGGTAAATTGGACAATAATGATATAGATTGAAAAAGTAAAGATTAGTTGATGGAATCTATGTCTCGATCTAGAGATTGATGATACACCTTTATGAAAGCGTATAAGTTTTCATGTGTAAACCCTGCATGTGAATTTTGTATCCGTCACATGAAATAAGTTAAGCGAAAGTCTAAAGGAAATAATCAATAAATTAAATTATCAGTAATTTAATTTATTTGATTAGTATCTGAATATTAACATTTGGAGTTAAATAAGGTTTATTGAAAGAATTTCGAAATTTAACTAAGGAGTACAATTGCGAGTTTTTAGTGGAATAATTCGTAATTTATTATGGTAGAATTAATTCGTATATTTTGAATTAAATCCATTATAGGAAGCCTCATTAATTAAATATTGCGGTCCTTGTTGTGCTTGAATAATTAGGAATTAAATAAAATTCTATCTTGGTGGAAAAGGAAGACCTAACAGGTTTAGAAAAATATTTTAAATCCTAAAACTTGTGGCTATATAAAAGGGGTCTTATTCTATAAGGAGGTGAGGGTTTTACAACACAATTTTCTAAGAGAAACTTGCCCACGCGAGTTTTGCTAATTTCAGACATTATCGGGGTCACACATGTAACGACCCGGCCCGTCGTTACGGGAATCTCCACCTCGTTACCTTGCATTTACATATCTTATGCTTTTATATCAGTGTTAGAACCTATCGGGTGAGTTAAGAGTGAATTGAATTGAAAATGAAGCAAATAGCATGTTTGAAGGAAGTTTGAATATGGAAAGTCAACCTAGAGTTCACTATCGAGTTAGAGTACTCGAAATCAGATTCTGATGATTCGACTAGTTTTGGGGGATCATTTATGACTTAGGAGAGCAATCGGAATTGAATTTGGAGGTCCGGTGTAGTTTTAGGCTTGAATTGGCTAAGGTTGAATTTTGGCGAAATCCGAACGGTAGGTGAGATTTTTCTCCGGGAGTCGGAATGGAATTCCGATAGTTGCAGTAGCTCCGTTAGGTGATTTTGGATATGCCTGTAAATTTTCAGGTCATTCGGACGTCGTTTGGTCGGGTTTTTGATGGAATGTGTAATTTGGAAGTTTTAAAGAAACTTAGGCTTGAATCCGTGTGTAATTGGTGATTTTGATATTTAGGATGGTGTTTTTATGATTGGAACGAGTTCGTATCGTGTTTTGGGGTATGTTGGTGGTTTTCGTTGGGGTCCCGGGGGCCTCGGGGTGAATCCGGACCATCATCCGGCATTTGGAAGCAAGAAATGGTCTGCTGTAAATTGCAGATCACTGGGCGAAATTTAAGCCTTCGCGTTCGCGAGGGCTATGCCGCGTTCGCGTAGGCTAGGGCCGGGTGACCATCACGTTCACGAGGGATGGTAATGCGTTCGTGTATAAGAGAGTTGGAACGCATCGCGTTCGCGTGGAGTCAGGTCGCGATCGCGAAGAAGGATTAGGCGAAGCCACGCGTTCGAGTGAGGGACTACGCGTTCGCATAGAGGAAAAGTCCGGAGGCTGGGAAGTTGACCTTCATGGATGTGTGAAAGAGTGTCGAGTTCGCGATGAAGAAGAGGGTTAAGGCATCGCGTTCGCGTGAGAGGCGTCGCGAACGCGATGAAGGAATTGGCCAGGCAGTGAGTTTAATTGCAGAACAGAGGGCTTACGGGTTCATATACCCAAAACACCATTTTTGAGCCCTAGAGAGAAGAAATCACGGGAAAACGCCTGGGAAATCATCGGGTATTCATCGGAGGTAAGTTTCTTGACTCAAAAACATCATTTTATGGTAGAATTAACATCAATCTTCATGAATTTGGGAAGAAATTGTGAAGGATTGTGGCCTAGATATTGAAAACGAAAATTTGGGTTTTGAAAGGCCAATCGAACTCCGATTTGGTAAATTTTATATGTACGGACTCGTGGCGAGATGAGGATTCTGGAAATATGAGTTTCGAGATTTTTCGAGATGTGGGCCCGGTGCTCGGGTTTTGCAAATTTCGTGATTTTTGATATTTTTCGAGTTCTTTCGATTGGGTTATGTTCCATTAGCCTATTTTGATATATTTGTGCTGATTTGTGCTAGTTTTGACGTGCGTGGATGCTTGTTCGAGGGGCTAAGGCGTCGTGGGCATGAGCTTTCGTCGGTTCGAGGTGGGTAATACTTGTAAATGATGTCCCTGAGGGTTAGTAAACCCCGGACTTGCACATCTTAGTGTTGTGTTGAGGTGACTTGCACGCCGGATAACGGGCGTGGGGTAGAGCACCATTGGGGATTGTGACTTGGTCCGTCCCGCGTAATAAATAATAACACCTAATTGTTGAAATGAATTGGACTAATTATCATGTTTGGGCTTCGTGCCGATTATTTGAATCCCTCAGGGATTGGTATCACTGTCTTGATAAACTGTGCATATTTTATTCTAAATTTAAGGTTTTAAATGGTATTTGCTATTCAGCATTTTTATAAGATTATGAAAAAACTTGAATAAGGTCTTAATAACATTTTTTTAGCTGTGAGCTAATATGATATTGTTGCCCGTATAGCTTTTTTGATTATTTGTTAGACTGATTGTGTCACGACCCCAAAACCCGGTCGTGATGGCGCCAAACACATTGCTAGGCAAGCCCGACCATCTTATCCAATTACCAGCCAAGTATAATTAATACTGATTAATCGGCGTGATTAGCTTGTTTTCATAACAAATCAAGAAGTGTAGAACTGAAATTCAAGAACATAGTCCCAACCAAATCGTGTCGTCACAAATCTGAGCCTCTACAAATGAGATCTACTACAAAATCAAGTCTAACCAGAATGGAGACAACAAAATGATAAAAAGAAAGAGGTCGGGTACTGCGGACGTTGGCAGCTACCTCGAAGTCTCCACAGAATGGGGATAATAAAGCAGTTGTGATAGCTCAACTGCCCTCCTGAACTTGTATATCTGCACAAAAAGTGCAGGGGAGTGGGGTGAGTATATTTCAACTCAGTGAGTAACAATAATAAACAATAACTGAAAATAAGAACTCATGTACTATCACTAAACAGTTCTAAGGTAACCCCCACAGGTTAGTCATCACTATAATGAGTACTCCGATCTCCAGTCCACATCTATCTCATCTAGGTCCCACACTGACCCCATCCTCGCTCGTACCACTATGGTATACAACCATCTCAATATATGGAGACATACACATCTGTCTATAACATATAAATATTTCAGTATATATATATGAATATGAATAAGTATAATGATGCGGTGCGCAGCCCGCTCCAATACATATACCGCTGCGGCGCGCAGCCCGCTCCAATACATATACCGCTGCGGCGCGCAGCCCGCTCCATTTAACGTCGACGACGCTCACTGGGGGTGTATACAGACTTCGGAGGGGCTCCCTAGGCCCAAGCACTATAATACTGCGGCGTGCAACACGATCCACACAAATATTACTGCGGCGTGCAGTCCGATCCAATATATATATATATATATGTATAGATCTCTATACTGCTGCGGCGTGCAACCCGATCCCATAATATATATATATATATATATATATCTATAGTAGCCCGATCCCATGATATACACCAGCGCTCACTGAGAATGTGTGCGGACTCGGACTCCGAAGGGGCTCCTACAGCCCAAGCGCAATAATACTGCGGCGTGCAGTCCGTTCCACATGTATATCACTGAATACTACTGCGGCGTGCAGCCCGATCCAATATAAATACTAATGCGGCATGCAGCCCGATCTAATATAAATACTGCTGCGACGTGCAGCCTGATCCAATATAAATACTGCTGCGGCGTGCAGGCCGATCCAATATAGGTATATATATATATATATATATATATATATATAAATAAATAATACCTTATACCTGATCCAATATAGGTATATATATATATATAATACCTCATAATGGGTCCTCGACCCTATTCCGGTCAGTATATACTTGGCCTCTCAGGCCCAATATAATATATCACAGTGGGTCCTTGACCGTGTCTCAATCAATATAGACTTGGCATTTCAGGCTCAATATAACGTCTCATAGTGGGTCCTTGACCCTATCTCATCTCAATCGGTATAGACTTGGCCTTTCAGGCCCACTCGGCTAGAACAGGGAATTACACCCTAGATAATCTCTCTCAATGTACACATCTAGTACGGGCTCATATTATGCTATACGGCTAGAGCTACGGCTGAGTGTATGTTTCCAACACGATATAAGGGTCACCTAGCTCTATAGGTTCCCTAATGCTCTACAGATCGGCACAAGGCCCCAAACATGGCTATTAGCCCAATTGTACAGTTATAATCTCATTAACAATCATACAACACAGTATTCTATTAGCCGGGAAGGACCAAGTCCAATTCCCCAATCACAATGTCACCACGCCCGTCACAAGACGCGTGTCTCATCTCAACATAGCACTGTGAAGTGCTAGTACGGGGTTTCAAACCCTCAGTACATTGTTTACTACTACCACTAACCTCGAACCGGTAGAAGCTTCATGCCCGTGATGCCTTAGCTCCTCGAACTGGCATCCACACACGTCAAAACTAGCCAAAATCAGTACAAATATATCAAAATAGGCTAATGGAACATAACCCAATCAAAAGAACTCGAAAAATATCAAAAATCACGAAATTGGCAAAACTCGAGCCCCGGGCCCACATCTCGAAAAATTTCGAAATTTATATTTTCGGAATCCTCGTCTCGCCACGAGTCCGTACATACCAAATTCACAAAAATTGGAGTTCATCTGTCCCCTTAAATCACTATTTCTATCCAAGAGGGTTTTCTACCCTTTTCAACAAAAATTCTCAAATTAAACACTAAAACTTGCAATAGATTCGAGTTATACTACCAAAATTGAGTTAAGAACACTTATCACGTTGTTCTCTCCAAAAATCCCACGAAAAATCGCCCTATCCGAGCTCCAAATCGTCAAAAATGGCAATATATTTTCGGACCTCAAATATATTCTGTCCGGCACTATTCACGGAGAAAGAATCAAAGTTATTATTAACTGTTCATGGACACTGTTCATGGTCACTGTTTACAGCAGATATTTTTGCATTTTCCGCCCATTTTCTAAGTCCGGAATTATTCCGAGACACCTCCGAAACACTCCCGAGCCCTCGGGGCTCCAAACCAAATATGCACATTGAATCTAAAACATCACACGAACTCGCTCGAGTGATCAAATCGCCGAAATAACATCAAAATCATCAATTTTCATCAAAGCAAGGCCTAAGTTTCCAAAAACTTCCGAAAATACACTTTCGATCAAAAACCCGACCAAACGATGTGCGAATGACCTGAAAATTTGCAGACATATCCAAAATCACCTAACGAAGCTACTACAACTGTCAGAATTCCATTCCGACTCCCGGATCAAAATACCACTCATCGATCGGATTCCGCCAAAATTCCAACTTCGCCAAAATAGGCTAACTTCTTCACCGGACCTCCAAAATTACTTCCAATTGCGCTTCTAAGTCTTAAATCATTCCCCGAATCATCGGAATTCAGTTCCAAGCCCTCTAACTCATAAGTCAGCGTTGGGTTGACTTTTCCAACTTAAGCTTTCCTTAAAGAGATTAATTATCCCTTTTCCTACCAAAATCGATCCGAATTGACTCAAAGTTTGCACACAAGTCACATTCGACATTACGGACTTGTACCAACTTTCGGAATCGCATTCTGACCCCGATATCAAAATTTTCACTTCCGGTCGAATTTTCTCATAAACCTTCAAATTCCTATATTTAGCCAAATGACTTCAAAATGACCTCCGGACATCCGAATTCACTTCCGATCGCTTTTCCAACTCCAAAATCACCATACATATCTATTCCCAGACTCGGAATCCCAAATGGACATCTATAACTCTAAATGCCTTCCAACCCAAATTTATGAAATTTTTCTAAAATACTAACTTCCACCATATACGCCGAAATGCTCACGGGTTATCAAAAACCAAATCCGGACATACGCCCTAGTTCAAAATCATCATACGAGCATGCTGGAATTTTTAGATCCCAATTCCGAGGTCATTTACTCAAATTTCCAATCCTAGTTCATTTCTTCAACTTTAAGCTTTCAAAATGAGAATTTCCATTTAGATTTGACTCCAAACTTCCTGAATTTTAATTCTGACCGTACATACAAGTCAATATACTTGAGATGAAGTTGTTCATGGCCTCAATCTGCTGAATGACGCGTCGGGGCTCAAAACGACCGGTCGGGTCGTTACAGATTGGGGCCGAGGGCCATATGTTAGGGCATGACAATTTATGTGAGCATATGCATACACATGCATGGATCGGACTGCACGCCACAGTGGTATACGGATCGGGCTGCGCGCCGCAGCAGTGTGATATTAATATTGTGCTTGGGATGTAGGAGCCCATCCGGAGTGTGAACCCCCACAGTGAGCACGGGTACCCAAATTGGATCGGGCTATGCGCCGTAGCGGTCATATGTATTGCATGTCATACATACATTGGTTTACGTGTACTACGTGTCATAACATTTAGCACCCATACATTACTGGCACACATGCATTAGTTGCCTTATTGACCAGATCTCCTGGTGTAAATTGATAAGGAGTGCTGAGCCCGAGGGGCTGATTTGAGTGCGGACTTGCACTGCTTGAGATTGTATCCAGGTATTGGTATATTATCATGAAAGAAAGTAGCTAAAAATTTAGATTTCTAAATAATCTACTCACATATGCTGAAAAGGGATAAAAAGATAGTTTTGTATTTTGTAGCATGAGATAATGCCTATCGTGGTTTTCTTCCCTTCAAGCATTATTTACTTTTATTACCGCTGAGTTGGAAGTACTCACACCCGACTCCTCGCACCTTGTGTGCAGATCCAGGTACATTACAGCAGAGCTGATTCCATTGCGGCTCGGGAGTGCTTTTGGACAGTCGAGGTAGCTGCCAGCGTTCGCAGGACCCTGATTCTCCAGTTTGTCTGTATTTTGTTCTGATCATCCCACACTTGTGCACAGTTATATCCACTATTTATACTTTGTATACTCTGTAGAGGCTCATGACTTTTGACCCTTCGGTCTATGGGAGTTGGTGTGCGTTGGGACTTGGTTCCCCTGTTTCGATATATACATCACTGTTATTTTACAATTGATATGATTAAATGGGATAAGGCGAGCTCATAGCTCTATGATTGTAGTTGATTGGTCGGGCTGGCCTAGTAGTGTGTTGGGCGCCATCACGGCCGGATTTGGGGTCGTGACAAGTTGGTATCAGAGCCTAGGTTTACTAGGCCTCATGAGTCTTGAGCCGGTTAGTAGAGTCTTGTGGATCGGTACGGGGACGCCTGTACTTATCCTCGGGAGGTTGCGAACCTTTAGGAAACACTTCACATTTCTTGGAATTCTTATCGTGCGCACTTGATTCAGCTTGGGATATAATTTTTGAAATTCCTTCCACACGTCTGTGTACGCATCGAGCGCTCAGTAATATAATTGACTTATGGCTTGCAATTCCCCGATCGAGGGGCGAGATATAATCTCCGTGAGTTCATGTTGGGCCAGTCGGGAGGACTTGAGGCCAGATCTTTGTCTATGGCTTGAGCACCAAGGTACTAATTTTGCGAGCCGGTATTATGAAGTTCATATGATCGGTATTTATCTTTATTGTGATTTGATAGGTAGCCCTAGCTATGGGCGTGAGAAATATTTTCATCGCCTCTTAATTGGAAGGTAAAGTGCCTTATGTGTAGTGGAACGAGTTCAAACTCGGGAAGACTAAAATGATTATGCTATGTGTATCATGGTGGAAGGTATTGTGCTGAAATGCTAAATTGAGGCGAGATAGGTGGATTGGTTCTCATGTGTAATTGAAAGGTAGTTGATATGTGTTATGATTCGAGCAGGTACAACGAATGTTCATGTACCAAATATGATAATATGATTTGTGTAGTATTGAGACTAATGTTGTCGATATACATTGTGATGTCTTGTCGAGTTGCGAATGTGTTGCTATGATGGTTTTGGTGATTCTCTGGCAGGTAGATAGGCCAATTTACAAAGAAAACTCTGCCGAAATTTCTGAAAAATTTGGGACTTAGAAAGATTTCTGCCACCTAAAGAGAGTGGGCTTATTGGTGGTGCGTGTATATCTGCAAGAATTGCAGAAGAGCTAAGGTCTCTGATGATTCGAGTCTCTGTCAAGGCTTGTAAATGACTTGAGTTAATCTCATTGTGACATTTTCGGCATCATTTGAGTAATAATGATATGAGTGGTTGAAAGTGCTTTGATGAATGGCTTCGAGCTAAGTTGGGGAGGTTGCTATTGATTAACCGATTGCACTATTGTGTGCTATGTTGATTCTGTCTCTAAGTATGTTGGGAAATTCTGGTAAAGGTTATGGTGCTTCGTAGATCTGATGAAGTACTAGGGTGTTTTGAACTGCTGTTGGTAAAGAATATTCACCGTATAGAAAAGAAAGATAGCTGATTGTATCTGTAAGTAATCACGTTCTGCGATGTCAGAGTTCTAACAAAAAACGAGTGGTTCTACTCAATATGACAGTTGAATTACAGCTGAATAAGGGTGAATGATGCCCGAGAATGGTTTTGCAGTGTTCAAGATTTTGCTTGTAACAGTCAGGTGCCTTAAGATTTGTGTATGTGGATAAAGATGGCGATTTCGTTAGAGAAGATCAAGGCTTGTGTTATATCATGTGAATGATGGGATTCTAGGTATCCGTATTGGGAAGTAATGATAACAATTTAAAAATCGCGAGAAGTTCATCAAAATAAAGTGTGGTAGAATGTGGTACTTTTGGGAAACATTGAGAGAGTATTTAGTGGCCTATGGGTCTTAGACCGTGTGGTCTTGTGTACGAGCCTTGTGCGGTAAAAAGGGGTTGAGGCATTGTCGTACTACAGTAAAGACTGATATGAAATTAAAGATGAATCAGAAAGGAAACTGGGTAAATGGAACAATTTTTTAATAAACCAGAATGGTATGAAAAGGAATACGATTAATTCCTGGTATGTGGTTGAAGTAATGAGTCTTGCGGATATTGTGCAGCAAAGCTCTTGAGTGTTGGCAGTTGTGTAACTTGATATGGGTATAAGGACTCAGTCCTGGCAGTTAAACTTGTGCAACGAATGGGAAGAAAGAGTGTGATGTGTTTTAC
The DNA here is from genome assembly GCA_032618575.1 of Nicotiana noctiflora. Lineage (NCBI taxonomy): Eukaryota > Viridiplantae > Streptophyta > Magnoliopsida > Solanales > Solanaceae > Nicotiana > Nicotiana noctiflora. Next base: position 208,928 of record JASVEL010014064.1, read on the forward strand.
CATGATTTGAAAATGAGTATATTTCCTGTTGATATGCAAGGCTTGGAATGTGTAATGAGTTTTCTTCTATATGGGATCACGAAAGTCCTTGACTAGTTGAGTGCGCCGATGTTTGCGGCGTAGGAAAGGAATATGAATTTCCATGCTATTTTAGTGTAATATGGTATACACGATGTGTTATGGAAAGCTGATAATGGTATATTCTAGGTTTTGAGATCAGTTCATAATATATGGGAAGTCAATAAAATTATTGAGCAGCGCGGACAGTTGCAGGTGATTTAAGAATCAATCATTCTGATGATTTATGAAAATGGTACTGCTATTCTAGTAATTTGGCAGGGGATATGGTCCAAAAAGGGTCAGGTAATATAAACGGATAATATTTAGTGGTGTGGTGGTATCCTCTTGTTAGATTGACATTGATGATTGAGTTGTAAATGGCATAAGAAAATTTCTGAATGGCTTTCGTAGTATGAATGGACGCTTGATGTGCGTTATGTATTCGTACGGTGGAATACGGAATCAGGCATATTGATTCAGGTGTTATATATGTGTAGGAGACTTGAAGTTCTCGTTAATCCGCCTATGCAGTGGTTGTATATCGTGTGCATCGGCACCGTTTTGTGAATTATTGGAAATCGGAAGCCCTAGAGGCTCTCTCTTAACTTGATAAGACGAATTCGAACTATGATACTTGATTGATGACTAGTTGTCATGGGTCAGGTTGTCTAGACTAATGTGATATGGACTATGTCGGAAAATGGCACAAATTGCGTAGCAGAGAGCATCAGAGTATGCTCCAACAAAGTATTTGTACCCAGGACCAGCGGACGGCTGGTAGGCATTGCTTTGTCAGTTGGACCTTAGTGGCGGATGTCAGGGAAGAGGTATCTACCATTGATTCAGTTCCAGTATTGAGAAACCTTGTCAGATGCATTTCATGTGGCCGAGCTTGAGGCTATATGTATATACATGTTTGCTATAATGAGAAAATTTGACTCGATATGCATTTCCTTTGCGAGATTTATGCGTGGATCGGGTGGCACGACGCCACAGGTATGGTATCCGGATCGGGTGGCACGCCGCCACGGGTATGTCGTTGGAGCGGGTTGCACGCCACAACAGAATATTATGAAAATATAGTTAGTTATATGCTACATGGTATACAATACTTCCTCGCTTCTGAGGAAAAGACCGTTTTGAGTATCGCTTGGCGAATGGCACATCGGTTGTGTCCTTTCAGGATTTAATAACATACGTTAATTGTTTCGCCTGAGGGCGAGGTTGATTGCTTGGGTTCAAGACCTAGATCTGTGCGTGGCTAACCGTTTTGAGCTTAATGGCTTGAGGTGCTTCATGAGTAATAACGTTGGGATAGAATCACGAATCGTGGAAAGGCCACGTGATGCTATGACCTCTCGAGGAGGATTCAGGTACTTTATTTCTATAATACGAGACGCGATCTCAGTTCTACATTATGATGGCACAGAGGGATTAAATTGCAGCTCTATTTGCTGGAGACAGTTGTCATGATTTGACCTGTCATGATTCGAGTGTGTGCAGACATTTCTATTGGAGCCTATGTTGTGCTCGTCGCGGCTTAGGCCGGTGGTTGAGATGTCATGTCACCAGTGTGGTGTGTTATGATCGAAATGACCGTTGGAGTCATTAATGAATACGAGCATATTGGATCTTAGCTTGTTAGAAAGGTAAAAATCGAGGTTTGGCTCCGAAACCTATTGTGGTATCAGTTAAAAGTGAAATGGATTCATGAATGGTTGACCTGAGAGATGGGTTCGATATATCACATGTTCGATTGCCGTGGGCATGATATGAAGGTGTTGGAACAAGACTCTATCTAATGAAAAAGGGTTTTTCAGTTGGTTTTTGGTTATCATGGGAAATTGTGTGATTAGAGACTATTGTCTCGAGTGATTGGGTTGTTTGATATATCATATGATCTCACCCGGAGTAGTGAATATGGGTTATTACAGTGGATTCGAGTGTATCCTGAGTATAGGCATGGGATTTGCGTTTGGCATATGATTTCAGAAGGTGCAATGTGATTTATGGTTCAGTTGGTCTATGAAATTTTGACTATATGGTGTTTTCGGACTTATGTGAGATAAGGTGACGTATGATCGCCCGAATATATGCTTGGTAAGGTCATTCAGCTATTGGGTTGCTTCTAGTACAACTCTGAGTCCGCTCGAGGACGAGCGTTTGTTTAAGTTGGGGAGAATGTAACGACCCGGCCCGTCGTTACGGGAATCTCCACCTCGTTACCTTGCATTTACATATCTTATGCTTTTATATCAGTGTTAGAACCTATCGGGTGAGTTAGGAGAGAATTGAATTGAAAATGAAGCAAATAGCATGTTTGGAGGAAGTTTGAATATGGAAAGTCAACCTAGAGTTGACTATCGAGTTAGAGTGCTCGGAATCAGATTCCAATGATTCGACTAGTTTTGGAGGATCATTTATGACTTAGGAGAGCAATCGGAATTGAATTTGGAGGTCTGGTGTAGTTTTAGGCTTGAATTGGCTAAGGTTGAATTTTGGCAAAATCCGAACGGTAGGTGAGATTTTGATCCGGGAGTCGGAATGGAATTCCGACAGTTGCAGTAGCTCCGTTAGGTGATTTTGGATATGCCTGCAAATTTTCAGGTCATTCGGACGTCGTTTGGTCGGGTTTTTGATGGAATGTGTAATTTGGAAGTTTTGAAGAAACTTAGGCTTGAATCCGTGTGTAATTGGTGATTTTGATGTTTAGGATGGTGTTTTTATGATTGGAACGAGTTCGTATCGTGTTTTGGGGTATATTGGTGGTTTTCATTGGGGTCCCGGGGGCCTCGGGGTGAATCCGGACCATCATCCGGCACTTGGAAGCAAGAAATGGTCTGCTGTAAATTGCAGATCACTAGGCGAAATTTAAGCCTTCGCGTTCGCGAGGGCTATGCCGCGTTCGCGTAGGCTGGGGCCGGGTGACCATCGCGTTCGCGAGGGATGGTAACGCGTTCGCGTATAAGAGAGTTGGAACGCATCGCGTTCGCGTGGAGTCAGGCCGCGATCGCGAAGAAGGATTAGGCGAAGCCACGCGTTCGTGTGAGGGACTACGCGTTCGCGTAGAGGAAAAGTCCGGAGGCTGGGAAGTTGACCTTCGCGGACGCGTGAAAGAGTGTCGCGTTCGCGATGAAGAAGAGGGTTAAGGCATCGCGTTCGCGTGAGAGGCGTCGCGAACGCGATGAAGGAATTGGCCAGGCAGTGAGTTTAATTGCAGAACAGAGGGCTTACGGGTTCATATACCCAAAACACCATTTTTGAGCCCTAGAGAGAAGAAATCACGGGAAAACGCTGGGAAATCATCGGGTATTCATCGGAGGTAAGTTTCTTGACTTAAAAACATTATTTTATGGTAGAATTAACATCAATCTTCATGAATTTGGGTAGAAATTGTGAAGGATTGTGGCCTAGATATTGAAAACGAAAATTTGGGTTTTGAAAGGCCAATCGAACTCCGATTTTGGTAAATTTTATATGTACGGACTCGTGGAGAGATGAGGATTCTGGAAATATGAGTTTCAAGATTTTTTGAGATGTGGGCCCGGTGCTCGGGTTTTGCAAATTTCGTGATTTTTGATATTTTTCAAGTTCTTTCGATTGGGTTATGTTCCATTAGCCTATTTTGATATATTTGTGCTGATTTGTGCTAGTTTTGACGTGCGTGGATGCCGGTTCGTGGGGCTAAGGCGTCGCGGGCATGAGCTTTCGTCGGTTCGAGGTGGGTAATACTTGTAAATGATGTCCTGAGGGTTAGTAAACCCTGGACTTGCACATCTTAGTGCTGTGTTGAGGTGACTTGCACGCTGGATAACGGGCGTGGGATAGAGCACCATCGGGGATCGTGACTTGGTCCGTCCTGCGTAATAAATAATAACACCTAATTGTTGAAATGAATTGGACTAATTATCATGTTTGGGCTTCGTGCCGATTATTTGAATCCCTCAGGGATTGGTATCACTGTCTTGATAAACTGTGCATATTTTATTCTAAATTTAAGGTTTTAAATGGTATTTTGCTATTCAGCATTTTTATAAGATTATGAAAAAACTTGAATAAGGTCTTAATAACATTTTTTTAGTTGTGAGCTAATATGATATTGTTGCTCGTAGGGCTTTCTTGATTATTTGTTAGACTGATTGGCGCCGAGGGCCATATGTTAGGGCATGACAATTTATGTGAGCATATGCATACACATGCATGGATCGGACTGCACGCCGCAGTGGTATACGGATCGGGCTGCGCGCCGCAGCAGGTGTGATATTAATATTGTGCTTGGGCCGTAGGAGCCCCTCCGGAGTCTGAACCCCCACAGTGAGCACGGGTACCCAAATTGGATCGGGCTACACGCCGTAGCGGTCATATGCATTGCATGGCATACATACATTGGTTTACATGTACTACGTGGCATAACATTTAGCTCCCATACATTACTGGCACACATGCATTAGTTGCCTTATTGACCAGATCTCCTGGTATAAATTGATAAGGAGTGCTGAGCCCGAGGGGCTGATTTGAGTGCGGACTTGCACTGCTTGAGATTGTATCCATGTATTGGTATATTATCATGAAAGAAAGTAGCTAAAAATTTAGATTTCTAAATAATCTACTCACATATGCTGAAAAGGGATAAAAAGATAGTTCTGTATTGTGTAGCATGAGATAGTGCCTATCGTGGTTTTCTTCCCTTCAACATTATTTACTCTTATTACTGCTGAGTTGGAAGTACTCACACCCGACTCCCTGCACCTTGTGTGCAGATCCAGGTACATCACAGTGGAGTTGATTCTATTGCGGCTTGGGAGTGCTTTTGGACAGTCGAGGTAGCTGCCAGCGTTCGCAGGACCTGATTCTCCAGTTTGTCTGTATTTTGTTCTGATCGTCCCACACTTGTGCACAGTTATATCCACTATTTACACTTTGTATACTCTGTAGAGGCTCATGACTCTTGACCCTTCGGTCTATGGGAGTTGGTATGCGTTGGGACTTGGTTCCCCTGTTTCGATATATACATCACTGTTATTTTACAATTGATATGCTTAAATGGGATAAGGCGAGCTTATAGCTCTATGATTGTAGTTGATTGGTCGGGCTGGCCTAGCAGTGTGCTGGGCGCCATCACGATCGGATTTGGGGTCGTGACATCAGAAGATCGTAAAACTGGAAGATAACCCCGTGGATAGTTTTTTCTCATGTTTGAAGGTCTTTTCGCGATTGTAGTCACTCTTTAAAAGATAAGTATAGATTTATGTTTGATTAAAACCTCTAATTATGCATTGTCTATATTACATTAATCCTAGCTATTTGTTTCCGCTGTTCATACCTGTTTTCATTCATTTACCACTTCTGCAACTTCTTCGCCACAATACAAAACTAATCAAATCAAATATTTAATTATTTTAAATAAAATGTGCTCTATGAAGACCAATAATATTTAATTTTATTATTGCGTAAATAGAACAATTACTTAAACAAAAATTGCTATTTTTATTTTGCAAGCAGTTAGGACAACAACACTTGCAAACTGTTACAATTTTCTTCCTATTCTACCATTGTTACTTTAAAAAATGTTATTTAGTTATTTTAAAATTTAATTTTAATAAAAAATATTAACTAAGAACTAATTTCTTTGTATTCTACAACTGTTAATAAACTATCATTAATTAAACGTTGTAACATAATTTAATGTGAGGAGTAAAAGACTTTTTATGAATAGATACATAAGGCTAATTTTGAAAAATCAAATTGAATATTATCTTGATTATATAGATATACACTTATTTGGACGAAAATAAAAAAGTAAATTGATTGATCACTTATTATGGACCGGGGGGAGTAATATATCAATCTCTCTAAACTTGTCTTCAAGTTAACAAGTTTTATTTTATAACAAAAATTTAATTCTTTTTTTTTCTAATAAAAAAAATAAGAGTTAATGTTATAAAGCAATAAAAGAAGAAGAACAATATTGTAGAGAAAAGTAGGGAAAGAGAATTCTTATTGAATTTTTGAGATGATTTACAATGGGGTAAGACCCCTCTATTTATAGGAGAAATATGACTTAGTCACAAAGTAAAACTCTCCACAAGATAGACATTCACTCTAAATAGAATTCTATTCATAACACTCCCCCTTGAATGTCTATTCAATTGTAATGTGCCTCGTTAAAACCTTAACTAAAAGAAAATCCAATGGGAAAAAAATTCTAGAAAAAGGAAAAAGAGTACACATATCTAACAATACGCCTTTTAGTTACCTCGTTAAAAACCTCGCAAGGAAAACCCAATGGGACAAAACCTTGTAAGGAAAAAAGAGTGCAACGCGCATTAACTCCCCCTGATGAGAGCATCAATTCACATCCTTAAGCCTTCGCATCCCGGTCTTGTACAATAGCTTCTTGAAGGTTGACGTCGACAAAGATTTTATATCGGTTTCAATGTATTTTCATAATGACATAACATAGAAATCTCTTCATTCATATATCCAGGTACATGAATCTCTCGTGAGATATTATGAAGTGTTATGTCATGTGATCTTCTAGATCACTTGCCTCCTTTATTATGATCATTTTGATCATTTGCTCATCTTCTTTGTCAAGAAGTTTATTTGAAACAGATTTGTCTATATGCTTTAAGTGTACCATAGATTTTGTCCTTCTATGACTTATTATAATATGAGCATTTGCACTGAGAATATAGTTACTTTCTTTGGGTCAGCAAATGCTCCTGGCATGCTTTGCAATAAATTGCACATGTCATTTTATGAACTTCAAGTTCATATTATTTTATTCGAGGATCTAGATGTATAAATGATAATTCATTCCATGTAACGTTTTCTCAACGGTTGTATCTTGTCTCCCCCTCATGTTAGAAAAACTAACTTATTTCCTCAACTTTAAGAACCTATTTTTGTGTGTTATGGTGTAAATCAAAATATACACCGCATATCAATAATAATAAGATGGAATTATTTGGTTCTGACCCTAAACCACTTATGAGGGGAGAAAATAATATATTTTCATATATAATGTATATCAAACTGATATATATAAACTTTATTCTCATAAGCAATAGTTTAGCTATTAAGTGGAGGCACTCAATAAATTATTTTGCTAAACCAGCTGTGATGTAAACCAACTTATCAAGATGAACTTCTTGAATAGAAAATCTGGAATATGCTCTAAATTAAATTATTGAGCAAGTTACCTCGCACACACCGGCCAGGGTTGCGGGTTAATAATAATTGCACACGTAACCATCTCATAGATGCATCTTATGTGGTATACATGGCTGGTGAATGAGCCCATATTCACCTTTGATATTTTCAGTATTCATGGGATTCAATCCCAATTTTAGTTGGTATATTAATTAATGAGAACAAGCACATAAAAGAATTCGTAAAGAACTTTCTAGTTCTTTAATATTTACCCATGTGAATTCTCTTTATTTTTGAACATCATACTTAAATTGATATGGGTAAATCAATTATGCCAACTCAATAAATTATCAATATTGATAAATTTTAGATTTACACCATGATGTGTGCAATTATGAATAAACTCCAAGTTTATTATGATATGAGTTTTATATCAATAAAATATCCACTTCATTGTGGTATTCTTTTGTTTATGTAGTACAAATTGGAGATAAAGCGGGTAGCTTTTTACATACATATTATCCCGCTACAAATTGTAGTAATAAAAGATATTAAATCTTTTCTTTATTTATAGTCTCAATATAATCAACCGTTTTCGCGAATACTTTGGAAACTGAGTATGTTTCTTTGAGACTTACTACAACACATTACCTTGTTGGTAATCAATTATGTTTCTCCAAAATGGTAATTGCCTCTTCGAGGGCTCTCAATTAATTGGTAGTACCACATAATCATCAACACCTATATAGTGAATATCTCTTTTAAAGAGAAACTTATACCATTATGGTCATGGCCAAAATTAAATGAAAGATATGTTTCTTGCATTATTGTTGTCCTTTAATAATGACATTGCCAAAATATTGTGGCGTACAATAGGTACGTGACCAATGATCATTCATGCCATAATAATGATATTATTTTCTTATATCATCTCAAACCTCCTTTTAGAGGTGAGTGTGGTATAATCACTATCACCAGCACATTTATATTCTTCCAAAAACGAATATATATTCATAAATCAGATATTTTCTCATTCACGTTATGAATGAACCATAGTCATCTGTATGTACTTTATAAAATCTCATGTCAAATCGATGACAAATATTTTCACAAAGTGTGAGATTATTTTGAGAATACTTATTGATCTCATTGCCACAATGATGATGATATAATTTCGTCTATTGCCACGTCAATATCCATTGATTATTCATGGTAATAATTTTGTCTTCTTTCAGACTTATTACATACTGCTATCACATTCTCTAAAGGGAATGAGAATGGAGAAAATTCAATGGGACGAGTTTTCAACTCTTTGCCCACAATTATACATGAATTTAATCATGGCAAGACATAGAAGTTTTACCACTTCATGTGGGTGTAATTTCTTTAAAACTCAATTAGAGTTATAATCAAACTTTGTTGTCTTTGCCTGTATATAAAATCAAATTATAGAATTTCAAGAATTTGAAAGAGAAAAGTAAAATACTTACCTTAAATCCGGAATTTTAATCATGAAGGAAGTTCATGAAACAATTGACAATCATTATGCTCAATCCCAAAGTTTCTACTCAATTGGTTAGAGTCTCGTGCTGATAACGTGTTATAAAGCAATACAAGAAGAAGAACAATATTGTAGAGAAAAGTAGGGAGAGAGAATTCTTATTGAATTTTTGAGATGATTTACAATGGGGTAAGACCCCTCTATTTATATGAGAAATATGACTTAGGGTGTGTTTGGTATGAAGAAAAATATTTTCCTTGAAAATGTTTTCATGGAAAATGAGTCGTTTTATCACTTATTTTCTCTTGTTTGATTGGTAAGTGGAAAACATTTTTCGGAAAATATTTTCTATTGTTTGGTTAGAGAGTAGAAAATAGTTTTTTTTAGAAAAATATTTTTTATGCAACCCTCCTCACCCCTCCCCCACCCCTTCCCTAAGTCTCTAAAAATTGACACAATCTAAAGGAACTAGTGGTGATGACTTTTTAACGCAAAAGCCGCATATTTTCGAACCCGTAAACTTTATATTTTTTTGACCCGTAAACTTCCAAACACATAAACCTCCAAACTCATAATTTTGGAACTTGTAAAATTTTGAGTCTTTAAATCGATAAATAATAAAATTAAAAACTGAAAAATATATTTTAATTTTAGGTAAACAGAAATATTTGAAATTGCAAAAAAAAAAATTTAAGGTAAAAAAATATTTTTTTTCGGTGGGTTGTAGTGAAGGAATAGTAGGGTAGATGGAAAAACTGAAATTTAAAATTAAAAAAACAAACTTTTTTTTGAGAGGGGGTGTGGTGGATTGGTGAAGGTGATAAAGGTTGTGAAAGAGTTTTGGAAAATAAAGGTTGTGAAAGAGCTTTGGAAAATATTTTCCCTTCTTTTGGTAAGGAAAACATTTAAAAAATGAATTGAGAAGAAAAATGGTTTCCAAAATATTTAAAATTGCAAAAAAAAAATAATTTTAAGGTAAAATTTTTTTTTTTTCGGTGGGTGGTAGTGGAAGGGTAATAGGGTAGATGGAAAAACTGAAATTTAAAAAGAAAAAAAAATTGGAGAGGGAGTGTGGTGGATTGGTGAGGGTGATAAATGTTGAGAAGGAGCTTTGGAAAATGTTTTTACTTCTTTTGATAAGGAAAATATTTTCGTCCAATTGGAGAAAAATAAATTGATAAGGAAAATATTTTTCAAAACATTTAAGCCAACCAAAGATGGAAAAATTGAAAAACATTTTCCAGAAAATATTTTTCTTCATATCAAACACAGCCTTAGTCACAAAGTAAAACTCATCATTAACTCTAAATAGAATTCTATTCATGACAGTTAAAAATTTAGTGTATAACAAAATTTTAACTTTTCATATATGAACGGTATAGTTGGAAGTCCTAGTCAACTGCTTACTAATAATATTAACGTTATCCGCTGACTAGGTTTTCCTCCTCGGATTCATCATCTCCCTTTAAATTCTACTTTAACACATTCAAATCCGTTCCACGTTGTCGTCCTCCCTCCCTTTTTCCTCACAGTGAACCGTACGTACTATACTTCCCTCTATTCATAATTTCTAAATTATTGCTTTAATTCATAATAATGGAGGGCGGAGGAGAAGAGTATAATCCTCGGAGTGTGGATGATGTTTTTAGGGATTTCAAGGCTCGCCGTGCTGCCTTGATTAAGGCCCTTACCACAGGTTTCTCTTGCTTTTTTCAAAGTTTAATGACTACTCCTTCCGTATTAAAGCCTTTATATTTTGAAATTAGGTTAGAAATTATATTTAAAAAGTTACAATTTTTAAATTTTCTTTGATTGAAAATCGCAGACCCCCCTTTTTTGTTGAACAAAATCATAGATTTTTGACTTCCCATATAGTAGTAATTGTGTCTTCCTTCAGATTTTTATCTATTTGACTTCATAAAAACTACGATCTTTATCTAATTGTGTTTTTTTTTTTCTGGGAAAATTTCAGATGTGGAAGAATTTTATCAGCAATGCGACCCTGGTAAGTTTTTTCTTCTAGTTGGAACTTCCGTGTGTAGTTGGGAAAATTTTCACTTGCATGACCTGTAATTATTGTAACTGAAATTTTGATAGTTGTTTCATTTTAGTTTTGTGTACTTATTAGAGAATATGATTGCACCAGATGAAGATGCTGTCATTGTGCGTTGGCCGTGAATGTTATCTGCCATTGATGCAGGAATTTATTTGTTCACGAGCAACTTTTTTGTCCATGTTGTTATATGTGTGTATTTTCTTTTTCCTGAAAAGATTTTGAAGGAAACAGAATCAGTTCATTATGAGCAAGTTATACAGATTTGTGCTAGTTGTCAACTGTTGGGTTTTTAATATATTAATTAAATTAAATATATATTAAAGAGTTAAAAGAGGGTGAATGGGAAATGGAGGGAAATGAAATTTTGTGTGAAATTTCAAGTTCCCTCTCCTTGGTAAATGGGCATTGTCCCATATCGGAAGAGGAAGAGGTTTTTTATGAGTATATAAGCAATTGCTCTTCTTCTAGCTCTTAAAGAGTTAGAAGAAAGCAAGCCTCGCGCCGTTGTCGCTCGGCTTCGGCTTCGGCTTCGGCTTCGGATTTGGATTTGGTCAAATGATCGATTGATTAACTTTTTGGACCAAATTTATTTGTTAATAGTAAAATATTAACAGAAATGTTATTAAATATTTATTTTAATAACAAAATATTAATATTAAATAAATATTAATATTAAATCCAAATTTCAGTTTTTCTGTTTTTGTAACAGAAACATAACTACCCATCAATTTTTCCTCTTTATTATTGAGTAAATGGCATTTATGCAATGGCATTTATGCTGTGGCAGTTTTGCAGAAACAGCCATTCCGAAGAGACTCTTCAGATTTCAGCCCAACTTTTGGCTATAAATACAATACTATTCTGCTCAGAATTTCACTACGAATTATTGAGTTTCTCCTCCTTTCTTCTGCATACTTTTAGCATCAAACAAAGCAAAAAGTAAGTGTGATTTGCTACCGAACTTTGTGTTCGCTGAAACACCGGGGTTTGCAGTACCACTACACCAGTGTGTAATTTGTTCTATCCTGGGAGGAAATAATCCATAACCTTGGGTACTAGGAGGGGATTAAATTCCTTAAGGAAACATTGTGAATTCAGTGGGCTCGAATTGGTTTCTTCATTTCTGTTTATGCATATACTTGTTTGTATTTATTTATATTTCCAGAATTATTTTACAAATACATTGTAATAACATCAACTTGTCGTGTGGTGATAAAAAAATCTAGAACTGACCCACAGTAACTGTTTTATCTGGTCCCAGCCGTTTACTTGACCTTGATGTCAATGTGATGTCTTATGCAATCAAATGTGGGAAGGAAGCTATGTTGAAGGAGTCAAGGATATTATGCCTTGTGAATACAACTTTATTGTTTGATTAGATGAGACACTAGCCACACATCTGCACCATTTTTCGTTTTTGCCCCCTCTTTTTTCTTTCCCTTGAACTGGCTCCTTTTTCATTCTATGGGTAATAAGGTGGTGGTGATATGTGATTTTGCTGATATAAGTGCTCAGAGTTGGAAGAAAGGATTAGGGTGTGTTTTGGTCCTAGGAATGTAGGAGCAGCCAATTGATTAGCTCTTTTTTGTTATGATCAATTCGGATTTTTTCTTATTTAATTGCTCGATCATTTGTCTTTATTTGTACCACACACAATGAGACCACTTTGGAGAAAATTAGACTGCATTGGGTTTTTGAATCAGCAATGATGTTAAAATATATGTATAAATGGTTGTTTAAACATTTTATTCCATCTGTTCAAGCCTCTGTAGACAGAGATATTGGTACTTCTTGCTGGTGGGAGGTAGCATGGGAGGTAGCATGTATCCTCTGAATACCATGGCTATAAAGAAATGGTTGTTTAAACAGTTCAATGGTTAACAAACATCACTGTTATACATGTTACTTTTATAAATCTAGCATTGTCGCGTTTCAGTGGCCAGACTGCGTAAAAGAACTGCCATCATACATGTGACCTTCTGGAGCTTACTATGTGCGGCTCGTCAAGTTCTTTGCAGCCCCCTCTATTTTGTTCCATTAGCCAAGGACAAAAGCAAAAAATGATTGAAGAAGTGTAAACGCTCTTGCATATCAATTTTTGCCATACTTGTGATAAGTGTTTATCCAATTATCCTCCATAGAAGCAGAAGAGCACTTATAAATTACAGGGCGTTGATCTTAAAGTATTGTTTATCCTGAGTCTTTGCTCCTGATTTTTGCTTTTACTCCCTTGCTTCTGTAGCTCTGTTAAATGAGTGGACCAATATATTGTGCGACATAGTGGTGATTTACGGATGAAAAACTTTATCACTGAGCGATCATTTAGGGGCCTTACCTGGTGATCCGGGCTGTTTCCCTCTCGACGATGGGGGATATTTGCTTAAACTTTTCAAAAGTGAACTTGCTTTGCTGTTAGAAGTGTCATATGTATTGTCACTAACTTATATTCTGCTACCGGATGTGTCATACCTTTCTCTTTTTATTGAGTCTCAGTTTGTGGTGAATATTTATTAATGCTCCTTTTCATGCTATGGACCCCTTCTTTACGGAATGAAAACTGAAAAGCTTTTGGTTAACATTAATGTGGTATTCTTTAATTTGGCGGTTTAATTCATCTACTATGATGTGTATAGTTTCTGGTTCAAGCTGTCAAACCTGTCCATTGTGTGTTGTGCAGAGAAGGAAAACTTGTGCTTATACGGACTTCCGAATGAAGAATGGGAGGTCAATCTGCCTGCTGAAGAGGTACCACCAGAGCTTCCCGAGCCTGCTCTTGGTATTAACTTTGCTAGGGATGGGATGCAAGAAAAGGACTGGCTATCCTTAGTCGCAGTCCACAGTGACTCTTGGTTGCTTTCTGTTGCCTTCTATTTCGGTGCTAGATTTGGGTTTGATAAATCCCACAGGTACTCCTTCTCATCCCAAACATTTTTTATTATTTGCCACTAATATTTCGATGCTTAAAGACTGTTAAGAGCATTGGATAAAAGTATCAGTAGATAACTGAAACCCTTTTTTTGATGTGATCAATCTATGATATTCTTCATTCCAGTTATTCATTTGATATTTGTTCATATGAATTTATAAAGCAATCTCTTCTTGTTAATTCTGATTCTCAGTGCTACAATCTGTTGATCTATTTTCCCTGGTTTGTTTTCTTTATCAAATCCATACTTCTATTAGAATTGGGATTTTTGCATTGAGTTTTTATTGAGGTCGGAAATATAGTTCAGACACTCTTGGCATCTAGCTGCTGCTAACAGACTCTGCTACTTTGCCACAGAAGGTGCAAATATTAAGCCTGTTTAATACTAAGTTGTATGCATGGGTAGAACTGAGCTGATTCGATCAGACCACTAGTGTTCCAGTTAAGTTCCAAAAAGATTCTTCCTCAAACTTGGTTACTATTTATTATATGGGCAAATCCCGAATCAATGTTGAAAAACAATAGATGGTTGACCTCTCGTTGCTTGGATTTCTGAATGATTAACATGCCTAATGTTTTTCAAGTCTATGTTGGGCTAAGCCCAGTCAATCAACCAACATCGAATGGTACTCAAGCTCAAGTATGTTGTTTGAAATTGTGAAAGAGCTCTTTTGAGGCAAGGTTCAATTACTTGGTTTAATTTGAATTCATTTCCACATTTTGTGTTTGCTACATGTAGGATCCTTTTGTCAGAGGGTTTGATAAATTGAAAATGCTCCAACTTTTTCGTCAGAAAAGTAAATCTGATGTTAATGGGAAGTCATGTTCTTGTTATTTTCTCATAAGCCCTACTGTGTAAAGGATATAGTCCATTAGGTCGGCATTCCTATTAATCTACCCAAGGTTGTGCCTTCTTTGAGACACACATCAGAATATACCTAGTCAATATGTGCCTCGGTGGCGACAGAAGTCATCAGACTTCCACACATCATGAAGTTTACTGCATTTATTTTCTCCATTGCTCATATGTTTTCTACTTTTTTTCTCTCAGGAAGAGGCTTTTCAACATGATAAATGATGAGCCTTCAATATATGAAGTAGTGACTGGTGCTGCCAAGAAACAACAGAGAGTAAAATCTTCCATCTCCAGCCACAGTGGCAAAAAATCCAAGTCAAATTCCAAAGTGGTAAGGACTATTATTGCACAATATGTTGGTTTCAAGTTAGATGTATCATGATGTTTGAATCATTATGAGGCAACTTTCCATTGGATGCATAGCTTGCATGATTTTGGGAGATTTTAATTTTTAACTTTCTCTTTCCTCTCCAATACTGCTTTGCATCTTTCTTCCGGATTTCATGTTGTTCCTATTTTTCTTATGACTTATGTGATGATATACTAACATTGTTTACCTTTGTCTTTTTGTTCTCTTGAGCCGAGGGTCTTTCAGAAACAGTCTCTCTATTCCTTTGGGATAGGGGTAAGGTCTGTGTACTCACTACCCTCCCCAGACCCCACTAGTGGGATTTCACACTGGGTTGTTGTTGTTGTTGTCGTCATCATCTTTCCTCTCCAATACTTTTAGTAGACTAAACTAGTGAAATATATTAACACTGGTAAGAATATTTATAAAATACATTAAGGGTGTAATAAACTTTACAACAGAATGGCCTTGCAACTAATTAAGTTAGTAAAGGTTTTACTATGAATTCGCACATCAATTGTGCGCAGGACATTTCTTTATTCCTTGCTCGGAGATCTTATCTTGAACTAGCTGATTTGGTCTAACCTTGAGATGATACCTACCATCTATGTTGCACGGGCTCTCCAAAATGTAGCCGCACCCGTGTCGGATCCTTCAAAAATGCACTACTTTTAGAGGATCCGACACGTATCCGGCCACATTTTCGGAGAGTCCGAGCAACATAGCCTACCATTCTGCACATGATCTTGACTTCTTTGGTTTTTCGTTGTTTTTTGGGGTGGAAAACTCAGAGGGCACCGGATTATCAGGAGAAGCTTACGAAGTTGCAGCCTAAAGATGAAGACGAGGGCTTGGATGAGCAGGATGAGGAGGAGCATGGCGACACACTTTGTGGTGCCTGTGGAGAAAATTATGCGGCAGATGAATTCTGGATATGCTGTGACGTATGTGAAAAGTGGTTCCACGGCAAGTGTGTGAAGATTACCCCTGCCAGAGCTGAGCATATTAAGCAATACAAGTGTCCATCTTGTAGCAACAAGAGGGCTCGAGTTGACATATAAAGTCGGATAATGTAGCATCTTTCTGCCTTTGTTGGATAGGTTATTCAGGTTGTTTGGCTCTAACTTATGGATTTGTAATGGTTAAGCTTCATCTTTGTATACATTTGGCTCTAACATGCGGGATGACCTAGGGTTCTAATTGTTGGTTTAGTGATAAATAGTCTTAATTCAGCCAAACAGGCCCACATTGTGATTTTAGATATTTAATTTCTTTCTGTTTTAGTGGGATTGAGTCTCTTTATTGTGATCTATTGAGCTCCCACCCCCTTACTCTTTTTTTTTTTTTTTTTTTTTTGCAATATTCACTTATATGCAATTAGTCTATCGGAAATAATTTTTCTACCTTTGGATTTGGTCAGCGTATATACTACCCTCCCCAGATCTCACTTGTGATATTACATTGAGTTTGTTGTTGTTGTTGCTGTGTCACTTATATGCAATTGTGTTGCCTAGCATTGTAAATAATGGCCATGTTGATTATAGAATTCAAAAGATGGTATACTTACATCATGTATTTCCTAGTCGCCCTCGTCCAAAGGAATTGAATAGAGAAAATCTCATTTTATACCCATTAATTTTAAACTATTTATCCTTTAATGCACATGCCCAAATTATTTACTACTCCTACCCATGACCCCTAAACTATTTACCCGCCTTTATTATGTTCCTCTTCTCCTTCTTCTTCCTCATTTTACCTTCCTCCAACTCTTCGTCTCTTTTATATTTCTTCTTATTTATTCTTACTGTAATAGCCACAACCTAGTCACATCAGCAACACATAATATTTGTTCTTATTCGATCTTAATTTAGTTTTAGTTTCAATGGAATCTTAACAATTTGGATATTCTTCTCTCGCTCGGTTTTCTAAAGAAGTACTCATGAATTGTCTAAGTAGTGCTACGATTTTGAAGATTTATTGTTTGATTCGATATGGTGCTATAAAATATTGCTTATAGTATCTTCGAGTAAGCTTCCCAAATCTAATTTTTTTTTTGTGTATTCGAATATCCACCATTGTTGGGCTTGAAGCTTAATTTTATTTTTGAAGATTTCTTGATTGATTCAAAGTGGATGCTGTTAAATATTGCTTATAGTACCTTCTGGAAGTTCATACTGAAATTTGATAATGTTTGGAGCTGATTTGAGGTGATTGAGATCGAAATTTTCAGTTGAAAATCAAAGAACAACACAGCTACAATATACCGCTTCGGTATACAATATATTATAGGAGTATATATATTGCAACACTATACTTTTATAGTTTACAAAATAATATACCGTTACAATATACTAATATAATATATAGGAGTATATAGTTATACTGCAATAATATACTATTATAGTATACAATATATTGTTATGGTATATTGTAATAATATGCAAGATACTGTAAAAATATGTTGTATAGTCTACAATATGCTATAATAGTATACTTATTACTCGTAAATTCACTTGTCTTTTCCATTTTAATTGTTATAAGCTTTTACCCAGTGTGAGAGGCAAAATAAAAATGTAAAATAAAAATAAAAATAAAATGATAGTATGCTATATGTGTAACAATATACTCTTACAAATAGATCCTTTTAGATTTTTTGACTACTGATATTATTTCAGTTTAATAGTTGGATTATTTTTTTTAACTCTTTGCCTACAATTGTATATCATATTGGTATAACTATATATTATACCGGTATCATATGTTAGTTAATATCTTTTTGGTTGTATTAACAACATTTAATTGATACACAATTTGATTTTTCTTTAGTAATAATATAAATAAAAATAAAAAATAGTGAAAACAGTAAATGAAATTAGATTATGAAGATAAAAAGAATATAAAAAAATAGAAGTTAAATGAAATTCGAAAAGGAAAAAACAAAAAAAATAAGAAGAAAACGAGGAAAAAGGAGAAAAAAAGAAGAAACATAGAAATAAAAAAGAATTGGAGAATAAAGAAAAAATTCTCCACAAAATATACTATAGGTAAAAAATATAATTAGTTTATGGGTAGAAAAATAAATGGGTAAACAGGGATAAATAATTTTATTTTTGTGGGTAACTGTCAAAATTCTGATTGAATAGGCTTATTAAGGTGTAAAGCGCTAATAAGATGTTTGTATATTTAGCGTTCAAGCTCTAGTTTTATTGGTTTTTTTGTTGAATTTTTAAAAATTGATCTCACGTCTTAAACTAAGATAAATCATTTGCATTTGTTTATGACTTTATGTAATAAAGTAATTCTTAATAATCTACTATGTCCACATTTTCTCTTTCGTATTTGAAATATTAACTTATATTCGACTTTAGATACTCGATGTTTGTGGGTCAGTAGAAATACTTTCAGGTAAATTAGCAACATAAAAATTTACACATGCTCAATATTTATTTTACGAGCAAGGGGTCGTTTGTTTGAGGAAATAAGTTATGCCAAAATTAAGTATTTCGAAATTAGTTATTTTGATAATGTTATCCCATCTTATGGGATAAAATAAGTTATAATTTCGAAATAACTAATTTCATAAACATAATTTTATACCAATCAAATAATAGATATTTTGTTTTAAATTTAATTTTGAGATTAATTATATGTTATTTCTCGTACCAAGTCCTAAGTAATTTATTATTGGTAACTATATACGTGCATTTTCTTATTTAACCACTTGAGCGTACATTTCTCAGCCCTGCCTTTTACAATCTCCGCTGTCCAGTAACCCACTGTCACTGCTTCGACAATGGCGGCTTCTTCGACTTGCATGTTCAGATCCTCTTTCTTCTCTCCCAATCCCCACCCAAAGCAACAATCCCCCAACGGCGTTCACTTCTTCACTCCTATTAAAGCCACAGCTTCTTCTACGGATGACGCAATCTCAGCATCTCCACAACCTCAAAAGCACCGCCGCCCTGCTGATGAGAACATCCGTGAGGAAGCCCGCCGCCACATCTCTTCCCACAATTTCTCTGCCAGGTATCAACTATCACCTACCATTGCCCTTCCACTTCCACGGTGTATATAAATAGGGGTTTTAGTTCCTGAGTTATTGCTTTATTCCTGTTTAGGTTTCTGTATTATTCGACTGAGCTCATTTTACCTTCAATTCATTCAACTGTGTGGTATTCAGTTCCTGAAACTAACAGACAGTGAAAAAACTTGAGGGAATTGTTATGTAAATGCAAAAAAGAAAAAAAAAAAAAAAAAAAATAGCAAAAATAGAGTGGCAATCCAAAAGATCTCTTTCCAAGGTATTCCTGATTAATCACCCTTCAAGATTCCTTTTTCCGTTGTTTTTCAGCTTAATTTGTACCCTATGCGAGAAAATAATTGGTATTTTGGGGGTTCTGAATTATGGGTCGTCCTTGGAATTTTGAGTGTTGGAAGTGCTAATGATGTGAGAGAGCTTGATAGTTCTTTGAGGCAAATGAAGAATGGTTCAGAAAGGATCAAACTCCTCACGAGATTTAAAGTATAAAAGCTGCATTTCAGAAAGGATCAAACTACTTACGAGATTTAAAGTATAAAAGCTGCATACTCTTAATTTGATGCGCATCAACTATAGGTGCAGGAGCATCAAAGATGATCTGTTGCAGGCAGAGTTTACATTTTATTCACCTTTTATCTTATGTTTGTTTTTAATAATGATTCTGTTAAGTTTTTTTACAACGTTAAATCAGGGATCAGAATCACACATTTGTTTAATTGTGTCCCCTTAGGGTAGTTACTGGTTGATATTATTGCATGTCATTTTATTTATGGTTCTTATGGTTCTTTTGTTTAGATAAGTATTTATATGATCTCTGCTGGACTTACTAATGCTCTTGTGTTTTTGTTTTTGTTTTTCCCTTTCCCTCCCTGAGTCGAGGGTCGATTGGAAATAACCTCTGTGCCCTTTCGGGTAAGGGTAAGGACTAAGGACTGTTTATATATTACCCTCCCCAGACCGCACTTTGTGGAACTATATTGGGTAGTAGTTGTTGTTGTTGTTTTGTATACTCAGCTGAATAATATGGGAATCAAAACTGGAATAATGGAATAGCAGATCAACTAAATTGCTTTTCCCCAGCTGATTAACAAACCACTAAGTGGTTGTAATTGTACTAGGCACCTACTTAAAGTTTTGCATCTGCTTCTACAGGTATGTTCCTTTTAATGCCGATCCTAACTCCAGTGAGTGGTATTCTCTCGACGAGATCATTTATCGCAGCCGCTCTGGTGGCCTACTTGACGTCCAACATGATATGGACGCTCTCAAGAAGTTTGATGGGCAGTACTGGCGCTCCCTGTTTGATTCGCGGGTGGGCAAGACCACTTGGCCTTATGGTTCTGGTGTTTGGTCCAAGAAAGAATGGGTCCTACCTGAAATTGACAGTGATGATATTGTCAGTGCGTTTGAAGGAAATTCCAATCTTTTTTGGGCTGAGCGTTTCGGCAAACAGTTCCTGGGTATGAGTGATTTGTGGGTCAAACATTGTGGAATCAGCCACACTGGTAGCTTTAAGGATCTTGGCATGACTGTACTGGTGAGTCAAGTAAATCGGTTGCGTAAAATGCATAAACCAGTCGTGGGTGTCGGCTGTGCTTCCACTGGAGACACGTCAGCTGCGCTGTCAGCTTACTGCGCATCTGCAGGCATCCCATCAATTGTATTCTTACCTGCAAATAAAATTTCTATGGCGCAACTGGTTCAACCAATAGCCAATGGGGCTTTTGTGTTGAGTCTCGACACTGATTTTGATGGTTGTATGCAGCTGATTCGCGAAGTCACAGCTGAGTTGCCCATTTACTTGGCAAATTCCTTGAATAGTTTGAGGCTAGAAGGGCAAAAGACGGCAGCAATAGAGATTCTGCAGCAGTTTGACTGGGAAGTTCCTGACTGGGTGATAATTCCTGGTGGGAACCTGGGCAATATATATGCATTTTACAAAGGTTTTCAAATGTGCAAGGAGCTGGGACTTGTTGATCGCATCCCAAGACTTGTTTGTGCTCAAGCAGCCAATGCTAATCCACTTTACTTACATTATAAATCTGGTTGGAAAGAATTCAAATCTGTCAAGGCAAATACAACATTTGCATCTGCTATACAGATTGGTGACCCTGTATCTATCGATAGGGCTGTTTATGCTCTGAAGAACTCCAACGGGATAGTGGAGGAGGCAACTGAGGAAGAGTTGATGGATGCGATGGCTCAGGCGGATTCAACTGGGATGTTCATATGCCCCCACACTGGTGTGGCATTGACAGCACTATCCAAGCTGAGAAAGACAGGGGTTATTAGGCCAACTGATAGGACTGTGGTTGTGAGTACAGCTCATGGGTTGAAGTTTACTCAATCCAAGGTTGATTATCATTCAAAAGAAATAAAGAACATGGAATGCCGGTTTGCTAATCCACCAGTGCAGGTGAAAGCAGACTTTGGATCAGTCATGGATGTTCTCAAGAAATACCTGTTGAGCAAAAATTCTAAGTTCTAATTTGTTGGCAGAGTAAGTTCTGCTTATATACCAAAATTATCATCTTTGGTTCATCTCGTTCACGCATGGTGTAGAATTTGGTTAGATGCTGATCTATCTGCTGGTAGAATTAGGTAGTCATGAAATGCTCACGGTTTCTTATGAGCGAAATAAACTTTTATGTAATTCAATGGAACATTTTGGCGGTTGTAACTTTCTGCTATTTATATGCTCCTTTGATTATGTTGGCAAGTACCAGAATCGGTTCTGAACATTTTGTAGAGCATAGCATCTGCTCTATTTGGGTGGTGGTTTCTAGTACTTTGAGGGGATGTTACCCGTGTTCATTTGTATCCTACTCAGAGAACATGAAAACAGAAGAAAAAGCCCCTCAAATGGGATTGTTTATCATCTGAAATTTCTGTGTTGCCTCACCTCACGAAGTACTTTGACAGCTAAAAGAAAAAATTCTACCTTTTCTTGGAAGGGAAAACAAGTTTATTTTATATGTTGTTTGCCACCTCAGCAGGGTCATTGATATCTTGAAGAGGTTTTATATTTTAGAAACTGTAGCTGTGTACTGGCATCTTATTCGATTAGTCTCGCTTGCATGTAACTCTCTTGCTGTCTCAGAAAGGCTCAGTTGGTAATTTTAAAAATTTCCTCACCAAAATTTGTAATCTTGAACCACACAAGTATGATCTTTTGCATGCTCTTTGTTACATGGGTCAAATTCAATGACGTTAGTCAATCAATAGGCTCACTTTGGCAACCGAAAGATTGGACATACCATTGAATCCTGTCACATACTTAGTTGTGTCCACAGCTTTCCACATTTAGTAGTTCTCCATAAGAAACTCAGCTTCATCAGAGTCCCTAACTTTAACTGTGAAATAAGAACTAATACTTGATTTGCACATATGATTTGGGTGGATTCGAGTTGTGGCTAAAGTTCCTGCATATGACTTAGATAAATTGGTGTTTTCCACTGGCACTGCAGCTGAAACTGTTTGACTGATTTTTGAGGTTAAATGTTATTGACGGCAGTAATAAGCACTAAAAATACTTACCGTCCACTAACATACTATTGTATTCAAGATGTCACGACAGACTTTTCTGGAGAGAGATCAGTATTTACTCTTAAAGTATATAAGGGCATATATCAGATAGTTTTTTTTTCTTCTTCTGGATAACCGAGAAATTCATTGTTTCAGCCTCAAAACTCTATAAATTATAGGCCTGCGGCCTGCCTCTTTAACCTTCTCCACTTAAATATCAGACTTCCTTCAGTGAAATAACTTGATGAAGTTATAACATAATACCCATGGGCATACAATTCATTGGCAGCACCATGAAAGAAGTTAGTAGCAAAAATTAATGCACACATAATATTTCCGGTATCAACTGAAAACATTTTTTCTTGGTTCCTCTAGCAGAAGATTGACCGATGACCAACATATTACAGGATTAAGCGATATTCTAGTGTAATAGACAGCACAACAACTGGATACTAGTACAACAAATATTTACATATTCATAGCCTTTATAATGGCATCTTTTTCTCACATTTTCCAAGTGGAATGCACTGTTCCAGTAGGCATCACCTTTCTGTATGTGTGCTCAGGTGAAGCTACTTTCTCCATAGGAGAGTCAACTCTAAGTTCTCTGATTGTGGATATCAACTAATATACAAGAGCATCACAGACGACTAAAGTAGAACCACAGCAACTGCAACTAGCACTGCTACAGTAAATATCAGAGCCTGCAGTAGTGATCTAATTTGAGATTCATGTACAAAGGTAAACAGATTGAGAATTTTTAGGACAAAATGCTGCCGATCCTACAAATAACCGACGATTAAATTTCCTTGGCGTTTCTTTTTAAATTTTTACTTAGAAAGGTAAGAAAAAAGTTTTACTGATCAGAAATGGTACTAAGCTTCTGCTGAAAGAAACTAGATTTCCTGAAATTATCAGGAGTTTTAGGTGATCAAGCTGAAATCAGAATAAATGCAACTTGCACTTAAGGATGGTAACTCACAGCTATCGCATTAGCAGCAAGCCCTGCTCGCTCCCTCGGATCTTTGTGGTAGTAATTCCCAAAGTAAAGAATTGTTGCATAATACCACATGAATGGGAATACAAAACCAAGCAGCAGACTGCAATAATAATAGATAAGAGGAGAAGAATGCAAGTTAGAGCATGATAACATACTGATCGAAGGAAGAAGCCAAGATCAGGATACAAATGATATAATAATAGAAGAGGGAGGCTGAGAATGGAAGTGGAGCAACAAGCACGATACTCACGAAAGCCATCCTATTCCACAACCAAAGCAAGGAAGAGGTCTGTCAAAGATTCCCAACTCATTGTCTTCCACATCTTTGAGGAGCATATAGTTGTTACTGGGATGCTCTTTAGCATCTTGCAGAAGATCTGAATGCATAAAATGACTTAAGCAACCACCACTGATATAAGCACTAATATGAAGTAATGTCAACGGTGGTCAAATGCAGTAGACTGCAGCAACAGAACATCTTGATCTAAGCTACCAAGTACGTATCTCCATTAATTTAATTTAATTTAATTATTTATTTTGATAAGTAGTACTATCTATCTCCGTTTAATGTCAAAAGGTAAATCTTCGAGTTTGATTAGCAGAAATATAGGTAACAAATATATGAACGCAAAATACTTCTTCAGTAAGAAGTCCTAATTCATGCTTGACCTTGTATTCTGAATCTTACAGAGAGGCTAAACTTTAGTATATTGAATCCAACTCCGGAAACATATGTAAAGCTCAACATATGATGCCTAAAAGATTATTGGGTATTGTCCTTACCTGACTAAAAAAGAAACAAATACTTGATAATGAGCATAGTATAAGCTTAAAAAAAAAAAGGAAAACAGAATTCTATTTTCTCGAATTCAATACTCAATAACTATATAGGAGATAAGAAACAGATGGCTTTCTGTCAAAAAAGCAATGGTTCTCTGAAGCTTTATCAAAGAGCTAAAAGGACGGTGTTCATGTGAATACTGTATGCCATTAGTGATTCTAAAGCATGAATGCACAACAGCATTGAAGTCACCATCTAACTTATTCTGACTGATGTCCCCTCTGAACGTGAAACAGCAAGAAACTGGACGAGTTTATCCTGAATGACATATTAAACAGCAAAGTTGGCCCTATTTTCCTTTGTACAAAGACGAGGAATCACTAACCGGTTTAAATCTTAAACCAATCTCTGAAGAACCAAAGCATCCAACAATGCAGTACCAGATAGTTACATATTACAATACCAGTCATTGTAGTCAAATGTTTTCGAAATACCAGATAGTTACATATTACAATACCAGTCATTGTAGCTATCTCCTCAATATTATCCAATTTACCAAATTTCAAATAAACAACATATTGGAATTTGGTATCGTCCATGCTTGTAGAAGAATTCTATAAAAGGCCAGACACATAATGTTTTTTTTTTTTTTTGAGAATGAGCCAGACACATAATGTTTCCCAAAGGCAAAAACATCAGATTTAAGAAATTGTTTTACGAGATTCAACAAGAAAACAAAGTGTGGATCTGGCTACTAATATCAAACACGATTACATACTCTGATCCATTTGCTATGTGGGTTCTGATTCTCAATTCCTCCTCCACGACTCCTGCAACAAGTGATATTTGCAACTTTAGCAGCCGTTGCTCTGGTCTAATTGTGCTAAAACTCTAAAGCAAATGAAGTGTGGGACAAGGAAATAATACCATCTTTGGAAAAGAAAAATACCATCTTTCGGAAGAAAGTTCAGCAGAACCTTCATCAAGAGGACTTAATTAAGAAACTAACTTATAATTGGTCTATCTAAATGGGTAAAAGAGGTTGAGTTCAACTTCAACCGAAATACAAAATATGAAATTAATAACCACTCAAATTCCCAGGTAAGGTTGAAATGGAAGACCTCTAATATACCTTGAGAACACGACCGCAACATGGCTTGCAATTCTGCTATCTTATAACACAAAGAAAAGTCAAGTTTTAGGCCACCGTTGAAGTTTTTGCAATCACTAAAAACTCCTAATCTCATAGAAGACTACGCTCAACTCTTAGTCAAACACCATTAAGAAGCTTCTTGACCTATAATACCTCACTATCTCTGGGGCATGGCAGTAGTAACACAAAACTATCAAATGTCTCGCCTCTTGCCTAGTTTATCTTCAGGAATATGTGCATGAGACAAACAAAACCAAAACAGAAGCAGAAAGCGTGCATTGTTTCAAACCTCCACAGAATTTATAATTCTCACTCCGTAAGTCCTAGCCGAACGAGACCACTAGTGGAACTACAGTAGAACCAATAACAACTCATAATTAATGAGATACCTCTTTCAGAGAAAAAAGCAAAATCCACAATCCAGATAAATCCTTCCATTCCACTCTAAGTTGCTCCGACACTTCAGTTTAGGTGCCGCACCCGTGTCGACACGACACTAGTATGGGTGTGGGTATGGGATCCGTACCGGATATGGTCAAACACTTTTAGGTACTTTGACCACAACGGACGGAAAAATTCGATACAAGATACCATTTGATTCCCGAAATTAGAACCAAAACTAGGATAAAATTTGAAAAAAATAACATACCTTATCTACGATATCAATCCATTACTTATTTACAACTTGAGAATAAAAAAGAAATACACACTTTACAAGCTACGCTAAATATTCCACTAAATTTCAAACAAATTTAGAGATATTTTTATATTTTTATTTTTTTGAATTAATTTTAGCCGGATCCCCCCACCCGTATCCACACTAGGATCCGTATCCCCGAATCTTAGAATTTACATCTCGAAGGATCTGACCTTTAGATCCGCACCCGTGTCGGACACCCGCACCCGTGTCCGAGCAACTTAGAATTTCCACTAATTGCTCATACTTGAAAACAATTCAGTGTCTTCTCTCGTAATTTTTCTTTTAAACCCAGAATCATAAGGATAAACAAAAGAGAACTGCAACGGGTTCAATTAAATCGCATATGAAAATTGCAACATAATCTACTGCTCTTTGAAACCTTTCAAATGCAGCTCCAATAGATGATTAGGGCATATGCAAGAAGACCAAAAATGAAAGAAATGTTCCCCAAATGTTCTAAATGCCTAGTCTTATAGACCCCTAATTAATCTTAAAAACAACTTACTTGCCAGTATTAGAATGAAATGAACCTGATTAGAGCAAAAAATATGTATACATATAGTTGAGAGAAAAAATATAGAGGATTCATAATTTCATATCAAAGACCTCAACTAGTTAGGAATTTAAGCTTAATTAATCGATTGACTGATTTGCATTTTGTACCTACCCCAAAACCAAAGATAAAGAGGAGAAAGAATGAAATACAAAAATGTCTTACACCAAACTGAAGAGCCGGAGAGGATTGCGAGGAAGTCTAAAAAATGCGAATGGATAAAAGGAAGAATCAAATTTGGTCACTGAGAGCAGCGACGACCTCTTTCTCCTCCGTGATCAGTATGCTCCGCTCTGGAGTTCGTGCACCGAACCGGTGGTTTGGACCGGCCAGTTAAAGACCGGTTGTTCACAATTCAATTACGAGTTTTATTGGTAATTACTTTTCGAGCCCCTAAGGTTTAATAAAATACACACGCTATCTCCCACGTAGATACAATACAAGTATATCTGGTAGTCGAAAAAATATATGTTAAATTTGTATAATTTTTATATATAACATATAGAATTCATATATATAAAAAGTATACAAATTTTATACTTATATTTTTTGGGTTATTATTTTACAAAGACAATGCAATGTCATTTTTTCTAGATACAAACAGCAGAAAATGAAAGATGATGACAAAATCGTTCTTATTTTTTCTTTTTTCTTGAAAAGGTAGCTTCTAAATTTGCGTATATGTTTAATAATTTAATTGCCACCAAGGTTCTAAAATCAATTAATGTTAAGAAGTACTTTTCTCAAAAGTAAAAAGTACTTTTTATGAGAAGCATTTTGTAAATGATTAATTAATTTAAAAAATATGTTTGAGTAGTAATTAGTATTTGTCCAAACTTTTAAAAAATATTTCTAAGTGTATTTTTCTCAAAAGTACTTTTGAGAAGAAGCTACTTTTTTCTACTTCTCAAAAATTATTTTGCTTCTACTGAAAAATAAATTTTTCCATCTAAAAGCTTGACCAAATGCCTTAACTTTGAAAAAAATACTTTTAGCAAAAAGAAAAAAAGGAAAAAAATTTGGCTAAAGAGAACCTTGGCCGAATAGGGCTATAAATATCGTTATCCTTTGGAATTATTTTTTCAGTTTAAGATGTCGGAGACGAGGCTAAAATGGTTTGGGCATGTTAAAATGAGAAGCGCAGATGCCCCAGACGATCAAGAGGTGTGACAAGTTGTCCTTGGAGGGTATGAGGAAGGGTGGAGGTAGGCCGAAGAAGTCTTGGGGAGAGATGATTAGACGGGAGATGGCGCAACTTGAGCTTACTGAGGATATTACCCTTGATAAGAGAGTATGGAGGTTTAGAATTAGGGTAGAACATTATTAGGTAGTCGAACGTTTCCCTTAGATCAAAAGTATTAGTGTTAGTATAATATTGTTTTATCCTTGGATTGCTATTACTTGCTACTGCTCTATTGCTATCTTGGATTTAGTTTTCTTAATATCTTGCTATCAATGTTATATTAGCAGTGTATTCTCACAAATGGGGTCTGGGGAGGGTAATATGTACGCAGACCTTACCCCTACCCCGAGGGGCAAATACCTTAACCTTGACCAAATACCTTAACTTTGAAAAAAGTACTTTTGGCAAACAAAAAAAAAAGGAAAAAAATTTGGCTAAAGTGAACCTTGGCCAAGCAGGCTATAAATATCATTATTCTTTGGAATTATTTTTCCAGTTTAAGATGCCGGAGACAAGGCTAAAATGGTTTGGGCATGTTAAAATAAGAGGCACAAATGCCCCAAGCGATCAGGAGGTGTGACAAGTTGTCCTTGGTGGGTATGAGGAAGGGTAGAGGTAGGCCAAAGAAGTCTTGGGGAAAGGTGATGAGACAAGAGATAACACAACTTGAAGTTACTGTGGACATTACCCTTGATAGTAGGGTATGGAGGTTTAAAATTAGGGTAGAACGTTAGTAGGTAGTCGAACGTTTCCCTTAGATCGAAAGTATTAGTGTTAGTATGATATTGTTTTATCCTTGGATTGCTATTACTTGCTACTGCACTTGTCACGACCCGGATTTCCCACCATCGGGGTCATGATGGCGCCTACTAAATGGAAGCTAGGCAAGCCAAATATTAATTACACCTCCATTAATTAACAAATTCTTATTAAGACTTATTATTAAAAACATATAAATTACACCGGAATAATCAAAATTAGCGGAAGACTTAGTCAAGTATGATAAAGAAAAATCCAAACATGATACACTACCCAAGACTAGTGTCACAATACTCACGAACTTCTAAGAATAATACACATAATTGTCTGAAAGAAAATACAAGTTGTTTATCTCGATTACATGAGATAACAGAATGAAAAGCATAGATAGAAGAGACAACGGGTCCTGCGGACGCCTGCAGGGCTACCTCGTAATCTCAATAGTCGGAAAATCCACAAGTCGCTACTGCCGCTGCTGCTGTCCGTAACCTGTATCTGCGCAAAAAGAGCGCAGAGTGTAGTATCAGCACAACCGACCCCATATGCTGGTAAGTGCCTGGCCTATCCCGACGAAGTAGTGACGAGACTAAGGCCAGTCACCCACATAAACCTGTACAGTTGAAATATATATACATATACAACAGCAGAAAACGTTAACGAACATTTATAAGGAAAGAACCTGCTCTAAAATAACAGTCAATAACTCATACTATCCAGAGTAATCTGGTCAACGGAACAAATCTTACTTTCATATCCAGAATAATCTAATCAACAGAATAAATCTTACTTTCATGTCTCAATTCCTCTCTCATTTCATATCTCGTGGTAGGCGTACCACCCGCTCCCAACTATCACAGTAACTACATCTTGTGGTAGGCGTACCACCCGCTCCCAAATATATCAATAGGCTACCGGCAACTATGGCCAATGCCAAGATTTAAATCACTTTGTGGTCGGCGTGCCACACGATCCCATTTCTTATTATATAAGTGGTCGGCGCGCCACACGATCCCAATTCATAAATATATAAGTGGTCGGCGCGCCACACGATCCCAATTCATAAATATATATATTACACCGGCATTTAGCCAATAATCTCTACATCAACAATATTTATAATTACCGGTTTTAAACCTATAATTGATAATAATTTCAACAATTTATCTCCATTACCGGTATAACACCAATAACTCTTAATCAACAATTTATTTATAACTAAATTCCTATTCCTTCAAGCTAGGATAGAACAAATACTTACCTCGAAAGTTTACGAATGATTCAATCCGTAGCAATGCCTTTTCCTTTCGAATTTGACTCCATCCAATCGTATCTATACACAATTGATTTAATATCATCAATTCTACTTAACAAACTAGTTCATATTGCTAAATATGATTTTTACAACATTCTGCCCGGAATAGTAAAAATCGACCCCGGGCCCACATAATCGAAACTCAAGTTTCGAACCAAAATAAGTTCACCCAATCCTCCATGAGTTCAAATATACAATTTGTTCTTAAGTTCGACTCCAAAACGAGTTCTAGATCGTAAATTCTTTGAAAACCCTTACTATACTAAATTCTCAATTTTTCTACCCATTTACACCTAATTAGGCTTAGGAATTCAAATAATATTGATGGAAAATGAAGAAAATGAGTTAAGAATCACTTACCCAAGAAGTTTGATGAAGAATCGCTCAAAAATCGTCCAAGGAGCTGTGGAGAAGAGAGTTGAACAGAAATGGGATTTTTATCCCGTTTCTGTTCTGTTTTCTGTCTTAAATTCACTGGGCATGAGTTTGTTCATCGCGTTCGCGACACCCCGGTCGCGTTCGCGATGAAGAAGAAGTTTTACACATCGCGTTCGCGTGGGGCTTGACGCGAACGCGTAGAAGAAAATTCGGGGATTGCAATTTGGCCTACGCGAACGCGTGGTGCCGTACGCGAACGCGTAGAAGAGGCAGGCCAGGCTCCGCGAACGCGGGAGCCTTCACGCGAACGCGTAGAGGAAAAAGGCTGGGGTCCATGTTGTTGTACGCGAACGCGATCCTAAGGACGCGAACGCGTAGAAGAGGAAAGAGAAGCCTTCGCGAACACGACCAGGTGGACGCGAACGCGAAGAAGGAATGTCTGCTGCAGATTTTCTGCAGTTTTTCCAAGTCTAAAACCACCCCGATGCCTATCCGAAACTCACCCGAGCCCTCGAGGCTCCAAACCAAATATGTACACTAACTCAATAACATCATACGAACTCGCTCGAGCGAACAAATCGCCGAAATAACATCAAAATCAATGAATTGAGCCTTAAAACTCAAGAATTCTTTCAAATTTCATAATTTCCAAAATTTCCAATTTAAGGCCGAAACACGTCAAACGACGTCCGTTTTCAACCAAACTTTACAGGAAGCGCTTAACCAACATATATGACCTGTACCGAGCATCGGAACCAAAATACGAGCCCGATACCAATACTTTTTAATCAAAATTCAGTTTCATTTTCCTTAAACATTTTCAGAAAACAAAATTCTTTTACCGGGGTTCTAGACCTCGGATTTCAATTCCGGGCATATGCCCAAGTTCCATATTTTTCTACGGATTTTCTGAGACAATCAAATCACGGATCCGGGTCCGTTTACCAAAAATGTTGACCAAAGTCAACCATATCAATATTAATATCAAAATTCTTCAACTTTTTCACATATTTCACATATTTCAACATAAATATTTTCCAGCTTTGTGCCTGGACTGTGCACGCAAATCGAGGCAACTATAAATGAGGTTTTCAAGACCTCAAAAGCTCGAAATGATTAATAAAACAAGTGATGACCCTTTGGGTCGTCACAATCTCCACCTCTAAAACAACCATTCATCCTCGAACGGACAAAAGAAAGAAGTACCTGAGTGAGGAAAAAAATGTGGGTAGCGGCTCCGCATATCAGACTCGGACTCCCAGGTCGATGCCTCAGGAGGCTGACCTCTCTACTGAACACGCACAGAAGGATAACTTTTCGACCTCAACTGTCGAACCTGCCGGTCTAGAATAGCCACCGGCTCCTCCTCGTAAGATAGATCACTGTCCAATTGGACAGTACTGAAGTCTAACACATGTGTGGGATCGTCGTGGTATCTCCGAAGCATAGATACGTGAAAAGCTGGATGCACGACTGATAAGCTAGGCGGCAAAGCTAATCTGTAAGCCACCCCTCCCACTCTGTCTAGAATCTCAAATGGACCAATATACCTAGGGCCGAGCTTGCCCTTCTTCCCGAACCTCATCACGCCCTTCATAGGCGACACTCGGAGCAATACTCGTCGACCATGAAATCTACATCTCGAACCTTACGATCCGCATAAGTCTTCTCTCTGGACTGAGTGGCACGCAATCTCTCCTGGATAATTTTGACCTTATCCAAGGCCTCCGGAACTAAGTCTGTACCCAACAACCGAGCCTTCCCCGGCTCAAACCATACAACTGGTGATCGACATCGCCTACCATACAACGCCTCATACTGAGCCATCTGGATGCTAGATTGGTAACTGTTATTGTAGGCGAACTCTGCTAATGGCAGAAACTGGTCCCACGAGCCTCCGAAATCAATAACACAGGCTCGAAGCATGTCCTCAAGAATCTGAATAGTCCTCTCGGACTGGCCATCCGTCTGAGGATGAAATGCTGTACTCAACTGAACCTGAGTGCCTAACTCCCGCTGGACCGCTCTCCAGAACCGCGGGTAAACTGCGTACCCCGATCAGAGATAATAGATACTGGCACCCCATGGAGACGAACAATCTCCCTAATGTAAACCTCCGCTAACCTCTCCGACGAGTAGGAGACAGATACTGGAATAAAGTGTGCCGACTTGGTCAACCTATCAACAATGACCCAAATAGCATCAAATTTCCTCCGAGTCAAAGGAAGTCCAGTAACGAAGTCCATAGTAATCCGCTCCCATTTCCACTCGGGAATTTCAATCCTCTGGAATACACCACCAGGTCTCTGGTGCTCATATTTCACCTGCTGACAATTTAGACACCGAGCGACATACGCAACGATATCTTTCTTCATTCTGCGCCACCAATAGTGCTGCCGTAAGTCCTGGTACATCTTCGCGGCACCTGGGTGAATAGAATACCGCGAACTGTGGGCCTCCGCTAAGATTAACTCTCGAATCCCTTCGACATCGGGCACACAAACTCGACCCTGCAATTTCAATACCCCATCATCATCTAGATTTACCTGTGTGGCACCTCCCCGCTGTATTGTATCTCTCAACTCACGCAAATGAGGATCATCAAATTGCCTCTCACGGATACGCTCAAATAAGGAAGAACGAGCGACCGTGCAGGCTAACACCCTGCTAGGCTCAGAAATGTCTAATCTCATGAACCGGTTAGCTAAGGCCTGGACATCTATAGCTAATGGTCTCTCACTGACCGGAATATATGCAAGACTACCCATGCTGGCAGACTTTCTACTCAATGTATCGGCCACCATATTGGCCTTACCTGGGTGATATAAGATAGTAACATCATAGTCTTTTAGCAACTCTAGCCACCTTCTCTGCCTCATATTCAACTCTTTCTGCTTAAACAAATACTTGAAGACTCTTATGATCGGTGTATACTTCACATGCTACACCATACAAATAATGCCTCCAGATCTTCAATGCGTGAATAATCGCCGCCAATTCTAGATCATGCACTGGATAGTTCTTCTCATGAATCTTCAACTGCCTCGAAGCATAGGCAATAACCTTGCCATCCCGCATTAACACTGCACCAAGCCCAATACGGGAAGCATCACAATAAACAGTATAAGGTCCCGTACCTGTGGGTAAAACCAATACCGGTGCTGTGGTCAAGGTTGTCTCGAGCTTTTGAAAGCTCGCCTCACATTCATCGGACCATTCAAATTGAACACCCTTCTGGGTCAATCTGGTCAGTGGGGTTGCAATAGAAGAAAATCCTTCTACGAATCGGCGATAATAACTCGCTAACCCCAAGAAACTCCGAATATCTGTGGCTGATGTCGGTCTAGGCCAGCTCTTGACTGCCTCAATTTTCTTCGGATCAACCTGAATACCTGCTGCCGTCACAATATGACCCAGGAATGCAACCGAACTTAGCCAAAATTCACACTTTGAAAATTTTGCATATAGCTGGCTATCTCTCAGAGTCTGTAAGGCCACTCTGAGATGTTGCGCATGCTCCTCCTGACTGCCGGAATATATTAATATGTCATCAATGAAGACTATTACAAACAAGTCTAAATAAGGCCGGAACACCCGATTCATTAATTCCATAAAAGCTGCTGGAGCATTTGTCAACCCAAAAGACATGACCAGAAATTCATAATGTCCATACCGAGTGCGGAACGTTGTCTTAGGGACATCAGATGCCCTAATCTTCAGCTGATGATAGCCAGATCTCAAATCTATCTTTGAAAATACCTTGGCACCCTGAAGCTGGTCAAATAAATCATCAATTCGCGGAAGTGGATATTTATTTTTGATAGTCACCTTGTTTAACCGTCGATAGTCAATGCACATTCTCATCGAACCATCTTTCTTCTTTACAAATAATACAGGTGCACCCCACGGCGAAACACTGGGATGTGAATCAGCACCCCAAGGATCCTTCAACTCTTTCAACTCAGGTGGGGCCATACAATGCGGCGGAATAGATATAGGTTGAGTGCCTAGAGACAAATCAATGCAAGAGTAAATATCTATGTCGGGTGGCATACCTGATAAGTCTAAAGGAAATACCTCAGGAAACTCACGGACAACAGGCAAAAAATAATAGAAGGAACCTCGACACTAGCATCACAAACATAGGCCAAATAGGCCAAACACCCCTTCTCGACCATACGCCGATCCTTCATATATGACACACCACTACGGGTAGAATGACGAAGAGTCCATCTCCACTCTAAACGAGGTAAACCCGGCAAGGCTAAGGTCACTGTCTTGGCATGACAGTCAAAGATAGCGTGG
Organism: Nicotiana noctiflora; assembly: GCA_032618575.1. Lineage (NCBI taxonomy): Eukaryota > Viridiplantae > Streptophyta > Magnoliopsida > Solanales > Solanaceae > Nicotiana > Nicotiana noctiflora. The sequence goes on from JASVEL010014064.1 coordinate 243,519, forward strand.
TAGGGTGATAACTAGTCCATCCCCAATATGACATCAAAATCAACCATGTCCAGAAGTAACAGATCTATACGAGTCTCAAGACCCCCAATTACTATAATACATGACCGATGAACTCGATCAACCACAATAGAATCGCCTACTGGTGTAGACACATGAACAGGAACACTCAGTGGATCACTAGGCTGAACCAAGTATGGTGCAAAATAGGAAGACACGTACGAATATGTAGACCCAGGGTCAAATAATGCCGATGCCTTTCTATCACAAACCAAAATAATACCTGTAATGACGGCATCAGAAGACTCAGCCTCTGGTCTGGCGGGAAGTGCATAACATCGGGGCTGTATGCCCCACCACCCTGAGCAGTATCTCTAGGACGATCAGCTGCTGGCTGGTCTCTACCTCTATCGGTCTGAGCTCCACCTCTATGACCTCTACCTCCACCTCTATGTCCTCTACCTCCGCCTCTAGCTGGCTGGGCAGGCTGTGAGGGAACTGGGGCCTGAATCATGGCACGAGAACCCTGCTGGTGAGATCTGTCAGAAGTTCGAGGGCAATACTTTGCAATGTGCCTAAGATCACCGCACGTAAAACAAGCCCTCGGCTGCTGAAAATAGCGAAGTGGTGGTGCACCTGATAGGCTGCTGATCAGAGTAGCGTGGCTGAGAATTACGATCACCTGAAGCATCATGAGAAACCCGAAGAGCTGACTGATAAGGCCTAGGAGGATGGCCTCTATCATAAAAATCTCTATCTCCAGACGAGGTACCACCGAATCTACCCGAATTACGAGATCTCTTATCTGATCCATGTCTCGCTCCCTGTGACAGAGCCATCTCGATCCGGCGCGCTGCATTAGCCGCCTCCTGAAAAGTGATTTCAGTCCCTGCCCCCATAGCCATCTGTAGCCGAATTGGTTGATTCAACCCATCAATAAACCTTCTCACCCTTTCCTGATCTGTGGGAAGTATGATAATAGCATGACGAGCCAGGTCCACGAACCTAGTCTCGTACTGTGTGACATACATAGAACCCCGATGAAGACGCTCAAATTGCCTGCGTAGAGCCTCCCGCTGAGTTGCTGGAAGGAACTTTTCCAAGAATAATTCTGCAAATTGCCCCCAAGTCAAAGATGATGATCCCGCTGGCCTGGATAGACAATAATCTCTCCACCAAGTCTTGGCGGAACCGGATAACCGAAAAGTAGCAAAATCCACACCATTAGTCTCCACAATACCCATAGTACTGAGAACTTCGTGGCAGCTGTATAGGAAATCCTGTGGATCCTCCGAAGGAGTGCCACTGAATGTGGTAGTGAACAACTTGGTAAACCCTGTCCAATCTCCACAACGCGTCAGCAGACATGGCCGCACCATCATTAGACCGAGTCGCAATAACAGGTCGAGCTACCTCAACCGGCTAAATCACGTGATCCCGAGCCCGGGGAATTACCGGCTCCGAGTCGCGCATACCGGAGTCCGATTACCTCCTCCGGCCCGAGAAGTAGCTGGTGCTACCGGTAATAAACCCTGCTCCGGTGATATGATCCATAAAACCTCGCTATACGGACCAAAAGCATCTCCGAAGATCCGTGAAAACACGCCTCCTCCTCGGGACCCGAGCCGGGCCTACCGGAGCCGCCGGGGCCGGAACTTCCTCCTCGACGCGAACCCGAGGTTCCGCCACTCGTGCCGTCGCCGTGGCCGAGCTCGCCCCTACCTCGTCCTCTGAGACGACCTCGACCTCGCGCCTACCCCTAGCGAGAGCCGCCGCCGCCGGGACCTCGGCCGCCGGTCGGTAGATGAGGATGCACGTGTCCTTACCATCTCGGAAGAACATAGTAGAAGTTCAATTAACATTTAAAAGATCAAGTCGCACGACCGGAAAGAATAAAGGGAATATTTTCCTAACTCCGTAGCCTCTGGAGGATAAATACAGACGTCAACGTACCGATCCTTCATACTCTACTAAGGTTGTTCGTGAGTTGTGAGACTTGTGCAACCTAGTGCTCTGATACCAACTTGTCACGACCCGGATTTCCCACCATCGAGGTCATGATGGCGCCTACTAAATGGAAGCTAGGCAAGCCAAATATTAATTACACCTCCATTAATTAACAAATTCTTATTAAGACTTATTATTAAAAACATATAAATTACAGCGGAATAATCAAAATTAGCGGAAGACTTAGTCATATAAGATACAGAAAAACCCAAACATGATACACTACCCAAGATCGGTGTCACAATACTCACGAACTTCTAAGAATAATACACACAATTGTCTGAAAGAAACATAAGTTTTTTATCTTGAATACATGAGATAACAGAATGAAAAGCATAGATAGAAGAGACAACGGATCCTGCGGACGCCTGCATGGCTACCTCGTAATCTCAATAGTCGGAAAATCCACAAGTCGCTACTGCCGCTGCTGCTGTCCGTAACCTGTATCTGCGCAAAAAGAGCGCAGAGTGTAGTATCAGCACAACCGACCCCATGTGCTGGTAAGTGCCTGGCCTATCCCAGCGAACTAGTGACAAGGCTAAGGCCAGTCACCCACATAAACCTGTACAGTTGCAAAATATATATATATACAATACATTTATAAGGAAAGACTCTCCTCTGAAATAACAGTCAATAACTCGTGATATCCAGAATAATCTAATCAACAGAATAAATCTTACTTTTGTGTCTCAATTCCTCTTTCATTTCATGTCTCGTGGTAGGCGTACCACCCGCTCCCAACTATCATAGTAACTACATCTTGTGGTAGGCGTACCACCCGCTCCCAAATATATCAATAGGCTACCGGCAACTATGGCCAATGCCAAGATTTAAATCACTTTGTGGTCGGCGTGCCACACGATCCCATTTCTTATTATATAAGTGGTCGGCGCGCCACACGATCCCAATTCATAAATATATAAGTGGTCGACGCGCCACACGATCCCAATTCATAAATATATATATTACCGGCATTTAGCCAATAATCTCTACATCAACAATATTTATAATTACCGGTTTTAAACCAATAATTGATAATAATTTCAACAATTTATCTCCATTACCGGTATAACACCAATAACTCTTAATCAACAATTTATTTATAACTAAATTCCTATTCCTTCAAGCTAGGATAGAACAAACACTTACCTCGAAAGTTTACGAACGATTCAATCCGTAGCAATGCCTTTTCCTTTCGAATTTGACTCCAATCCAATCGTATCTATACACAATTGATTTAATATCATCAATTCTACTTAACAAACTAGTTCATATTGCTAAATATGATTTTTACAACATTCTGCGCCCGGAATAGTAAAAATCGACCCCGAGCCCACATAATCGAAACTCAAGTTTCGAACCAAAATAAGTTCACCCAATCCTCCATGAGTTCAAATATACAATTTGTTCTTAAGTTCGACTCCAAAACGAGTTCTAGATCGCAAATTCTTTGAAAACCCTTACTATACTAAATTCTCAATTTTTCTACCCATTTACACCTAATTAGGCTTAGGAATTCAAATACTATTGATGAAAAATGAAGAAAATGAGTTAAGAATCACTTACCCAAGAAGTTTGATGAAGAATCGCTCAAAAATCGTCCAAGGAGCTGTGGAGAAGAGAGTTGAACAGAAATGGGATTTTTATCCCGTTTCTGTTCTATTTTCTGTCTTAAATTCACTGGGCATGAGTTTGTTCATCGCGTTCGCGACACCCTGGTCGCGTTCGCGATGAAGAAGAAGTTTTACACATCACGTTCGCGTGGGGCTTGACGCGAACGCGAAGAAGAAAATTATGGGGATTGCAATTTGGCCTACGCGAACGCGTGGTGCCGTACGCGAACACGTAGAAGAGGCAGGCCAGGCTCCGCGAACGCGGGAGCCTTCACGCGAACGCGTAGAGGAAAAAGGCTGGGGTCCATGTTGTTGTACGCGAACGCGATCCTAAGGACGCGAACGCGTAGAAGAGGAAAGAGAAGCCTTCGCGAACGCGACCAGGTGGACGCGAACGCGAAGAAGGAATGTCTGCTGCAGATTTTCTGCAGTTTTTCCAAGTCTAAAACCACCCCGATGCCTATCCGAAACTCACCCGAGCCCTCGAGGCTCCAAACCAAATATGTACACTAACTCAATAACATCATACGAACTTGCTCGAGCGAACAAATCGCCGAAATAACATCAAAATCAATGAATTGAGCCTTAAAACTCAAGAATTCTTTCAAATTTCATAATTTCCAAAATTTCCAATTTAAGGCCGAAACACGTCAAACGACGTCCGTTTTCAACCAAACTTTACAGGAAGCGCTTAACCAACATATATGACCTGTACCGGGCATCGGAACCAAAATACGAGCCCGATATCACCACTTTTCAATCAAATTTCAGTTTCATTTTTCTTAAACATTTTCGGAAAACAATTTAACAGAAAAATTCTTTTACCGGGTTCTAGACCTCGGATTTCAATTCCGGGCATACGCCCAAGTTCCATATTTTTCTACGGATTTTCTGAGACAGTCAAATCACGGATCCGGTCCGTTTACCAAAAATGTTGACCAAAGTCAACCATATCAATATTAATATCAAAATTCTTCAACTTTTTCACATATTTCACATATTTCAACATAAATATTTTTCAGCTTTGTGCCCGAACTGTGCACGCAAATCGAGGCAACTATAAATGAAGTTTTCAAAACCTCAAAAGCTCGGAATGATTAATAAAACAAGTGATGACCCTTTGGGTCGTCACATGCCTATTGCTATCTTGGATTCAGTTTTCTTAATATCTTATTGTCAATGCTTCTTACATTTTTTAAGCTTAGGGTCTACGGAAACAACCATATCTGTCTCCAGGTAAGGGTGTTCATAAAAACCCGAAAAATCGAACCAAACCGAAAATCAAACCATAACAAACCGACAAAAAAAATCAATACTTTTTTGTTTAGTTTGGTTTTGGTTTGGAATTTTAAAAACCGATCAAATTTAGTTTGGTTTTGGTTTTTAATAAAAAAAATCGAAAAAAACCGAACCAAACCGACTATAGGAGTATCCAGTTCGTGTTAAAAATAATATATTTTTAATTAAATCCTTAAATTATTCATTACTATTCGATTCAATTATCATCAATATATCTTTATAAATAATACATTTCTCAAAAGACAATTGATTTGATAGTGCTACGTTGAAAATGTGGTCGTCGGAATATGTGTTTGATAATGTATGTGTTATATTTAAGAAAAAACCGACAAATAACCGAAAAAATCGGAAAACTGACAAAATCGATATAAACCGAATCGAGAAAAAACCGACTTAATTGGTTTGGGTTGGTTCTAATATTTGAAAAATCGACTTACTTGGTTTGGCTTCTTTTAAGGGAAAAACCGATCCAAACCGAACGATGAACACCCCTACTCCCAGGGTATAGGTAAGACTATTTATATCTCAGCGTTCTCAAACGTCACTAGTGGGAATACACTGAGTGATGGTTGTTGTTGTTGTATTGTAAATAAGTTACTGCTATATTATTTTGTTACTTAAAATTTAAAATAAAATAATATAATAAGTGAAATATATAGTAAAATGAAAAAAAAGACATAATTTACTGCAGTGTAAATTATGCTAGTGGAAGTCAAATCAAGTGGCATTATGATTTGAATTTATTGGGACTCACAGGAGGACTAAGCAATATTGAGAGGTGAAGATTTGAAGTAGCCTCCTAAAACTTAGAGCATGCATAAGTAAAGGGAAGGGTCTGAATAAAACAACAAGAATGATGTCCCAATCAAAACCAACTTTTTTGTTCCTTGTATCATTTTTCAAATATATTTTTTTCCAAACCATTCAGATATATTCATAACAAAAGAATTTTTGTTTTCTTTGGTGGTGGTGGTGGTGGCGGCACGCATTGATGCATACATGGATGTGCTCCCCCCTATAACGAGCAAACCAAGAGGGTGCTAGTGCTGGTTCTGGTAGCGGCCAGAACCAGATTTTGAGCGGATCAATGGATTCAAAATCCATTGCTTCGCTCGATCCATAAGTACAGAAGCAAAAAGTCAAATGCTTGGTTTATATATGTTTGTAGATTGTATATACACATTCTGAACTCACGGATTATAAATCCTAGATTCGCCATCAGCGGACCATATATTTAAAGAGTATGGTAAAGAGTGGGAGTTCCCGAGATGATACGACCATAGCTGTGGCCATAGACAGAGACAAGAACAGCCAACATGCTGTCCGTTGGGCGGTTGATAACCTCAATATAAAGAATGGCCAAATCATCCTTATCCACGTTCATGTCCAAGAAAACCTGCATTCCCATTCTCGTATGTATCTGAATTAATTCTCTAGAAACTGATTTCAATCAACTTAACTTTTGTGTCATAATATTAATTTGATTGTTTTTACGCTGGTTGTCAACCTGCTGTAACCCTAGCCTGCTTTATCCGAGCTTTGTTAGGCTCACTTGTATGAAATTGATTTGAGGCAGAAAGGAAAGAAAGATGAACAATGCCTTCAAATTTAATATGTAAATCCAATATACCTATAAAAAAAGATATAAATCTAATGCTAACGACGAGACTTTATAGTCTCCGGTTTAGAAATCGGGTGTTTTTCTCTGTTTGTCACTTTTCATTTCTGTTGTTCATCGTGTTTAGGGATGACAAAATGATTAAAAAAATAGTTAACCACCCATATTAACCACTAAAAACTGGGTTGGATAATAAACTTTTTTAAAACGGGTCAATTATGGATAAAAATCATATTATCCATTTAGAAAATGGGTAACCAATGAGTCTAATTTTTACATTTGTACAGCCCAAATTGGGGATTACGGAAAACTAAAAATTCTCCCAAAAGTGATCATATATGATTACCCATATTATACGCCGGTTCACCCGTTTTTTTATCCGTATTAAATATAGTTCGGGTCACATAATTTTTTTTTTTCCATTACTTGTTTTCGACCAAAACCATATCCGCCTGCTCGTTTTCCGCTCCTAATAGTGTTATATACATTGCAGATAGCATGATTTCTAAAGAAGGCCAATCTCCAACGCTGGCTGAAATGAATCAGTTCTTCCTTCCTTATCGTGGAATTTGTGCTCGAAAGGGGGTAATAACCTTGTTATCACCTAATTTATTCCCTGCTTGATCTATTTTAATCAACTTTGTTAGTATTCCAATCCAGTTTGTGGGGATTATGAATTTGTTAGTATTCCAATCCAGTTTGTGGGGATTATGAAGGAACACGAAAAGGGCTAATCGATAATTTGATGCTTCAAGTGAGTTAAAAATGGTTTGGTGTTTGGTTTGATTTCAGTTTTTTTATAGTAATTAGCTGATTAACATGATATTCTGGACTTATCAGTAGTATGTTAAGTCAAAAACTGTGAGGAAGACAAAGCATTAAATGGTATTATAGCAAAGTGGCTACAAACAGTTTTCTTCATATTTTGAAGTGAGAAGATCCAAACATGTTGGAAAACACTTATATATGCAGTTGTGAAATACTTATGAAGAAGATCCAAAGATCTTGGAAATCACTTATACATGTAGTTGTGAGCATTCTGTAATTACTTTGATCATTGCAGATTCAAGCAAAGGAAGTAATTCTCCAGGACGACGATGTTGCACATGCATTAGCTGAGTATATCACTCAGACCTTCATCACCTCCATTGTCGTTGGCGCTTCAACCCGTAATGCCTTAGCAAGGTATAACTTCTATTAGTTTCCATGTCCTTAGTTGTGCTTTGGGAGTCCACAGTATGTTAAGCAGGAAACTTAAGCTCCTTTTTTCCCTGTTTACTAGCACTTCTTGAGTCATGGAACTCTTAGAAACTTGAGTCTCATAGGTTTTTTAAGCAGGGTCTAAGCATCAATTGGTCACGGGTTGGAGCCGTGGAATCAGCCACCAATACTTGCATTGGGGTAGGCTGCCTACATTATACCCCCTTGGGGTGCGGCCCTTCCCCAAACCCTGCGTGAACGCGGGATGCTTTGTGCACCGAGCTGCCCTTTTTAAAGCATCAATTACTTCCTTGGTTTTTCTTTGTATTTGAAGGAGTTACAACTCTTGGCTTTCTATGTCAGAGCATTTAAAAACCAAGATGTGCCAAGCTCTTTAACCAGATCTGTGCCTGAATTCTGCTCAATATATGCCATATCAAGGGGAAAAGTTCTAAAACTTAAGTCAGCAAGTCAACCTCCCACGCCTAGCAGTAAAGCAAGCTCCGGCCAATCATCTCAAACAGGATCCGCGCAAGATTCCCCAGTTTCTCATACCGCGTAAGTATATTCAAAAAAACTCCCATAGTTAATGAAAGTAAGGTTATTCATTGTGCACCAGCCTGCCCTTAGTTTCTTCATTTGATGATGCTGACAAATAAATGTATTATCATCTTATTTCATGATTTACTACACAAATTTTCAGCCATGGGAGTTGGAGAAGTACGGGATCCTCTGAGATTATCGGTGCAGGTAGCCAGAGCATATCATTTGATAGCAGCAGTGCGTTGGATAGGCTTCCTGTGAGCCAGAATGCTTCACCAAACTACAGCAGTGCCAGTGAGGGTACGCCACAGGCATTGTCGGATAGCCAACACAGCAGCACAACTCCTTCACCAATTTATCAATCTGTCAACAATATCAATGACCTTATCAAGAAAACTCAACTAGTGAGACAGCCTGGCAGCAAGAATCTTACTCCTGCGCAATCATTGGGGCATAGTGGTGAAATGGATGAAGGGACACCACAACCAGAGCTCCCCGGAAGCAGTGAAAATTCCTCTCAGAATTCAACTATGGATTTTATTCAAATATTAAATGATAGACACCTTGGTAACCTAATACCTTCAGCCCAGCACCCACTCAATAACCTAAATCTTCGTATCCACACTAAAGAGAATTCATCCTACTCTACATCTGGTTCGAGTAATCTTTCTGGCTCCTCAAATTTCCGGTCCTCTGATATGTCCTTTGAGCATTTGGACTCTTGTCACATTTCAGATGCTTCTAGGTGTTCCATTTCCTCCCAAAATGCAGTAAGTTCAAATATGCTCCATTGATCTCGCAAAAATGAATAAACCTTGGATTCACTAACCATTTTAACTGTTTGATACATAAGCAAACATCTAAGGCTATTATGTTGTTGTCTACTCTTTGCTTTTTAGGAAATCCACAGCAGCTATTCTGCTAGAAATCTGTCCAAATGGACATGTATAGCTAGGAGATAGTTGTGCATTGGACAAAGGAATCACGATACCAATTAAATTTGAACTTCATTTCTGTTTTACTTGGTAATGACTATCCCATGAGTAGATAACAGCATCAGCACTCAGTTTATTTCATGATATTAGAACTTCATAGTTTTCCTAAAAACTATACCAAACACCAATCTGGGCATTCTAGTTGTGGATTGCACTCATATGGCCGATCTGTTTTACCCATAGTCAAAAGATAATTAAGTTTTAAGTGTCCTTAAACTTACCTAAAAACCGTCCATGTGACCTGAAAGTTTGTAGCTAACACGGATTAACTGACTAGTTTTTGCTTATTTGCATGCATTGCAGGCAGAGTTGGAGGAGGAAATGAAAAGGCTAAAACTTGAACTGAAGCAAACCCTAGATATGTACAATGAAACTTGTAGAAGACAGGTCAGAATTTGGCAGTAACATTTTTTTATCAGCACATGAAGTATTTATCTTCATTATTCAAAATAAATACTTTAGACCATATCGACGAAACTTATTTTTTATTTTTAAAGGCAAGAGAGATTGATCATTTGAAGTCAGAAGAGGCATGCAAATTAGAAGAAGCCAAGGAGGCGCAAGTGGCTGCACATACTATGGTGGAAAAGGAGAAGCAAAAGTGCAAGGCTGCTTTAGAAGTAGCGCGGATGGCACAGCAAATAGCAGAATTGGAATCTGAGAAGCGAAAGCGTGTAGAACAGAAATTTCTGCATGAAGAAGAAGAGAAAAAGAAAGCACAAGATGCATTTGCCCGCAGTACAATTCCCTATAGGAGATACTCAATTGGCGAAATTGAAGCTGCAACAAATTACTTCTCTAATTCAAAGAAGATTGGTGAAGGTGGATATGGTCCTGTTTACAAAGCCTATTTGGATCACACAGCAGTTGCTATTAAAGTTTTAAGGTCAGACATGTCACAGGGACAAACGCAGTTTCAGCAAGAGGTACTTTTCCATGTTTTTCGTTACAGATAAAGCAGACGTTTTGGAAATCCACTACAATTAGGTCCCTTTTATTGCAGCTTGACGTTCTAAACCGCTTGAGACATCCAAATGTGGTTCTCCTCTTGGGAGCATGTCCGGAGTATGGTTGCCTTGTCTATGAATATATGGAAAATGGAAGCTTAGAGGATAGGTTGTTCTGCAAAAACAATAGTCCTCCTATACCATGGCCTGCTCGTTTCAGGATAGCTGCGGAGATTGCTGCTGCCCTTCACTTCTTTCACCGATCAAGACCAGAACCCATCGTGCATCGAGATCTCAAACCTGCTAATATTCTCTTAGATACTAACTACAAAAGTAAGATTAGCGATGTTGGCTTAGCCAGATTGGTTCCAGCGTCTGTCTCTGATAGTGTCACTCAGTATATCATGACATCAGCTGCTGGAACATTTTGCTATATTGACCCAGAATACCAACAGACTGGGATGCTGAATACAAAATCTGATATTTACTCTTTAGGCATCATGTTATTACAAATAATAACAGCAAGGCCTCCAATGGGATTGACACACCATGTCGAGAGGTCAATTGAAAAAGGAAACTTTGATGATATACTTGATCCATCAGTGAATGATTGGCCCTTGGAGGAGGCTCTATCCTTTGCTAAATTGGCTTTGAAATGTTGCGAACTCAGGAGGAAGGACAGGCCAGACATCGGTTCAGACATATTGCCTGAATTGGAACGACTAAAAGATTTTGCATTAGACTATAGACGCAGAGGTCGGTTTACTTAACGTCTCACAAGTTCACAAGAAAGCTTAGCAGTGAGTGATGTTGGCTATCTACACTAAGCTTCCTTTTATGTTCAAGGATATTTATGTTTATGTATTCAAATAGAAATTACCTGTACTTAAGCTGTTCTATGTCCTTTTATCTCTCAGGAAGAAAGACGCGGCATTTCTGAGAATCAATCAGATAAAGTACCATAACCACATGATGGCTGTAAGGGGTAAAACGCCTGAATTACTTCAACAAGCACTGATTTGCTAGTACCTATTGACAAGGTAATGATTTCTAGAAGTATTCACTAAGGTTACTTTCAAATAGTTTCTGAAATTTTTATGCCAAGAGAAACTCATACTTGCTATTTTAGGAAACAGATGATGCCATTCAGGTGTGGTTTCCACCTCAGTATTCAAGAATATTTTTTTGGCCTCTTCTGTGTTCTGTCCAGCAAGAATGTGAATACTAAATGTACAGAGATACAATCTATAGTCACCACCACAACGCCCGTTGTAATTTTGGAAACAGGAAATACAATTTTTTTGATTGACATTAATACAATATTTTTAATTCCAGTGAATGTCAAAGTAAATGGAATTCTTGTACACCAACTGATATTCTAATGAAATCTTGTCATTTTTTTTGTGAATCCTGTCAATGAGCCTATGCAAAGAACATGAGAACGGACACATTTTTTTTATTTCTCCAGGATGTTAATTAATTTTATGACAACCATGTCAGAATGGTTCACCAGGTTCTGTCATTCACTTTATCAAATGACGAGATTTTATTTGAAAAAAAGTTATGTAATTTTAGGCTTAAGTGTAATACTTCATCTGCTTCAGTTTAATTACGTGTAGACTAAAAAATTAATGCCACATCTTTAATTAAAAAGTTCACGTATTTCACATCTTCAGCTTCTATTAAAAGGAGGGATAATTTTAGGTTTAAATTTAACATTAAGGGCAATTAGGGTATAGTATGTGGAAGGAGGCATATAACCTTTGTTGACCCTTTTCCGTTGTTTTTTTAAAGGTAGTTATTAAAAGATGCGTTTTTTCTATTTTTAGAGCAGTGCGATCTACTGTTAAGAAGAAAGAGCAAGAAAAAATAACATTAAAACAAGTCGCATTATATATGTTTGCTCAAAAGATATGATGTGTCTAAGAACTAATCAATCAATGTAAATAATGGGATAATCGGAATCAATGATAATATAAATCGAAGATCGATCGTAAAAACAATGTGAATAAAGTAATTAGTATGGGGAGATGGTAAGAACCAAATGTAGAAGATAGAATAGATGATCAATAGTGATAGCAGTAATAGAGAGAGAGATGCTTTATTATCCGAAAATCAGATCCCTTACAAATGAGGGAGGCCCTCCCTTATATAATGAGAGGGTCCTCTCGCCCAACTTATTACATTGACGCCCTAATATTATTGGCGTGATCAAAATATAGGTCGGGGGCTGGGAACGCCCTCTTTAATGGATCCGCCAGCTTGATGTCTCAAAGACGGGGCCGCATCCTTCTTGTTACGCGGCCGTTAGTGAGGACATCCGTGGATTCTGCCGTCCTTAAAACGGGGGCGGCCATGGGTACCACGTGGTCATGTCGTACCACTTGCTTGATTTACCCCCATACAGATAGTCCCTCCGCCTATCGGAGATACGCCCGGGGCTTCTCTTCGATGGGCAGATAGATTCAACCCACGTTGGGTACTGTGCGGGTGTGCATACGTGGCACGTTCCTTTGAACCGTCGCCTGCAGGCGGCGTGCGTCATTATTGCTGCGGTTTTCGAGGCTTAGTCATAATGGGCGATTTGACGTTTCAGTTTCCCGCCCCCTTTCCGGTACAAAACTCTTCGAATTTCGTGCGATAATTTTGTTATAAATAGGAGGCAGTTTCAATATCCCTCTTCCTTTTAGTTTACCGGAAATCGTTCGTATCTTCCTTCTTCGTTTATCTATTCACGGCGACTTGTGTTTCCTTTCCAACTCATAATTAGTGATTTTAACCGAAAAAAAGGCCAAACGTAGCCGTCGTAGAGAGCCGAAGCGAGCGGAGACTGGCTCTAGGGCTCCCCGGCGGTCCGGGGATAAAGGCAAGAAGGAGAAAAAGGAGCTCGTTCCTCTGACGGAGAGCAACCTTCTTCCCCGAGATTTGTATACGCGAAAAGACTTCACTTACGTGGCAGAAGCCGATACGTGGGAGAGGTCCATTACCACAAAGAGGTAACTGAACAACCTTCGGGCGGACTACCACATATCGGAGGCGGTGGAGATGAGGGTGGCCGGAGACGATATGGTATATGTTCACCGGCCAGGGTTCTGTGCCATTCATGAGTATCCGTTTATTATGGGGTGCAGGTCTCCCCATATACATTCTGGCGGAGGCGCTGTGACGCTTCTTCAACATCTGCCCGGCCCAGTTGACCCCGTACATATGGAAGATCTGCCGGATCTTGACAACATACGCGGCCAGAGTTGAGGTGGACGTCTCCGTCCATCACTTGCTGCAATTGTTTAGTCCCCACTACTTGCGGGGCAAGATGCTGCAGCTAAAAAATCAGGGGTCGAAGGGCCTGCTTGTAGAGGCGGACGACAAGCCTAATCGTCAATTTTGGACGAAGTATCTTTATGTCCGTACCTCCGATTTGGTGGCGGATGCGGCCGGCTTCCCGGAGATATGGAACCCCAACTCTAAGTATCTATCCGTCCATTTCATGTTTTAGCTTGTGGCGTCACCGTCGCATTGCCTTTGAGACATTAACAATTTTTCTCGGCTCTTTTTGTAGTGATGGGGCGTACTCCCAATCAAGTTCCCGGCCTCGAGGCGTGGGTGAACAAGTTGATCCCTTTTGCCGAGGAGTGTCGGACGTGGGCGGCGTTTGGCGAGAAGTACGGCCTCAGGGGGTATGGCTCTTGCTTGCCATAAAAAATTTTATTTATGTTTTTTTTTTGCCGTAGCTTAACATGAGTTTATTCTTCTTTGTTGCAACTCGGAGCGTAGCACGGAGGCAGAGACGCCGAGCCACTAATCCTGCTTCTTTAGAGACGGAGCTTGGGGTCTCCGTTATGCAGGGCCTTTCCGAGGCCGATCAGGGTGGAGAGGATCTGACGGACAACACCGCGTCGGATGGCGAAGAGGCCGAGGCCGCCGACCCGGATTACGAGCGGGCGATTAGGGAGTCCCTGCTGTCGGCCGCTCCTGGTCCCCCTGGTTCCGCTCCTGGCCCGTCCAGTTCTGTTCCCGGGCCGTCCTCTATTTCGGCTTGTGGGGCTGCTATAGAACTCCCGCCCCCTTCTGTTGAGGAGGGGTCCCATGCACCGGATGAGCCGGCCGAGCGCAAGAGGCGCCGGTAACTTACCGGGAAAGGGGTAGTTGTAGACCCTGAGCAGGAGGAGATTGAGGATCCTCGTCCGGACTCGAGGCCAGTCCTCTTGGGCGATGCCATCCATCCGGGGAGGGCCACGGTTGTACTCGCTCATGCGGGGGGTGCTGAGGCGTTGTCTACTGATAATGAGGGCGCCCCTGCTGTTGCTGCCGGGCAGGCGGACGTGCCGCTGCAGGGCGAAGTTGTGGCGGCCGCGCTGGAGGCGGCCGCGGAACCGGGCCAGTTGCGCCGGCTCCTGATACCGACGAGTTATAACCTGTTGGAGGAAAGTGAGCGGGCGTTGAAGGATTTTTCCCTACTATGTGGCGATGCCGAGACCGAGTCGCTGAAGTCGATAAACGACCGCGTCCTGTCTCGTCGTGTTGCTGGTGCCGCCTTGCATGTATGGTTCGAAGTGTACCCTTCTTCTTTCCTCTTGCTTTTTCACGTTTAGCGGCTTTAATTTTGCCTCATTCTTTTTTTTTTTTTGGCAGACCCTCATCCTGGAGGTGGAGCCGAATCGGAGGGACCGGAAAAGGTTGGGCACCCTCCGTAAGATGTCGGAGAAGTACAAGGAAGCCCGTGAGAAGCACAAGGCACTTTCAGACTGCTTCTCGTACGCCCCTAATTTCAGCCTCCTCCGCGAAACTATTGAGTCGTTGGAGGAACAGCTGAAGAAGGCGGACGCCGACCTGTTAGCTGCCGTGGCTCGGAATGCTGAGCTGGAGATCCTCCATCAACAACGGGATGAGGAAGTAGATGTGGGCCGAGTGGCCGCGATGGAGGCGGCTGATCTGCGTACTAAAATGGAGACTTTGTCGGCCGAGCTTCAGGCGACCTCGGCCCGAACGACAGTTATCCCAGTTGGCGACGCCCCTCGCGAGGCTCATGACATGCTGGTGTACACTGAGGCCAGGCGGACAGCTTTTGAGGAGCTTCGTGCCGCCGGCAGGGCCAGTCAGGCTGAGGTTGACGAGCAGTGTCGGCTGGTTAGGGTAGCACGTGAGGCCTGCGGCTATGACCCTGATTCTCCGGCCTAGTCGGGAGGCTCCTTCGCCGATGTGCACCAGCTGGGCACCGGTTCCTGGATCGAAAATATTTGGCGGGACGACGGCGAGGACGGTGCCAATGGGGCTGTAGGGGATGATGGAGGCCATGATAGTTGAGTAGGGTTTTTTGTAGCCAGTAACTTTTGTACTTCTTTGTAAATGTTCGAAACGTTAATAAAAATATATACTTTTTTTAAATGATTGTGGCCATATCTTTTTCCCTTTCTATTTTTTATTATCGGGGTCGACCTTAGTCTTTGATTCATATAACGGGGGAGGGTTTTCCATCTGGCTTCTTGGGCACTTAGCCTAAGCTCGAATTGGGGCGAGACCGAATTTGTGCGTTTTCCGCGACCGTGTTTTTGGTCATTTATTTAGAGAGGACATATCGACACCCCTCAAGCGTCGACGCCTTAAGCTTTCAATTTTTTTGGGGGAGGCCGTAGCCTTCTTTTGAATGTTCTAGGCCTTGGCCATTTTATTTCGTCCGGAGGGGGCCGTTGCTTTCTCCTTTGGACGTCTTTTAGGCCTTAGCTTTTTTATACAACTGTGGCCGTAGCCTTTTTGCTTGGTCTGGAGGGGGCTTTAGCCTCCTTCTTTGGACGCTTTTTTGGCCTTAGCCTTTTTTATACAATTGTGGCCGTGGCCTTTTTGCTTTGTCCGGAGGGGGCCTTAGCCTCCTCCTTTGGACGCTTTTTTGGTGTTAGCCTTTTTATACAATTATTGCCGTGGCCTTTTTGCTTTGTCCGGAGGGGGCCTTAGCCTCCTCCTTTGGACGCTTTTTTGGCCTTAGCCTTTTTATACAATTGTGGCCTTAGCCTTCTTGCTTTGTCCGGAGGGGGCCTTAGCCTCCTCCTTTGGACGCTTTTTTGGCCTTAGCCTTTTTATACATGGCCTTTTTGCTTTGTCTGGAGGGGGCCTTAGCCTCCTCCTTTGGACGCTTTTTTGGCCTTAGCCTTTTTTATACAATTGTGGCCATGGCCTTTTTGCTTTGTCTGGAGGGGGCCTTAGCCTCCTCCTTTGGACGCTTTTTTGGCCTTAGCCTTTTTTATACAATTGTGGCCGTGGCCTTTTTGCTTTGTCTGGAGGGGGCCTTAGCCTCCTCCTTTGGACACTTTTTTGGCCTTAGCCTTTTTTATACAATTGTGGTCGTGGCCTTTTTGCTCTGGCTGGAGGGGGCCTTAGCCTCCTCATTTGGACGCTTTTTTGGCCTTAGCCTATTTTATACAATTGTGGCCATGGCCTTTTTGCTTTGTCTGGAGGGGGCCTTAGCCTCCTCCTTTGGACGTTTTTTTGGCATTAGCCTTTTTTATACAATTATGGCCGTAGCCCTTCATTTATTAGAGATGGGCGTAGCCTTTCATACAGTTGTGGCCGTAGCCCTTCATTTATTGGAGATGGCCGTAGCCTTTCATACAATTATGGCTGTAGCCCTTCATTTATTGGAGATGGTCGTAGCCTTAGTCCTTGTAATGTGCTATTCGTTCCGATGGCACGCTTAGCGCATCATACAAGCGATTCCGGACATCTCCCTTGTCGCCTCATTAAAAACCTCTCCGGGAAAATCCAATTGGGACAAAACCCGGAGGAGGGAAAAAGAGTACGACTCGGGGAATGTCTCTCAGAAGTGGAAACACTTGAGGTGTGAGATGTTCCAGTTGTTCTGGAGTATCTTCCCATCCATGGTTTCGAGTTTGAAAGCGTTTTTATCCGCTGCTGCGATGATTTTGTAAGGTCCGTCCCAATTTGTTCCCAGTTTTCCTTCGTTGGGACCCCTTGACGCCAGTGTCTTGGCTTTCAGCACATAATCGCTCGTCTTGAGTGGGCGGATTTTCGTCCTCTGGTTATAGTACCTCTCGGCCTGTTGTTTTTGTGCCACTAGCCTAATATGGGCCATTTATCTTCTTTCTTTAGTCTCGTCCAGGTCTTGTAGTCGGCTTGCGTCGTTCTCATTTTCGCTTGTCTGCGAGTATCTGAGGCTTGGTTCGCCGACTTCGACTGGTCTAACAGCGTCGGTCCCATAGACCAGTAAGTAGGGGGTTTCTCTCGTTGAGGACTTGGGAGTGGTTCTGTGAGCCCACGGTACTTCTGGTAGCAGCTCGGGCCATAGTCCCTTGGCGTCCTCCAGTTTCTTCTTCAGAATGTTCAATATGGTTTTGTTGGATGATTCCGCCTGGCCGTTGGCGGCCGGATGATATGGTGTTGAGAGTATCCTCTTGATATGCCATTTGTCAAAAAAGTCTGTTGTTTTCTGTCCTATGAACTGTCGTCCTTTATCGCATGTTATTTTCTTGGGAATACCAAACCGACAGATGATGTTCTTCCAGATGAAGGCTATGACTTCTTGTTCGTGGATTTGGGCGTAGGCACCTGCTTCCACCCACTTAGAAAAATATTTAGTTAAAACTAACAAAAAATGTACCTTTCCTCATCCGGGAGGCAGCGGTCCGACTATATCCATCCCCATTTAATGAATGGCCAAGGGGAAGTGACTGAGTGGAGAGGTTCTCCTGGCTGGTGTATCATGGGGCCGAACCGTTGGCACTTCTTGCATCGCCGGACGTAGTCCACCGCATCTTTTTCCATTGTGGGCCAGTAATAGCCGGGCCGTATTAGGCATCGTACGAGTGCCCTGTTTCCTATGTGGCGCCGCAGTGACCCTCATGGACCTCTTCCAGTACCGGTGTTGTCTGGTTGGGCCCCAGGCATTTCACCAGAGGTCCCCCAAAGGTTCGTTTGTAGAGGTCCCCGTTCATCAAGCAATATCTGGCGACTTGCATGCGAATCTTTCTAGCTTCTTTTTATCGTGCGATAGTTGCCCTTCCTGCAAGTATGAAAGGAACTGGTTTTTCCAGTCCCATGTTAGGTGTAGAGAGAATACCTCGCTGTGATCGATGGCGGAATGCATAAGGGTGACGGTGCTTTCTTTGCTTAGATTAGTAGCTACTGCAGCCAGCTTGGCTAATCCGTCGGCTTTGGCGTTGTGTACCCTGCGTACTTGCTCGAAGCTACATTCGTCGAATTGGGCCATTAGCCTACAGACTTCGACTTGATATTTCTGCAGCCTCTGCTCTTTGATTTGATAGGACCCGGCGACTTGATTTATCACGAGTTGCGAGTCGCAATGTAGGATTAGTTGGCGGGCTCCGTACCCGGTGGCTAGTTTCAAACCTGCAATAACGGCTTTGTACTCTGCTTTGTTGTTATTCATCTCGGGACACCGTATGGACTGGTGAATAACTTCGCCCGTGGGGACCTCGAGGACGAGTCCCAATCCCGATCCCGATGCGTTAGCAGCCCCGTCGGTGTGGAGTATCCAGGGATTCAGGCTAGGGGCCGTTCGCGAGGCTTCCTTCTCGGCCTCAGGCGAGAGGCCTGCGCTAAAGTCGGCTATGAAGTCGGCGAGGACCTGTGATTTTATGGTTGTTCTGGGACATACGTGATGTCGTGCTCACTGAGCTCTATGGCCCATCTGGCGAGACGACCCGACAGTTCGGGTTTATGCAGGATGCTTCTTACGGGGAAGGTGGTCACCACCCGAATGGGGTGGCATTGGAAGTAAGGTCTTAGTTTTTGGGAAGCCGTGACCAAAGCTAGTGCCAGCTTCTCCAGATGTGGGTACCAGGTTTCGGCGTCCACTAATGTTTTACCGATGTAATAGATGGGCGATTGCGTACCTTTCTGTTCGCGGACGAGCACTGCGCTGACTGCCACCTCGGAGACGGCCAGATATATAAGTAGTGGCTCGTTTGGTTCCGCCTTGGCCAGCAGCGGCGGGGAAGTCAGGTATGCTTTCAGTTCTTGGAGAGCCTTGACGCATTCGTCGTTCCAATGGAAACCGTTATCCTTTCTTAGAATATTGAAGAATTCGTGGCACCAGTCTGAAGACCGGGAGATAAAGCGGGAGAGGGCGGGTATTCGGCCTGTCAATTTCTATACTTGTTTTTTGATGGTGAGCGCTTCAGGTATTGAGGCGATTGCCTTGATTTGGTCCGGGTTGACCTCGATCCCTCTTTGCGATACGAGGAAGCCGAGGAATTTCTCGGATGCTACGCCAAAAGCGCATTTTTTGGGGTTCAACTTCATTCCGTAGCTGTTCAGGATCTCAAAGGCTTCCCGCAGGTGATCGATATGGTCCTCCTTCCTTGCCGATTTAACCAGCATGTCGTCGATGTAGACTTTCATAGTCTTACCGAGTTGCTTGCTGAACATTTTGGTGACTAACCTTTGATAAGTTGCTCCTGCGTTTTTCAACCCGAAGGGCATCACTCTGTAGCAGTAAGTACCCTGGTGGGTGATGAAGGTGGTTTTCTCCCGATCCTCCTCTGCCATTAGGATTTGGTTGTACCAGGAGTAGCCATCCAAGAAGCTTAGGAGTTCATGCCCTGCTATAGCGTCGATCAACTGGTCGATGTAGGGGCAGGGGGAAGGAGTCCTTGGGGCAGGCCTTATTCAGGTCGGTGAAGTCCACGCACATCCTCCGCTTTCCATTTTTCTTCTTAACCATAACCACATTGGTGATCCATTGTGGGTATCTCTATTCTCTGATGGAACCATTGGCCAGTAGTTTTTCCACCTCCTCGCGGACCGCCTCGTTAGTGGCGGCGTTGAATTTTCTTCGGCCTGTTTTACCGGGGGGTGCAATGGATCCACGTTGAGCCAGTGTGTGGCGATATCCGGAGAGATTGCTGGCATGTCTGCATGGGAAAAAGCAAATGTGTCTGCATGTTTAATCAGGAATTCATGGTACTTACCTGGGTTTGCGAGCCCGTGGCCGATGTAAGCTTTCTTTTCTGGACCGTTCCGATCCAACTGGACCGGGTCGAGCTCTTCGGCTGTTGCATTGAAAGCTTCTACTGTGTTTGGGTCCTTTATGGCATCGACTGTTGGGTCTGCTTGAGTCCCCGACGGAGCTGATTACTATGCCTCCGCACTTGCCTTGCTCAGCTGCTTTGTGTGAGCGCAATCCTGGGTTATTTTATATCAATCCTGCGCTGTTCGCGGCTCTCCTTTGATGCTGAATATTCCCCATGGGGTTGGGAACTTGATCACCTGGTACAAGCTTGATGGGACTGCTCGCATGGCGTGTATCCATGGGCGCCCGATGATGACATTGTAGGCCGTTTCTTGGTTCATCACATGGAAGGTTGTCTCTAGGGTGACCCCTCCCGCCAGGACAGGCAGGGTTACTTCTCCTGATGTGCGCTCTACTGCATTGTTAAAACCAGTTAGATTTATGCACCTGGGAGTGATTCTGTCCTCGAGTCCCATCTGAGTGAGGACTCTTGGATGAATGATGCAGGCACCGCTTCCGTCATCTATCATGACTCTCCTGACATCGGTATCCATGATACGCAGGGTAATAACTAAAGCATCATAGTGAGGAAAAAACAAACCGTCAGCGTCAAACTTATCGAAGGTGATACTTCCTTCGAGGTTGTCGTACTGTTCTTGGGAGAGGGTTCTCTTCAGTCTGTGTGTGTTGGTGAGCTTGACATGGTTGACGGCTTCGTTCGCTTCTCCGATGATCATGTTTATTGTACGTATTGGGGAAGGCGGCTTTGGGGGTCCCCGGGAATGCTCCCGTCCACGGCCGAAATTTGCTTTCCCTTTGTCGCTGAGTAGCTCTTTCAGGTATCCTTGACTGAGCATCCTGACGACTTCCTGCCGTAGGCCAATGCAGTCCTCGGTTCGGTGTCCTCTTTCCTGGTGGAACTCGCACAGAACGTTGGATTTTCTTACGGCTAGGTCCGATTTCATCTTGTGGGGCCACTGCACCTTGGTGCCGAGCTTCTCTAGCGCGTACACTACCTCTGAAGGTGAAACACAAAAGTTATGTGATGAGAGTAAAGGGGGCGTACCTCGGTCGTTTCTGAATGGGGCGACGTGACGTTGTACCGCGTCCGTATGTCGCGGAGGCGGAAACGAAGATCTTGCTTAAGGTCGATGTCGTTCTCTGCTGGGGCGTGGGGGAAGTTCCCTACGTCCCTCATGTCGTAGATCCCTCCTAGCGTCCGGGTGCACGGTAGCTAGTCGTCGTGTTGGCCCGTTGAGGTCCTCCTCGTCTGCACATACCTCGATGCAGTAGGCATTGTGGATTTCATCCTAGGTGGTGGGGGATACTTCATGAGCCGGCTCAGCAATTTCTTGGTGGCTCGGGAGCCCTCCCTGTTGAGCCCGTTCTGGAACGCTTCCCACCGCCATACCTTCCGATACATTTGGCAGGTTCATTCTTATCTTGTTGAATCTAGCGAGGAAGTCCCTGAGGCCCTCGCCCATGGTCTGTTTGATGGCGAATATGTTGTTTACCCTTGCTTCTGCTTTCTTGGCGCCGGTATGCGCGGTGACAAACTTGTTTGCCATCTCCTCGAAGGTCGAGATTGCATTGGCGGGTAGTTGGGAGTACCAGGTTAGTGCTCCTCCGGTCATTATTTCGCCAAACTTCTTCAGCAGCACCGATGGTACATGTTCTTTGGACAGGTTATTACCTTTTACTACGGTGACGTAGTGGATGAGATGGTCCTCGGGGTCGGTGGTCCATCGTACACTCTTAGGTACGGGGGCATTTTGAAGGTTTTTGGGATGGTGTAGGGTGCTGCTTCCTCGGAATAAGGTTGTTCCACGAACTTTCCTACGTCCCGCTTGAGCAATAGCTTAGGCGTCCCTGGAATCTTGTCAACTCTGTCCTGGTGCTGTTTCATCTGGTCTCGGAGGGCGAAGGTTTTCGCCCTCCATTTCCTTTATTTTCCTCAGGATGGTAGCCAGCGTGTCATCATTCGTCTGGGTCTCGGCGGGCCGGCTCGTGGTTCGCGTTTATTCCTGTTCACCTATTGCGGTAGTATTGCTGGTGGCCGGAGCGGCATTCTCGCAGCCTTGCGGTGTCTTCTCCGCTAGGCTGCTCAGTGTGCTGGCCAGCCATTCCTCCAGTAGCCTTCTGACTGTCGGAGGTGCTTCTTTCGGATCAGAATCCCTTCCTAGAGGTGTGGGGGAGGTTTCAACTTCTGGGGCGGTAGAGGGAGTAGCATTGATGGCTGTGCTTCCCCCAGCCTCGTTCATCGCGCCTAGAAGGTTTGCGGTGACTTCAGCCATGACCGTGGGTCGTGTGTTACTTTCAGCCATTTTTGAAAAATGTCAGCTTGATCAGATTTTTGCGAGTGTATACTATAGGTTTGATTCTCGAAATCCCCACAGACGGCGCCAAATTGTTTGCTCAAAAGATATGATGTGTCTTAGAATTAATCAATCAATGTAAATAATGGGATAGTCGGAATCAATGATAATATAAATCGAAGATCAATCGTCAAAACAATGTGAATAAAGTAATTAGTCTGGGGAGATGGTAAGAACCAAATGTAGAAGATAGAATAGATGATCAATAGTGATAGCAGAGAGAGAGAGAGAGATGCTTTATTATCCGATAATCAGATCCCTTACAAATGGGGGAGGCCCTCCCTTATATAATGAGAGGGTCCTCTCGCCCAACTTATTACATTGACGCCCTGATATTATAGGCGTGATCAAAATATAGGCCGGGGGCTGGGGACGCCCTCTTTAATGGATCCGCCAGCTTGATGTCTCATAGACGGGGCCGCATCCTTCTTGTTACGCGGCCGTTAGTGAGGACATCCGTGGATGCTGCCGTCCTTAAAACGGGGGCGGCCATGGGTACCACGTGGCATGTCGTACCACTTGCTTAATTTACCCCCATACAAAAGAGTCGTTACTATGTGTGTGTAAAAGAGTCGAGACAAATGAATGCTTTCGATGTGAGCGAGAATCTGAAGACAGTGGAAGAGAAAGAAAAATAAAATAGAGTTGGTTCCATAGGACACAATGGATGTGAAAATAAGGAGAAAATTAAGAATTTTGGGTTGGTTAAATTTTTGAGAGGATGAATTTGCAGAGAAATTAACGAAGAGCATAAATAAAAGAAAAAGGATGGAAAGAGTTGGAAAAGAATTGGGATATTTCTTTTTGTCGTCATTGTAGGATATACAATAATTAATTTTTTCTTTTTCATTCAATTTATTTTCCTTTTAATTTTAATTTTTGAATTATGAGTAAATTAAGAATTTCCCTATTCAATGATTTATTATCCAGGTAATTGTCATCCATAATTTATATTTTGCAAATCTTGCTATGTTTGAAAGAATCAACGGTATATTGTCCGCTTAAATAATTATAAGCTAAGTCACCTTAGGTAACATTTTTTTTCCTATTATACTTTAATGTCACGTTTTTTTTCTTAATATGTTTGTTCCTTTCCTTTTGTTGTTTTCAAATTTAAGATACCTTAGAATTAAAATTAGTCCAAATGAAAGTATAACAACTAAAGAATTGCTTCTATATTTAAGTAAGGGGTGAACGCCATTTCATTTCCTTTTATCTTTAAAAATAAATATTAGCCACCACCAATAATTTTATATTATTATTTTCATCAGTTTTATTATTTGTCTTTAGTTCAAATACGCTAATTTAAATATGTTGTTCCATAATTAATCCTCATAATTTTTCAATCAAAGAAATATTGAAAGTATATTCATAAAAGTGTATGGGGGTGAATCTGATGTAGAATAAGGCGAGTATGTATATACTCGTGGCCGACTCGGATGTAGTACAGGCCGGGGCCGCCTCCTTACGAGGCCGACGACATTTGGAGGCGTCCTACCTCACAGTCACATGTCGCGAAGGATATGTCCCCGTCCATAGCGGCACATTGACGAGCCAGTCTAGATGGACGTCCCCGACCCCCTTTTTTTCCTTGTATTTCCGCTGTAATAGTAGTGGCCTTAGGGTGATGTAATATGCTAGCGAGGGGACAACTCCTCTATATAAAGGAGGGGCCCCCCTCTCATTTGTAACACAAGTATTATTGATCATTAATAATACAACTCTCTCTTTCTCTCTATCATTTTTCTCTCTACTATCATCATTTTACTGCTCATTTATTCTTTATACTTAATTAAACTTTATCATCTTTCCATAAAGGTAACATATATACAAATACAATGATCGATCTTCAGCATATATTACCGTTGATTCCGATTGGCCCTTTATTTATATTGATTGATTTGTTCAAGAGTGTTCAACAACTTTTGAGTCAAACAATTTGGCACCGTCTGTGGGGATTTCGAGAATCAAACTCGTAGTATACATTCGCAAGATCCGATCATTGGAAAAAGTTTGGAAATGGCCGAAAATGACACACGATCCAAGGCTGTGGCAGAAGTTACCACAAACCTCCTGAGTTCCATGAACGAGGCTGGCGGTAGCGCAGCCATCAACGCTAATCCCTTTGCCGTGCCTGAAGCAGAGGCCTCCCCTCCCCCCTTTGGGAACCCTATTACCCTGCAGGAAAGGGACACCTCCAATCTAAAAGAGGCACCTCCAGTAGTCAAGAGGCTGCTGGAAGAATGGCTGACCAGCACCCTGAGCGGCCTAGTGGAAAAGCCACCGCAAGGCTGCGGAAATGCAGTACCAGCAACGAGCAACACCACCGCGACAGGTGAACAGGAAGAAACACGGACCAACGGCCAACTCCTCGAGACGCAAACACACGAGACACATTAGCCTCCATCCTCAGAAAAATAAAGGAAATGGAAGGCAAAAACCAAGCCCTCCACGACCAAATGAAGGAACACCAAGATAGGGTTGATAAGATTCCTGGGGCGCCTAAACTACTACCCAAATGAGATGTAGGAAGGTTTGTGGAACAACACTACTCCGAAGAAGCAGCACCCTACACCATCCCAAAAACCTTCAAGATGCCCCTCTACCTAAAGGTGTACGACAGGACCACCGACCTCGAGGATCACCTCATCCACTACGTCACTGCAGTAAAAGGTAATGTCTTGTCTAAAGAACAGGTACCATCAGTGCTGCTGAAAAAGTTTGACGAAATGATGACCGGAGGAGCACTGACCTGGTACTCTCAACTACCTGCCAAAGCAATCTCAACTTTTGAGGAAATGGCGGACAAGTTTGTCACTGCCCATGCTGGCGCTAAGAAAGCGGAATCAAGGGTGAACGACATATTCGCCGTTAGACAAACCACAGGCGAAGGCCTCAAGGACTTCCTCGCCAAATTCAATAAGGTAAGAATGAGCCTGCCAAATGTGTCGGAGGGAATGGCGGTAGCGGCCTTCCAGAACGGACTTAGCAATGACGGCTCTAGAGCTACCAAAAAATTGCTAAGCCGGCTCATGAAGTACCCTCCCACGACCTGGGACGAGATCCATAATTCCTACTGCGCCGAGGTATGGGCAGATGAGAAGGATCTTAACGGACCAACTCGACGGCTGGCGGCCGTGCACCCGGACACAAGTAGAGATCGGCGGCATGAGGGACGCCAGGAACTTCCCCCTCGTCCCAGCAAGGAGAAACACCAACCATATACGAGATCTTCGCTTTCGCCCCCACGTCATACAGACGCCGTGCAACGCCACCTCGCCCACTCAGGAACGAACGAGGTACGCCCCCTCTACTTTCTTCACATAACTTTTGTGTTTCACCTTCAGAAGTGGTGTACGCACTGGAGAAGCTCGGCACTAAGGTGCAGTGGACGCAAAAGATGAAATCGGACCTAGCCACAAGGAAATCAAACATCCTGTGCGAGTTCCACCAAGAACGAGGGCACCAGACTGTATTAGTCTACGACAGAAAATCGTCAGAATTCTCAACCAGGGTTACCTAAAGGAGATGCTCAGCGACAAAGGGAAAGCTAATTTTGCGCGCGGACAGGAGCACTCCCGGGGACCCTCAAAGCCGCCATCTCCGACACGTACGGTAAATATGATCGTCGGAGAAGGGGACGACGTCACCATTAACCACGTCAAATTCTCCAGCACACACCGACTAAAGAGGACCATCTCCCACGAACGGTACGATGACCTCGAAGGAAGTATCACCTTCGATAAGTCTAACACCGACGGTTTGTGTTTCCCTCATTATGATGCTTTAGTTATTACTCTACGTATCATTGATACCAATGTCAGGAGAGTCATGATCGATGACGGAAGCGGCGCCTGCATTCAAGAGTCCTCTCACAGATGGGACTCGAGGATAGAATAACCCAGGTGCATAACTCTAACTGGTTTTAACAATGCAGTAGAGCGCACATCAGGAGAGGTGACCCTGTCCGTCCCCGCGGGAGGAGTCACCCTGGAAACTACCTTCCATGTGATGAACCAAGAGACAGCCTACAACGTCATCATCGGGCGTCCATGGATACACGCCATGCGAGCGGTCCCCTCAAGCTTATACCAAGTGATCAAATTCCCTACCCCATGGGGAATATTTAGCATTAAAGAGGAGCCGCGCACAGCGCAAGAATATTACAAGATAACTCAAGATTGCGCCCACACCAAGCAATTAAACGGGGCGAGTGCGGAAGCATAGTAATCAACCATGTCGGGGACCCAAGCAGACCTGACGGCCGACGCCATAAGGGATCCAGACATTGTAGAAGCCTGCAAAGCTACGGTTAAGGAGCTCGACCCGATCCAACTAGATCGGAATGACCCCGAGAAGAAGGCCTACATCGGTCACGGACTCGTCAATCTAGGTAAGTACCATGAATTCTTAACTAAAGATGCAGACACGTTTGCTTTTTCCCATGCAGATATGCTAGGGATCTCGCCAGATATCACCACCCACCGGCTCAACATGGATCCATTACATCCGCCAGTAAAGCAGGTCAGGAGGAAGTTCAATGCCTCCATTAATGAGGCGGTCAGAGAGGAGGTGGATAAGTTGTTGGCCAACGGTTCAGTCAGAGAGTCAAAGTACCCGCAATGGTTCGCTAACGTGGTGATGGTCAAAAAGAAGAGCGGGAAATGGAGGATGTGCGTGGATTTCACCGACCTAAACAAGGCCTACCCTAAGGACTCTTTCCCCCTGCCTCATATCGACCAACTAATCGACGCCACCGCCGGACATGAGCTATTAAGTTTCTTGGACGCCTATTCCGACTATAACCAATCCTGATGGCCGAGGAAGATCAGGAGAAAACCACCTTCATCACCCACCAAGGCACCTACTGCTACAGGGTGATGCCCTTTGGGCTAAAGAACGCGGAGGCTACTTACCAGAGGTCGGTCACTAACATGTTCAAGGAGCAACTTAGGAAAACCATGGAGGTTTACATCGATGACATGCTAGTCAAGTCGGCGAGGAAGTAGGATCATATCGACCTCTTGCGAGAGGCCTTCGAAATATTAAATAGTTATGGAATGAAGCTGAACCCCGAAAAATGTGCTTTTGGCGTGGCGTCCGGGAAATTCCTTGGCTTCCTCATATCACAAAGAGGAATCGAAGTCAACCTCAACCAAATTGAGGCGATCGCCTTGATACCCGAGGCGCTCACCAGCAAGAAACAGGTTCAGAAGCTGACAGGCTGAATAGCCGCCCTCTCTCGTTTCATCTCCCGATCGTCGGATAAATTCCACAAATTCTTTAGTGCACTGAGAAAAGATAACGGGTTCCACTGTAACGACGAATGCGTCAAAGCCCTCCAAGAGTTGAAGGTGTATCTGAGATCCCCACCATTATTGGCAATGGCAGAACCAGACGAACCCCTACTGACATATCTGGCCGTCTCAGAGGTTGTGGTCAACGCATTGCTCGTCCGCGAACAAAAAGGTACGCAATCACCTATCTATTACATTAGCAAGACTCTAGTGGATGCCAAGATTCGGTACCCATACCTCGAGAAATTGGTATTGGCATTGGTCACGGCCTCCCGAAAACTGAGACCCTACTTCCAATGCCACCCCATCCGAGTAGTGACCACCTTCCCTCTAAGAAGCCTCCTACACTAGCCTGAACTGCCAGTCCGTCTCGCCAGATAGGCTATAGAGCTCAGCGAGCACGACATCACCTATATCCCCAGAACCGCCATCAAGTCGTAAGTCTTCGCCGACTTCAGTGCCAAAATCTCGCCTGAGGTAGAGAAGGAGGCCCTGCAAACGGCTCCTAACATTGACCCCTGGATACTCCTATATAGATGGGGCCGCAAATGCCTCGGGATTGGAACTGGGACTCGTTCTCGAAGTCCCCATGGGCGAAACCATTCGTCGGTCCATACGATGCCCCGAGATGACTAACAACGAGGTAGAATATGAAGCCGTTATTGCAGGTATAAAGTTAGCCATCAGGTACGGGGCCTGCCGGCTTGTCTTGCACTACGACTCTCAACTTGTGGTAAATCAAGTCACCGGGACTTACCAGATCAAGGAGCAAAGGTTACAGAAATATAAAGTCGAGGTCTGTAAACTGATGGCCCAATTCGATGAATGTCGCTTCGAACAAGTTCGTAGGGTACACAACGCCGAAGCCGACGGGCTGACTAAACTTGCCGCAGCAGCCACTAACCAAAACAAAGAGAGCACTGTCACCCTCATGCATTTCGCCATCGACCACCGCGAGGTATTCTCTCTGCACCTAACTTGGGACTGGCGCAATCAGTTTGTGTCATACTTACAGGAAGGGCACCTACCACACCACAAAAAAGAAGCCAGAAAGCTTCGCACACAGGCAACAAGATACTACCTGATGAACAATGATCTCTACAAAAGAACTTTTGGAGGACCCCTGGCTAAGTGCCTAGGACCTAACCAGACGACGCTGGTGCTGGAAGAGGTCCATGAGGGTTATTGCGGTGCCCATACGGGAAATCGAGCACTCGTACGGTGCCTAATACGGGCCGGTTACTATTGGCCTACCATGAAAAAGAACGCGGCAGAATACATCCGGCGATGCGAAAAATGCCAAAAGTTCGCTCCCATGATACATCAGCCAGGAAAACCCCTCCACTCGGTCACTTCCCCATGGCCATTCATCAAATGGGGGATGGATATAGTCGGACCGCTGCCTCCCGGATGAGGAAAGGTACACTTTTTGTTAGTTTTAGCTGACTATTTTTCTAAATGGGTAGAAGCAAGTGCCTACGCCCAAATCCGCGAGCAAGAAGTCATAGCCTTCATCTGTAAAAACATCATATGTCGCTTCGGCATCCCCAAAGAAATAACGTATGACAACGGACGACAGTTCATAGGACAAAAGACAACTGACTTTTTCAACAAATGGCGTATCAAAAGAATACTCTCAACACCATATCACCCAGCCGCCAACGGCCAAGCAGAATCATCCAACAGGACCATATTAAACATCCTGAAGTAAAAACTCGAAGACACCAATGGATTGTGGCCTGAGTTGCTACCAGAAGTATTGTGGGCACATAGAACCACCCCCAAATCCTCCACAGGAGAGACTCCCTACTTATTAGTCTATGGGACCGAAGCCGTCATACCAGTCGAAGTCGGCGAACCAAGTCTCAGATACTCGCACACAAGCGGAGATGAGAACAACGCGAGCTGACTACAAGACTTGGACGAAGCCAAAGAAAGAAGATAAATGGCCCACATCAGGTTAGTGGCCCAAAAATAGCAGGTCGAGAGATACTACAACAAAAGGACGAAAATTCGTCCACTCAAGAGAGGCGATTATGTGCTAAAAGCCAAGACACTGGCATCCAAAGATCCCAACGAGGAGAAGATGGGCACCAATTGGGACGGGCCCTACAAAATCATCGCAGCAGCAGACAAAGGCTCCTTCAAGTTAGAGACCATGGACGGAAAGATACTCCAAAACAACTGGAATATCTCACACCTTAAACGTTTCCACTTCCGAAAGGCATCCCCCAAGCTGTACTCTTTTTCCCTCATCCGGGTTTTGTCCCAATTGGGTTTTCTCTAAGAGGTTTTTAATGATGCGACGAAGGTGATGCCCGGAATCGTTTACAAGGTTATTCTGATACACCAAGCATACCGCCAACCGACACGAATGGTGCTTCATAGGGACTAGGGCTACGGCCATAATGTATAAAGGGCTACGGCCATAATGTGTAAAAGGCTACGGCCATCTCCAATGAATGAAAGGCTACGACCATCTCTAATGAATGAAAGGCTACGGCCATCTCCAATGAATGAAAGGCTACGACCATCTCTAATGAATGCATCTCCAATGAATGAAAGGCTACGGCCATCTCCAATGAATGAAAGGCCTTAACAACGAAAGGAGAGGCTACGGCCTCCGCCAGTTAAAATGAAAGGCTAAGGCCTTAACAACGAAAGGAGAGGCTACGGCCTCCTCCAATTAAAACGAAATGCTAAGGCCTTAACAAAGAAATGAGAGGCTACGACCTCCTCCAGTTAAAACAAAAGGATAAGGCCTTAACAACAAAATGAGAGGGTACGGCCTCCTCCCTCCTCCCCGGCTGCGCCATCCTCACCCTCGTCCTGGAACATCCTCTCGATCCAGGACCCAGTGCCCAGCTGGTTCGCCTCTGCGAAGGAGCCGCCCGTCTGAACTGGAGAATCAGGGTCGTACCCACAGGCTTCACGAGCTACCCTGACCAGACGGCGCTGCTCGTCAACTTCCGCTCTGGTGGCTCTGCCAGCGGCCAGCAGTTCCTCGAACACGGTCCACCTCGCCTCGGCATACTCAAGCATGTCTTGGGCTTCGCGATACATGTCGCCAATTGGGACAACAGCCTCCACTTGCTAAGGGACCGCCGCATTAGCCGAAGTTGCCTGAAGCTCGGCCGACAAGACGTCGACCATGGCACGTAGCTCAGCCGCCTCCATCATTGCTACGCGACCGAGATCCAGTTCCCCCTCCCGCTGCTGCAGAAGATTTTCCAGTTCAGCATTCCGATTTACTGCGGCCATCAGATCAGCATCCGCCCTTTCAAGTTGGGCCGTCCGCTTGTGCAGTTGTTCCTACATCGCCTGCAGGCTCTCGCGGAAGACTTGGAAATCAGGGTCTTGGGTATAGCAGTCCGCAAGCGTCTTCTGCTTGTCTCGGACCTCCTTGTACTTCTTCGATACCTTCCGAGGGTAGCGATTTTCTTCTGATCCCTCCGGCTCCGCTCGACCTCCAAAATAAGGGTCTGAAAAGAGAAGGAAGAAAGAAAGAAAACAAGTCAAAACCTTGAAAGAAAGGAAAACAAAATGAACAATGATCGAGTCATACCTGCAGAGCGGCACCGGCAACTCGACGAGATAAGTCTTTGTCATTCACCATCTTCAAAGACTCCGCTTCGGCAGCCCCGTACAACAGGGACATGTCCGTCGTGGCCTACTCGCTCTCCAGCATCAGGTTATACCCCGTGGGGATCATGATCCGATGGCTGCGGCCCGTCTCCATCACGTTCACTCGGGCATACTCCCGCTGCGGCACGTCTGAAGGTTCAGAAGCCACCTCAACACCTTCCGACGGCGGCACGCCCACAGGTTCGGAGGTCGGCTCATCGACAGTAGCCCCCCGTCTACGGCCCCACCGGCGATAGCCGGAGCGCTTTCGTCTTCGGCACATGGAGGAGTAGCGTCCACTACGGCCGTCCTCAGAAGTGTCGCCCTCTCCGACCGAATGGCGTCATCCATAAAGACCAGTCTCGAATCAGGGCGGCGAGTTACCACCTCCCTTTGTTCCACTGCCACTCCCTTCCCAAAGAGCAGTCTATGCCTCTTCCGCTCTAATGGTTCATCATCCGATGGAGCGCCCTCGTCAACAGCAAGGGACGAAGGCGCGACATCCGCCCCGTATGCCTGGTTAACGACCGGCTCGGGTGCGGAATGAAAAGGTCCGGGAATGTCGGCTAAGACAGACTCCCAGATGACATGGTCATGTTCCGAGTGGGCGGCCTCGGCAACTTCGTCGCCGGGTGCTACTACTTCCGCTCGGCCCTCTTCAGACTGAGCAGTTTTGAGGGAACCTTCCCTTACAACGAACACAAGTTTGGTTTCCGACGGTGGGGAACTGGTGGCAGGCGTCTCCGTCTCCGCGATACGTTCCGAGCTACCAAAAACAAGTAAACAAAAGTGTCAAGTATAACGGCACCTAAAATAAGAAGGCGAAGTCAGCGGATTGAAACCATACCTGGAAGGTCGTATTTGAGGGTGAAGGCGGCCCATGTCCTACACTCTTCAGCTAGGGGATCAGCCGTCTCACCCATGCCCTTATGTCAGGCACAGACTAAGTCGTGCGCGCCCTCACTGCGTACACAGAAAACAGTAAGCGTTAGTATCTGAAAACGGCGGAAAGCCGAGTAAACACAAAGACGCTAGATGCACAGGTCGATACTTACAATTATCGTTCCACGCCTCCGGAAACTCGGTTGTGGCCGCCACCAGGTCCGAGGTACGGAAGAAGAAGTATTTCACCCAAAACTGGCGGTTGGGCTTATCGTCCGCCTCGACAACTAAGCCCTTTGTCCCGCGATTCTTTAGCTGCAGCATCTTTCCCCACAAAAAGCCGGGGCTGAATAGCTGTAGCAGGTGATGGATAGTGACGTCTACGCCGGCTTTTTCCGTACACGTCGTCAATATCCGACAGATCTTCCACGTGTACGGAGTGCGCTGGGCCGGGCAAATATTGTAAAATCGGCACAACTCCTCCGCCAATGGATAGATTGGGAGTCCACATCCCATTATGAACGGATACTCGTAGATGGCGCAGAACCCCGGCCTGTGAACGTAGACCAGGTCCCTCCCGGGCGTACGCATCTCCACCGCCTCCGGTATCCGGCAAACTACCCGGAGGTCATAAAGAAGAGTCACAGTGTATGTGGACCTCTCCCATTCGGGGGTCTCCGCCGGCGTTGAGAAATCCCTCCGAACATGCAGTTCACGAGGGAGGAAGTTTTCCACGGTCAAAGGGACAAGAGGTTTACGAACCTTCTTGCTACCATTCGAGTGCCGGGAAGCCCCAGAAGCAGCCTCACCCTCTTCCGGTTCCCGGCGACGGTTACCCTTAGCCATTTCTTGAAGTACTAATTGGATATGCTAAGGAGGCAGTAGCAAGAACACAAAGAACAGAGGAAAATGTTGCATGTTATATGGAAAAAAGGTAGGAGCAAAAGATTTCTGATGATCTAAAGAGTGGAAAGCCTTGAAACTGTCCTCTATTTATAATGAGTTGTTGCGCGAAATTCGAAGAGTTTCTGCACCGGAAAAGAGGCGGGAAACCGAAACGTCAAATCATCTTTATGACCTGCATTGAAAACAACAGTACTTATGATGCACGCCGTCAGCAGGCGACATTTCAGAAAGAACGTGCCACGTGTGCGCGTGTATACGGACCCAATATGGGTCGGCCTTATCCGCCCATTGCAGATGCGTTTCGAACACATCTCCAATAGGCGGAGGGACTATTTGTATGGGGGCGAATCGGATGTAGAATAAGGCGAGTATGTACATACGCGTGGCCGACTAGGATGCAGTACAGGCTGGGGCTGCCTCCTTACGAGGCCGACGACATTTGGAGACGTCCTCCCTCACGGCCGCATGTCGAGAAGGATATGTCCCCGTCCATAGCGGCGTATCGACGAGCCAGTCCAGGTGGACGTCCCCGACCCCCCTTTCCTTATACTTCCGCTGTAATAGTAATAGCCCTAGGGCGATGTAATATGCTGGCGAGGGGACCGCTCCTCTATATAAAGGAGGGCCCCCCTCATTTGTAAGACAAGTGTTATTGATCATTAATAATACAACTCTCTCTCTACCATTTTTCTCTCTACTATCATCATTTTACTGCTCATTTATTCTTTATACTTGATTAAACTTTATCATCTTTCCATAAAGGTAACATATATACAAATTCAACGATCGATCTTCAGCATATATTACCGTTGATTCCGATTGACCCTTTATTTATATTGATTGATTTGTTCAAGAGTGTTCAATAACTTTTGAGTCAAACAAAAATAATATTTGATTCGTTTTGTTCCTACGTTGAAAGTATGATGTTCTAAATCAGTTAGCTATATTTTGGTTGTATAGACATTGAGTGTGACTCTCTTGGAGATAATTCTTTTGATTCATTAGGTTTATTGATGTGTTACAGTTACTATTAGTTTTGTGTTTTTTTTCTTAAAAAACTCATTTTGTGTACCTCTGTTTTTGTAAATTTGAATGGTAATTGAATTTTGATATTTTCACTAATATTATTAAACACTTGAACTAACTCACTCTCTTTTTATTCTCACTTTTCCTCTTTGAACTACAACTTATTTCTTTTTTATTATGATTAATTTATTTTTTCTTTTCCATCATTCTCCTCCTTTTTTATTTTTATTTAATATATTATTTTTTATATGTTCGTTTAAATAAAGGCAATTACATTTGGTTCTATTTTTTCCATTTAATTGCATATTAATAATGATGTAACTACCTTAAATGGCTAGAACTGAATGATCAAGCATTAAAATTCCCAAAAAATCCCATCCTTTAATAGTTGTGAAAACAATACTATTTTTCATTTTTTTGAATGAAAAGAATAATCCCTTAAAAAATATATTTTTGGTAACCTTAGAATTTTAATGTGAGAAAAAAAAAGCTACAGAATCTGATCCAAACAATGAGAGGTTTGGGGAGGGTAGTACGTACGCAGGTCTTACCCCTACCCGAAAGGGCAGAGAGGTTGTTTCCAAATCGACCATCGGCTCAGGAAAGGGGAATAAAAATAAAGCAAAAATAGGAGAGTATTAGTAACTCTATGAAAAATCACATAGACAATTATCAAAACATAAACCATAAACCATAATTAAAATGGCATGCAGTAATCTCAAAACATAAATCAAAACACAAATCAACTATTGAGAGCCCTACCAAACCCCCAGACCGGGAAACAAGTGCGAAATATACAAAGGGCCCCTATCCGACAGCCTTGATACTAGATCTTCAGACTCTCCTGTCAAGTTCTCTTGCTCTCTCATCTCTCTCATCTCTCTAATTTTCTCTCACTTTCTCTCTCACATACTATTGTTGCAAAACCGATTATCAAGATCATTGATTTACTCATTCATATCTTTTAATTGATTTGCTTAAAAAGTGTTTAATAACTTTTGAATCAAACAATTTGGCATCGTTTATGGGGATTTCGGTAGTCGAAATCATACACACCTAGGATATCAAAAACAACAATCATTGTCCTTCATACTCCATAGAAACCAATAATGGCAGAAAAAGAAGCAAGGTTGAAGATGATAGCAAACGTCTTAAATAACATTGTAGACTCCCTGAACAAGGCCGGTAGAGAAATACCGCCAATGTAACACCAAGTAATGTACCGGAGAGGGAGATCTCACCCTCTTCACTCAAAGATCTAACGATCTTGTATGAAAGAGAGGCTTCTACATCTGCGGCAAAGGAAACACCCCCAGTAGTCAAAAAACTGCTAGAGGAATGGTTGAAGAGCGGAACATGCTGGAGAAAGCCCCTCAGAGAAATACCGAAGATTCGCCAACGACAGAAATTGCTGCTGCCGCTGGTGAGCCAAGCGTTGTAAGAACGAGCTATTTCACTTGTTCTTGTTCACAGAGTTTCAAATGATCTTTTTCTTGCCCTCTTTAGTGGTGAGGAACAATATTGTTGAACAGTTAAACATTTGCTGGCATACTGAATCAGCCAGCTCCGTATATTTTTTTCTCCGTTAAACAAC
Organism: Nicotiana noctiflora; assembly: GCA_032618575.1. NCBI lineage: Eukaryota > Viridiplantae > Streptophyta > Magnoliopsida > Solanales > Solanaceae > Nicotiana > Nicotiana noctiflora. Next base: position 279,424 of record JASVEL010014064.1, read on the forward strand.
AAGCATGATTACTTAAAATAAAACATTAGACATGATTAGGTAGAAGCCAAAAAGACACGCATTTTGTTTTTCTAACGGTGTGTTTAGACAGCAATGTAAATTAACATTGCCTTTGTTAACAGAGTATCTGCTTGTTATCTCCTACAAATGCTTTGTCTTTCTAATGGGAAGGGGGAATAACTTGGAGGGAACTTGTTTTCTAATCTAAGTAGATAATATTCTCTTTTTTCTAGAGTCCATATTTCAGGGTAAAAAAACCTACTACAATTCTTCATTAGACTAGTCATGATTCTAGTAATCTCTGAATATGACATAATTGCTTTCAAAATTCCGAAGAAAAGGGAAAATCAAGTAAAGAAAAGATTCTGGAATTGTACAAAAGATGACAATTAACAAGAGATAAGAAAGAAATTATTTCTCCATAGTTAAGAATGCTTATGATCTTGGGATTAAAACTGGATGAACCATGGAAGATGAGACATCATAAAGTACAATTAAATTAAGAGGAAAAAAAGAAATTATGTTCAGAAGTTTCACACTGGCGCCTAAATGTAGACATGGATGCAAACATAGTTTAACAGGGCAATTAGAGGGGCGGGGGAGGGGGGGGGGGCGCTAAAACGAGAACTAAACAGATTACCAAAAATGCTTCCCAGGCAGCCAACAATCTTCAGTGTACAAACTACAACAGTACAAGCCCAAGTTCTGATGATCTTAAAACGTGCTTTAGTCGATAGTTGTAGAGATAGTAGTGGAGTTTCCCATCACCAGGGCCAAACTTAAGTTCCTTCAAGAAAGTTTCATTATGCATAACATCTAGGGCGTTGAAAACGTCAAAATCCTTTTGCTTTGCCACAATGAGGGCATCATTCATCAACTGAATCCATGGAGTCTTAGTGGAAACGTTGTAATAAGAATAAGCAGCCTTCAGAGTGGAATAATTCTGATTACCAAGAATCGATGAAGGAAGTGTGTAAAAACTACAGAAGTCCGTGATTTCATGAGTCTCAGGGCTTTCAACCAGATAGCTGTCAACAACATCCTCCTTTGGCAGAAGCCAGTGTTCCACGTCATTTTCATCAAAATCAGGTGCTACTGTAAACTGCTTCAAGTAATTCCTAAGCAACCGAGTAACGGCGGGAACATCATGGGGCTCCATCTTTCTGAACCCAGGTGTGACAGTCTGATCAGGTAGCTTATACAGCTTTATCGTGCGGCTCATTGTCATTCTAGGGCCAAGCCTAGAAAACCCAACATCGATAAGCTTCTTTGGATTCAAAGATCTATGCCAATATTGACATGTTGATATAGGTGTTGGAAGGACCACCCCAGCTGTATAAGCAGCTTGCCAAATGTTTTCCAAGTGCACTCTCCTCGTGACCTCCTTTATCATGACAGGAGCAAGTCTTTTTGACCTAAGCTTCTTATGAACACACAGAAAGTTGATCTCCGCCATGATCACAACAGCATCTCTAGCGCGTATCTTTGCCGGTACCCCTGTAATAAAGGCAACCAGTTTCTTCGAGGTCTTCACTCTGACTCCAATGTGCCAGCTCCTGTAGTAACCTGGAGGATGAAGTGCCCATCGAAGAAATTCCTTTGAGTAATTGAACCTAAACATGTTCTCATCATCTTCGACATAATTGTTTGTTAGCAGAACATAGACCTCATTACACATATCTTCTGAGTCCAAATCACAGGTGGTCCACTCATATGGACTAGGAAGATTGTAAGGCTCCTGCTTAACTTCAGATAAGGGTGTCGGAGGTTCAATAGGACCTTCGGGCAAGCTTGTATCTCCAAGATCCTTAAACTGGCCCACTGGTTGAGTCTCCCAAAACTTATGCTTCTTCGCCAGTGAGAGAGATTCTTGCACCTGTCGTGCTAAGGAATCAATTGATACCTCATTACCGCTCTCTGGAGATAAGTTATTATCAGAAGTGACGCTATGGTTCTCAGTTGCCTTACTGTCGTCAGCCATTTTCCCAACTTCAATATACTATTCTCTGCCATAACGTCATAAATAAAAATCCAGCACTAAGTATAAAACACATAAGCAACATGGATAACATATGAGCAAATACATACGAGATTTACGGCATACATGCGGGTAGAGTCCATAAGCTCTAATAAAGGTGTATAACGGACTTTAAGCCAGTAAAATGCAGAGTACTGCTGCACCCACTACTTCCTTGTGAAATGGGTTCAGACCTATATGCATGTACGTAATTATCACAACTATATATGCGCAGAGACCGAGCAGAATGCAATACCACAGAAAGATACCATTATGCTAGAACCTTCTTTGATCTAAAGATATACATTCTTGATTCCTAATTGCTGTGACGCGTAAAGTAAAATACTAAAAAAAAATCATAATCAAACTGGAAAGAAAAGAGTAAACATCGAATCTTGTATTTGCTACTCGAGCTGAATAGAAAACGCCCAGACAAACACTGAAAGGGAAACCCGGTGCACTAAGCTCCCGCTACACGCGGGGTCGGGGGAAAAGGGCCGCAGCATTACCCTGCATTTCTGCAAGAGGTTGTTTTCACGGCTCGAACCTGTGACCTCTTGGGTCACATGCCAACAACTTTACCAGTTATGCTAAGGCTCCCTTCAAACACTATTTGAGTTATATGTGCTCCCGTGTGAGTCTGCACATCAATGAATGCATGATTTAACTATAATTTCAAATCATATTTAAGTTTCCCTATCTGAGAATAAAATAAGCTCAATTGTAACTGTTGACGAGGATAGCAAAGCTGTTTTCCAAGCTGAATTCCACCTTATCAACGTAACCCTGATCAAGCATCAACTTTTCATTACTGTTCTAAAATCAGTTTTTACATAATCTAATAGTAGTGAAATATTGGAAACCAAAAACAATCAAAATTTCACCATTGAATTACGATATTCACCCTAACAAACAGTAAGTCAAACTTAACAGTGTCTATTGGTAGCATAAAGGTGCAAAATATAGCAAAAATTCAGTTCCTTAAGATCTAAATCATAATAAATAAATTTCTCCCTAAAAACGCAAAAAGAAAGATAAAAAATCAATGCGAATATACAGAAAGAAATTGGCAACCGAACCTTGTCAATGTTTAGTGATACAGTAAGGTGAACGAGATCTATCGTTTCAGAAAGTGATTGACATAAAGATTGAGAGCACCTGAGACTGAGAGGGCAAAAATATCGAATAGATTTACTTTAGAGAGAGAGAGAGCACCCAGCATAGGAACCAACGATTATGAACTGGATCAGGAAACTGTAAATGGGCCTTTGATAATTTCATTTGGGCCTTTGTCCAGTATTCTAATTTTGGGCCGGATGAACTTGGATCCATTATGTTGTACTTCATTCATTTCATTAAGTTCGGACATATATAATAGAGAATTTTTCACAAAGCACAATCTTTAAGACCTAGTTAGCAATAAATAGAAACCCTTTCTTATATTACATGGTATAGATATATTTTACTGTAATTAACGATGTATATAATGTATTAAATGTATTGTATTCAAGAATACAACATAAAATAATGCCGCACAAACAGGAATTCCAGTTAAACTGGATATGTATTAAGATATATTCAACTGTATTTAGCGCAAATTATGTAACGTATATGCGCAATTTATGGGACGTTGAAGAAGATAAAAATGGAAGGAAATCAAATCAAATTTGATTTCCCTAATTTTAGTTAACAAACTTAAAGATACAACAGCAATATGTATTCTTCTCTATATTGAAATCGTAGAAACATGAAGGACAAAAAACAGAGGAAGAGGATTTTAAACTATGCGATTTGTTTTTTCATCTGTCTATTGGTACAAATTCAATACATATAAATACATTACTAAAATATGCTAAGATATATGGTATCATACAGATACAAGTTCAAGTATATAAGATAAATACACTTGAATACATATGCATACTTTTTGAAAATCTACTGGAAAAATTAAAATCCCAAATAGGGTTCTTACTGGGAATCTTTGTCACGTGAGGATATAGTGTGAAAATGGCAGAACTTTCCTCTATTAATGGCGGAGACGGGCAATAATGTGTATAAGAAGAGTGAAAATTGTATTAAGAAAAAAGAGAAAGGATGAAAAGCGGGAGCTATACGTTAATTTGGTGAGAGAAAAATATTTTGTACCATTTATTAAGGCTTAATTATAGGAAGATATTAAATTTAAATTTTTTGCTACAAACTAAAAAAGGTATTTATATAATGTAAAATTTTAAAATGGTATTTATATGTTATAAATAGGGTATTAACCTATTCTATAGGTGGTAAAATTTTCTATATAATACCAAATCATTTCATTTTAGGGAATCATTAATTTACTTAAAATAAATTTACGTATTTAAAAGTCACATAAAAGTAATATAAATCATATTTGTATAGGTCAAAATCTGAACAGAAGAAACTTACTTAATGGAGGACGACCAAGAACTAACCAAGTCGAGCCAAGGTCACATATGAGAAACAATACACTAACGAGTGATTCGGCTGCGGTTAAGGTCGAGCACTACATTCGGCCTCAACGGTTAATTCAACCCTTCGATATTTTTAGAGGAATCTTCCAAGAACTTAAGTACTCCGATTAAGGACCGTTGGGTAAAGAAAGTATTTTTGTATAAATATCGTTTGAGAGAGTATCTAAAAGGGGGTGGGGGGCTGACATAAACTCACACATACAGGTAGACATATCTTGAAAGATGAAGATGGATCTTCATCTCGGGCTCCTCGTCAAGGATAAAGGAGAAGAAAGCTTACATCTTCAGTATCCATCATTAGTGCATTGTATCGAATGTATGTGAGTCAACCTTATTTAAGAACGGTGACCCTTTTCATCTATGCATTTTTTGTTATCATTTAATATCATAAAAATCATCGTCCTTTTCTTATATTATGGAGTTCAACCACTGTTATAATTGAAGTTTATGTTCAGTTATGCCTACTTGTTCTTATCCTTTATTTCGGATCTATGATAAATTATACTTTGCTAGGATTTGCCTAAAATATTCTTATTTAATTAGTTCAGTCAAAAGTCTAACACTTTTTGGTAGAACAATTTGGCGCCGTCTCTGGGGATTTTCTAGCCCAAGTTTTAGTTTCCTCTAGACCTAAAGTCAGCCAAAGTCCCACTTCCTGGTTGTTGCAGCCTAGCCCTCTCATTACAAATACCAACTCGGAAAATCTGTGGCAAGCTCTTGAAATAGCCGAACAAACCTATGTCAAATCTTTGCATGAAATTAAAATTATATTTTGATATCTACACAAAAATCACGTCTTGTTGAAGGGGTGAATCTAGTATGTCGTGAGTGCGAGTTGTCAAAATAGGATTATGGCCACCACGCACTAAGCACGTCCACCATCTTATTGTTATATTAACGTTCGACACCAATCTACTCTTTATGCACTCTCTCTCTCTCTCTCTCTCTCTCTCTCTCTCTCTCTCTCTCTCTCTCTCTCTCTCTCTCTCTCTTTCTCTCTCTCTTAGGAATGAATGATAGCCTATTGTGCAATTCTTTGAAATAGCAAGCTTACCATGCATGTGTGTTTGCGGTATGACTCATGTTCCCCTTACTTTTGTGCACATGGGACTGGATCGGACCGGGACTTGGACTCGATATCCCAATGGAGAAATACGTTGTTAGTCCAAAAGATGCCCAGATTCGACTAACGACGAAACTAAGCACGTGGCAAGGATTAAATCTGAAGCGAGGATTTGAGTATAGGTCAAAACGAGCTGTATTACAGCGCCCCTTTACACTCGCCAACTAATCAAATCGATGTAACAAAAAATTTAGTTTGGTTTTAAGTTTCTCTTTCTCTTTGAGCGAGACATAAACATGAACATTCTCCCAACTACGCAAACAGAGAAAAAATGACATCAAAACAACACTCTCCACACCAAATCATCTTGTGGGCAACGGTCGAGCGAAAGACTCTCTCCAATATGTTGATACTTAATGCCATAAAGTAAAAAGTATGTATATACTCAGACTGGGTCACCGGCCCGGAAAACATACGAGTCTCTCCAACAAGTCGGTACACCCTAGGAAGGAAAGAGCATGTATAGATTGGATTAGGTCACCGGCCTGGAAAACGTAAAAATCTCTCCGATTTCAAATAGAACACATGGGATAAGCTCACCGACACGCTCGGCGAAGCAACTATGCAACGATACAACTAGCTAAAATTTAATCTCGTCCTTACATTAAGATGTCCCAAATCTTAAACAAGACATCCATCGCCCCGCCTATCGACTGCCTCTCTAGATCTAGCAATGAAGGAACTAGGCAAACTGGGACTACTCAAAGTATACATACGGACCGAACGGAAACATGTAATATTCTCCAATAAAAAAAGTAGTATGACGATCTTATACAGCTCCAAATGTACACAATAACACCAACACAATAGAAATATGCATACAATCTCACTTGAACTATTTTCTAAGTCTACATTCGACCTTGCTCAAATCAACATACATTTGACCTCGCTCGAATCAGCAAGTCAAATCTGACATCACTCGAATTTACAAACCAAAGTCGACTTCGCTCGAATGTACGAGTCAAAATTCAACCTCGCTAATTGTCGGCAAGTCAAAATACAATCTCGATCAAATCGGTAAGCCAAAAACAGACTTTACTCGAATTTATAAATCAAAATTTGACCCGCTCAGCAAGACAATATCCACCTCGATCAAATCGGTGAATTGAAATTCGACTTTGCTCGAATTGACTAGTCAAAATTCAAATTCGCTCGAATCAACAAGTCAAAATTCAACTTCGCTCGAATTAACAAGTTAAAATTTGACGTCGCACGAATTAGCATGTCCAATTCGACTATGATGACCCAAACGGTCATCTTCTATTTTGAATTTGATTATGTGTTCTTACGCTTTCAAATCCTCATTTTATCTTTCTTCGATTTGCGTGCATAGTCCGAGCATGTATCCAACCTTATGTTAAAAATTTTAAAAATGGTGATTTTTCACATAAAAAATTGTTTTTGGTGACTTCGGTCAACATTTTAGGTAAGAGGACTTGGACCTATGTTTTGACCATCCCGAAGTATTCGTAGTAAAATACAAAACCTAGGCGTATGCCCGAAATCAAATTCCGAGGTCCCTAACCCGAGAAATAAATTTTTGAAGAAAATTGATAAGATTGAAAATGTAATAATTTAAAGGATTTGATCTTGTTTGTATCGGGCCCGTATTTTCGTTCTGGAGCTCGGTACGGGTCCTTTATGATATTTAAACCCTATCTTTTAATTTGGTGGAAAAAGAAATTTATTTGACGTGATTCAGACCTTTGGTTGAGAAAATAAAAGTTTTGAAACTATCTTGAATATTTCATGCAATTTGGTGCTAAATTCATAGTTCTAGGTGTTATTTTGCCGATTTAATCAAACGAGCAAGTTCATATAATTTTTTAACACTTGTGTGCATGTTTGGTTTGGAGCCCGAGCGCTTGGGTGAGTTTTGGATAGGCTACAAAGTGATTTTGGAACTTAAAAATTTGCTAGTGTAACTGGTGTCTGTAGCAGGCCTCTGATCTCGCAATTGCGAGATCAGGCTTCGCCAATACGAACCAAGAAGGCATGGAAATTGTGAGTTATTTACCTTAATTGCAAAGAAATCCTGGAATAGCAGAATTCACAAATGCGAATAAATCTTTGCAATTACCAAGGGAGTCTAGGAAGGGGTATGATTGCAAATGCGATGTTTTACTCACATTTGCGAGGAACAATGTTCGCAAATGTGACATTTTCTTCACGTTTGCAAAGACAGCATGACTGTGAATGGCTTCAATTTATGAAGCTCGGATCACAATTGCGACATCTGCAAATGAGCAAAAGGGTCTTAGACGGGATTTTTCATTCATTCTCCCATTTTTCAAAACATAAACTTCAAGAGGCGATTTTCTGAGGGAAAGTTTATCCCCAAATCATAGATAAATAATTATTAACTCATTTCTTTCAATATATTTCATCTTTTTTTTAAAAAAAAAAAAACTCATCCTAGAAGCGAGGGTTTCGCATGGTGGAATTGGGTGTTTTGGTAGAACTTAGGAATTTCAAAATTTGGGAGTTTAGACCCCAAATTGAGGTGAGATTCCAAAACCAATTATATATCCGGGCGTGGGGATGAATGGGTAGTCGGATTTTGATCCGAATTTTGGGTTTTGACCAAGCGGGTCCATGGTAGACTTTTGACTTTGCGGGAAAAATATTGGGGAATCTATAATTATGCATTGGGGTTGAGTTTTTAGTGTTAATTGATGTTATTAAGTTAATTATGACTAGATACGAGTGGATTGGAGGTGGAATATAGAGGTAAAGCGGTAATTGAGCTTTAAAATACATGTTGGCTTGAGGTAAGTGTTTGGTCTAACCTTGACTCGAGGGATTAGGGATCCCCGACTTAATTGCTATGAGAAATTCCATGTGTGTGGCGTATAGGTGTGGTGATGAATACCTATGCACCACCAAATTATCTGTTTAGCTTGTTCCCTTCCCAGTTTCCTAATATATTTCTTTCCTATCTTAACTGATGGTTGCTTATTGATGCTTCCATGTCTAATTGCTTTTTGTTAAATGTTATTTTTTCTCTATTGAAGGTATTAATTTTTCCCTAGTTTTATTATATTATATTGTTGCTTTACGTTAGTTTATTGGTGCTTCATGGTACATTTTGGTTGGTCTTGTTATGTAGTATTAACATATAAAGTTTCATAATTGTAAAGATCTTCCATTGTTTTGGTTTGAGGTATAAATATTGTGGAGGATTTGAATTAACTTGTGAAATACTTGTTCTTATTTTTTGATTGGTACTGATATGGTGGGATCGAGTTGCATGCTGCAACATGAGGAATAAGGGTGAAATGGGATTGTTTGGTGGGATTAGGTTGCGCGCCGCAACAAGGAGTAATAAGGGTGGACATGTGTGATCGGGTTGTACGCCGTAACCAGAGGAATAAATGTGATATATTAAGGAGTAATACGGGTAGACTGGTGGGATCGGGTTGTACGCCGCAACAAGGAGTAATAAGGGTGAATGTCCATATTGTTACTGATTATATGGTGGGATCGGGATACGCGCCGCATCATTTGTCGTTTATGTATTCTTCTTCTACTGGGATTCATTATTTTGGCATTGAAACTCTCTTAAGGATTGGTTATAGCTGAGTATTGGTAGAAGACTGGGTTTCGTATTTATTTAATGCAAGTAATTACCCTATTTTATTCCGTATTTTCTTTTTGCATTATTATAAACTGTTATAGGATATATATTTCTTAAGCCCCACCATAGCCTCATCACTACCTCGTTGAGGTTAGGCTCCACACTTACCAATACATGAGGTCGGTCGTACTAATACTACACTCTACACATTTTTGTGAAGGTTTCAGAGTTGGTAATGGCTAATCGAGAGGTCGGTTATTGATACTTCACTCAGGAGACCCAAGGTAGTCCTACAAGCATCCGCAGGCCCTGGCATCCCCTCCAATGTTTTCCTCATTTCTGTTTTAGTTTCTTTCGAGACAGATGTATTTTTATATCAAACCCTTACTTGTAGTATTCATAGAATGTTCGTGAGTTGTGACACCAATTTTCGGGTGGTAGCTATTTCAGTTTAGTTTATAGTATAAGGATAATAAGCTAATCATGTACTTTTGCTTAATTTTTGTTAATTTCGTTTTTGTTAAATTCTTAATTATAAAAAGGTAAAGGAAAAAAGTGAACAATTTTCTAGCATTGGCTTGCCTAGCGAGTGCGATGTTAGGTGTCATCCTGATCCCGACGGTGAGAAATTCAGGTCAAGACAAGTTGGTATCAGAGCACTAGGTTTCCTATATCTCACAATTCACGGACAAGCTAGGTAGAGTCTGAGGGATTAGTATGGAGACGTGTGTGCTTATACCTTAGAGGTTATAGAGTTATAAACAATTTCACTTCTATTTATCTCTGTCGTGTGGTTTGATCTCTCAAAGTTAATTAAACTCTCTAATCAATTCTTTTGCAGATGGTGAGAACACATACCACTTTATTAGCTGATCGCAGCCCGAGCCCCCAGTGGTAGCTCCTACGAGGGGTAGAGGACGAGGTCGAGGCCGTGCTAGAGGCTGAGGTAGGGGCATCCCATATCCTAGATCTCGAGTAGCAGCACCAGCAGCAGAACCACGAGTAGAGTTTGATGAGGAGGCTCCGGCCTAGATCGTTCCATCAGGGCCAGCTTAGGTTCCAGAGGGGATCATAGCAACCCCGATACTTCAGATGCTTTGGTCCATCTAGTAGGTTGTATGGAGAGTGTTACCTAGGCCGGTATGCTTCTTACATCACCAGTCATCTCTCAGGCTGGAAGAGGAGCACAGAATCTCGCTACTTACACTCCGGAGTAGATGGCTCCCCAGTTTTAGACTCCAGCAGCTCAGCCAGTTAGGGTTATTTCATCGGGTGTTGTAGCACAGACGAGTGATGGATCAGCTATGTCTTCTAATGCTTTGTGGGGGTTGTATAGGAAGATTTTCACCACTACCTATGACAATACATCTTTAGAGGATCCCCAAGACTATTTGGATAGTTGTCACGAGGTGTTACAGAACATGGGGATAGGGGATGCCAATGGGGTCGACTATGCTACTTTTCATCTGTCAGGTGCAACCAAGAAATGGTGGAGGGATTATTGTTTGGTCAAACCAGCTGGGTCTCCAGCTCTCATTTGGAACCAGTTATCTCAACTATTTTTGAAGAAGTATCTTCCTATCACTCAAAGAGAGGACTATCAGAGGAAGTTTGGGCGCCTTCAGGAGGGTTCTTTGACTGTCACTCAGTACGAGATCGAATTTGTTGATTTGGACCATCATGATCTTCTTATACTTCCCACCGAGAGGGAGAAGGTGGAAAATGTTTATTGAGGATTTTTCTCAGCCTATCAGATTGCAGATGGCAAAGGAGACAGGGAGTGAGATTTCTTTCTAGGATGCAGCCAATGTGGCCAAACGATTTGAGATGGTTTTAGCTCAGGGGAGTAGTCAGGGGTCTGACAAGAGGCCTTGTCACTCGGTGCATTCAATGGGGCCTCATCTAGAGGTTAGGGTAAATTTGACTGAGGTTATCATCCCAAGTTATTTCATTCAGCACTTTAGACATCCTATGGAGATTTAGGGGGTCGTATTCCTTATGTATCTCCTTCAGGGCATCCATCTTGTAGTGCACCGCCAACTTTCATCATAGCACCTCCTCTTTAGAGTTTATATCGCGATCAACCAACCCGTCAGGGCCAGTCTCAATTTCCCCAGCCGCAATATTCAGATGGATGTTTTGAGGGTGGTGAGTATGGGCATATCCGGAGGACCTGTCCGATATTAGTGGGTTGTTCAGTCATAACAACAGAGTTCTCGTTGTGAGCACGTGATTTTTGCCCCAAGCAATTAAGTCCAAAATAAATATATAAAAATAATTTTTGTTTGAAATTTGTTGATTATTGTGTAGAAGTATCAATGCTTGTTTTTATTTGTTGAAAATAAAGTTTAAAAAAAATTAAAAAAAAATTCAATTTTAATTAATACTAGGAAAATTAGAAAATCAAAAGAAAATACAAAACACAAAAGATAATAAATACATTGGGAATAAATACGGAAGAAAACAACTATAAAATACAAGAAAAATACAGAAAAAAATAATACAAAAATATAATTTGAAAATACAAAAATATAAAGTACAATACATAGTATAAAATACAAAATATTTGGGCCAAATCACAAAATTCTAGCCCAATTAACTCCACACTGACATGGCCCAAAGGAATTAATACTGGCATGCCCTATACACAAGACGAAATGACGTCATTTCAATTAAACAAATCTGGACCGTTAATAAATTGAATCAAATGGACTAAAATAAACGGTTGTCTAATAATTAAAACGACATCGTTAAGTGGAAGCAAATAGGACCATTTAATTAACTGATCTAATGGATGAGAGGGAAGCCTCACTTAAACCAAACGGCAACGCTAAGATGAAATAATCACATCGTCCATCTAAATGATCTAACGGATGAGAGGAAGACTTCATTTAAGTCATAGGACGTCGTTCAAATGGCTAATGAATTATGGCCATTCGTTTAATCTAATCCAACGACTGGGAACCATCGTTACAGGTTTAATATATCTATACCCCATCCGTTCATTCTTTCATTATACACTTCACACTTATACACTTCACACCCTAATACACCAAACCTTAGCCGCCACACTTTCCCTTCCCCCTCTCCACCCGGGCCACCGAAACCCTACCGGTGGTCCACTTCTGTTCATCTTCTTCGGCCAGTTCTCATACCCCTGATCCTTCCCTTTCTCCTCTATCACCACATCATACCAGTCCCGTCCAAATCCCTTTCCTTCTCCCCAAATCTTAAATAACAGGTCGCCGGAACCTTAGCCGGCGACCACCAACCTATGAACCAGCTTCCACCCTTAACACCATAGAACCACCTTGAGCACCTCTTTCACCCTATCCAAACCCTTTCCCTCGAATCTAAGTCTAGCTTGTCAAATTTCAAAAAACAAATCCGCCAAAATCCTACTCCGGCGGATACCCCCAAACCAAAACCACCCCAAATCGATCCTAGTCTTTAAAACACCATTCTTTCACAACAAACAAGACTCCAAAGTCTGTCTGGAAGACCAACAGTCAAAAGAGACTCAAGGTCTCTGAACAACCAGAAAATCAAGAAATCAGAAAGAAAAATGAAGAAAAAGAAGGAAAAAAGAAGAAAGAAAAGAAAAAGAAAACCATCAGAAAGCTAAGTAACCCTAAACCCTATTTTTCTCTACTGTGCTTCGTGTTATTCTTTTATCTTCACTGTTGCTAGCCTGACTCTAATGCATGCTCAATATTTTGTACTTGAAATCGACTATATACTCTCCTTTTCTGATCTAAGTCATTTGATTAAATCGTATGCCTTGTAGTCATTTAATGTTCTTGCTTGATAGATCTTGTTCGATTAAATGTTCTGATTAATTGGATTCAACCATTATCAAATTGTTCCTATGAGTCTTGATTAATCAAGTGTTTGGTCGTAATTAGGGTTATATTTGCAAGTTTGTTTAATACTGGCTATTATTGCAATACAGTTTAATGCTTGACTCTTCTGAATTTTTGAGTAATTAGTCGTATTAGGGCTATGTGTGTAAATTGTTTAATATTGGCTATTATTGCAGTACAGTTTGACTTTTGACTTGTTTGGATTCCTGATTAATTAAAAGGCTATTTGTGGCCTTGTTTGCAAAATGATTATTTCTGAAAAGGGGTTTACTTAGTCTGAACTGGCTATAATATAAATCCTAAGTATCAGGGGTTATTTGTTAAATACTGTTTGATATTTGACTGCTCAAGGTCTAATTAAACCTAAAGGTGGTCGGGTAAATAAACACAAGACACAGGGGTAAAAGGGGAATAGGTAAAGGGTATTCAGAGAGTAATTTGGAAAGAATAAGGGCATAAAAGACAAATAGGCATGGCTTTGATGTAATTAGCAGAGCAATAAAGATCATTCTAGGTATAGCTAAATGGTAAATAGGTAATAAAACTTAGCAAGTGAGGGTAATAAAGGCATTTACGCCTAAAAAGAATGATAGAGAATATCCTAGAACCTTCTAGCAGGGGTTCAAGTGTATTACTGTTAAATTCACTTAGACTAAACTGAAATAATTCAAAAGGAGTAGGGGTGGGAAATCTGAATATCTAATTCAATTTCCCTCCTATTCTACTCTATAAATAGGCCCCTTTAGGCCTTATGAAAGAGGTTCAGAAGATCTAATACACTGAAATACACTAAATTCATTGTTGTTAGTTCGAGTGGTATTTTGGACTTCTGTTCGTTATTCTTCATCTGTTTGATTGAATCCGCTAGGTTTTCTACTTGTTTGGTTGAATTCGCTGGGTTTTCTATTCTGAAGTTGCACCTGTTGTTGTGTTAATCTGCCTTCATTGCTGTTGATACTTGGTTGCTACCTATCGCTGATTTTCTTCTCCTTCATCCCTTAGAACTCATTGTTTTATCTCAATCTGATCGGGTACACTACTACCTCTCATGGATGTAATTGAAGTTTGAAGAAATGGAATGAGCAGTAGTTTCCTTTTGTAATTCTATTTCGTTTTATAGTTTGATAATTAGAGTTCGTGTAATTTATTAGGACTTTGGGTTGTGATAAGGACTGGACTGTACAAACTTAATTCAGATTTATAGTAGTAGTGGATAATAATGTAGGAAATATACTGAATAGATTAGTTCAAAAATGATCGCCTAACTTTAAAATTGAAACTAGCTAAACTTAGTTGATTCACTTGTAGATTTGTAACTATTCTGAAATTAGAAGCATAATATCAAAATGCCAAAATGCCTGATTAAGTTCTAAATCAGTAGTTGTCAAATAGAGAAAAGTGTGAAATAAGTAGATTTCAGTTTCGTTCATAAGTATTGCATGATTTAAACTAGGTTGTACATTTTAACTCACGATAAAATTCAGAAGTCTGAAGTGAAATAAGAATCAAAAGCACAAATGAAATTTTGGATTTGAATATGTTAATTATAGACCTATTTTAGCATTTCAGTTAAATTGAACAATAGAGAAATTTTGTATCGTGTAAATACATGCTTCGATTAATGAATTCAGACTCTATTAATCTAGTAGCTAAACAACAGCAGGTTGATTGAAACTAGTGTTAACATTAATTGCTGATATTGAAACCAATAGTATTCAAGTATAAATCAGTGTTAATATGCCCAGTTAATTGTTGATACCGAATTTAGTAATATTTACTTATATCTCTGTTAGTTTATTAAAAGGTCTGAACCTACTTTAGATATTAATGATTTGGGCCTAGTTGTGAATATAGGCCCAGATATAATCGATATGGTATTTATGCCTGTGAGAACAAATATGAAAATGTTGACTGGGTTTCAAGTAGCCAATTGCACCTTGGTGCAGCTTTGTTAAGTTAGCCCAGATTACAGGCCCAATAATGAATAATGGCTTGGATCCAAATAAAAAATAACATAAAAATTGCTTATAAACATTTCTATTAAGGGAAAAATAGAATTAAAATATATAGTACACAAATAGGTTTAACCTTTTAAAGTGAAATGGGACGAGCCTCGTTACAAGATAAAAAACACACTTGGCCCCCAAATAATAACTATAAAACTTTTAAACCCAAAAAGATCGTTTAGACAATTTCACGATCTTTCCCAAAAATAACAAGAATAGCCATCACTAGGCATAATTTTAATATACATTCATTTGAACGGGTGCACAATTATGTGACCCAAATCCTACTCTCAACGAAGTCGAAATATATTCAAAGCCACATGTGTACTGGTACGGTGTGGTCATGGATATATTTTCACGACGTTGCAAATTCTTAAAATTCAAAAGCGGAATACTTGCACATGATTAAAATATATAATTAAAATCTGATAAAATCTAAACAACAGTTGAGCGACCGTGCTACAACCACGGAATCCGGGAGTGCCTAACACCTTCTCCCGGGTTAACAGAATTCCTTATCCGGATTTCTAGTTCGTGGACTGTAATAGATTCAAACTTTCCTCGATTTGGGATTAAACCGGTGACTTAAGACACCATTATATTCTCAAGTGGCGACTCTGAAAACTTAAATAACTAATCCCATTCTGACTGTCCTTAAATTGGAAAAACTCCTTCTACGCCCTCACTGGTATAGTGTATAATACATTCTCGTAGAAAAAGGAGGTGTGACACTCATACCATAATTTCGGCATCGTCTGCCTAGCCAGGTAGAGGTAGGGGCCAAAGAGATAGAGATGGGGGACAACCCGCTAAAGGTGGAAGTCAGGTCGTTAGAGGTTAGGGCCAGGCTGCTAGAGGTAGACGCCAGCCAGTAGGAGATCGCCCCAGGGATATAGTTCGAGGTGGTGGGGTCCAGCCCCGATGTTATGCTTTCCTAGCCAGGCCTGAGGCTGAGTCCTCTAATGTATTTATCATAGGTTCTATTTGATCTAGGGTTTACATACTCATATGTGTCTGTGATGACCCGGCCCGTCATCATGTGAGTTATCACCTAGTTATCCCCGTTAAATGCTTGTTAATGTTTCAATATGCATGTTTGGCGAGTTGAGTCAATTCGGGTTGAGTTTAGATGGAAATGAGACAAAAAGTCTCTTAGAAGAAGGAGTTATTGGGAAAAGTCAACTGGACGTTGACTTGTGAGTTAGAGAGCTCGGAATCGAATTCTGATGATTTGGTCAGCTCCGGGAGGTCATTTATGAGCTAGGAAAGTGATCGGAAGTGAATTTAGAGGTCCGGAGTAGATTTAGGCTTGAATTGGCTAAAGTTGAGTTTTGGCGATATCCGATCGATAGGCGAGATTTTGATCCGGGAGTCGGAATGGAATTCCGACAGTTGCAGTAGCTCCGTTAGGTGATTTTGGATGTGCCTGCAAAATTTCAGGTCATTCGGACATCGTTTGGTCGTGTTTTTGATCGAATGTGAATTTTTGAAGTTATAGTTAAACTTAAGCTTGAATTTTTTGAAAACGGACGATTTTGATGTTAACGATAGAGCTTTGATGATTGGAACAAGTTCGAATAAGGTTATAGGACGTGTTGGTGCTTTTGGTTGAGATCCCGGGGGCCTCGGGTGAGTTTTGGGGTGGTTTCGGACCATTTCTAGGCCATTTTTAACTGCTGGTTTATGTCTGTAGCAGTGTTCTACGCGATTGCGGACAATGGGACGCGATCGCGGTGAGTAAAATGTGCCAAAAATATTAATGAAACGCGATCGCGTGAAATGCTCCGCGATCGCGAAGAAGGAAACTTTCTGTTGTATTGATCCTACTTTGGAAGCTCATATCTTTTTATCTATAAGGAATTTTAAGGTGATTCAAAAACGAAAGTTGTAGATCATCGTGTCTCGTTTTCAGAAAGATAAAGTAAGCTTGATTTGTAGATTCTTGTAAATGGTTATGGATGTTACTCTATAGGGTGTCCGAGAAGGATCTCTAATACACATGTATAAATTGGGAAGCTTATATCTCGAAATGTATAAGGATTCAGGAAATGCGCATCAAATGAAAGTTATAGCCCTATGTTTCTAGTTTCTAGAAAATCAAACCATTCATCATTCAGAGTTGTGTGAAAAGCGTTATCACCATTATACTGAAGTCTGTTCGGAGGAACCAGAATTTGTTCACCGCGATCGCGAAGCCTTTCCCGCGATCGCGAAGGGTAAGTTTTGGGCCAAATTTTGTTCTCCGCGATCGCAGAGCCATTCTCGCGATCGCGATGAGTAATATGCTTGGGCAGAATGTTTTTACAACATTCCAGTCGCGAAATCAACCCATTTTTCCACCATTTTTGGTGATTCTTGAGAGCTTTTGGACGGGAATTGAAGGGATTTCGACGGGGAATCATTGGAGGTAAGTTTTATGAGTTAAATACATGATTTTATCAAAAAATCTTCCATTAATTCTTTGAATTTGGGTAAGAAATCAAGAAAATTAGGGCTTTGAGCAAAAATCTTAAAATGGGGATTTGAAGGACCATTTGTGGTCCGAATTGGGAGTTCTTGGTATGTACGGACTCGTGGAGAGACGAGGATTCCGACAATGTGAGTTTCATAATTTTTCGAGAAGCGTACCAAAAGTCGAGTTTTGACAACTTCGTGGGTTTTGATGCAATTGGGTTAATTCGAGTGAATTGCGTGAAATTAGCATATATTGATGCATTCTCTATGATTTTGAGCAGATTTGGCATCCAAGGAGATTGATTTGCGAGGCAAGTGCAAGGCGGATTGAAGCTTCTACCGGTTCGAGGTGAGTGGTAGTAGTAAACAATGTAGTGAGGGTTTGAAACCCCGTACTAGCACTTCACAGTGCTATGTTGAGATGAGACACGCGTCTTGTGAAGAGCGTGGTGACATTGTGATTGGGGACTTGGACTTGGTCCTTCCCGACTAATAGTATACTGTGTGTTATGACTGATAATAAGTTTATAACTGTGCAATTGGGCCGATAGCCATGTTTGGGGCCTTGTGCCGATCTGTAGAGCATTAGGGAACCTATAGAGCTAGGTGACCCTTATATCGTGTTGGAAACATACACTCAGCCGTAGCTCTAGCTGTATAGCATAATATGAGCATGTACTAGATGTGTACATTGAGAGAGATTATCTAGGGTGGAATTCCATGTTCTAGCTGAGTGGGCCTGAAAGGCCAAGTCTATACCGATTGAGATGAGATAGGGTCAAGGACCCACTATGAGATGTTATATTGGGCCTGAAAGGCCAAGTCTATATTGACTGAGACAGGGTCGAGGACCCACTGTGATATATTATATTGGGCCTGAGAGGCCAAGTATATACTGGCTGGAATAGGGTCGAGGACCCATTATGAGGTATTATATATATATACCTATATTGGATCGGGCTGCACGCCGCAGCAGTATATATATTGGATCGGACTGCACGCCGCAGTAATATACATGTAATATACATGTGGGACGGACTGCACGCCGCAGTATTATTGCGCTTGGGTTGTAAGAGCCCCTTCGGAGTTTGAGTCTGCACACATTCTCAATGAGCACTGGTGTATATTATGGGATCGGGCTACACGCCGTAGCACTATAAAGATATATACATATATATATATATATATATTGGATTGGACTGCACGCCGTAGTAATATTTGTGTGGATCGTGCTGCACGCCGCAATATTATAGTGCTTGGGCCTAGGGAGCCCCTCCGAAGTCTATATACACCCCCAGTGAGCGCCGTCGATGTTAAATGGAGCGGGCTGCGCGCCGCAGCGGTATATGTATTGGAGCGGGCTGCACGCCGCAATATTATACTTATTCATATCCTATTACCTACTTAAATACTTATACATTATAGACATATGTATGTGTCTTCATATATTGAGATGGCTGTACACCGTAGGGGTACGAGTGAGGGTTTGATCAGTGTGGGATCTTGTAGAGATAGATGTGGACTGGAGATCAGAGTCCTTACTACAGTGATGACGTACCTGTGAGGGTTGCCTTAGAACTGTCTAGTGATAGTACTGGAGTTCTTATTTTCAGTTATTGTTTATTATTGTTACTCACTGAGTTGAAATATACTCACCCCACTCCCCTGCACTTTCTGTGCAGATCCACAGGTGCCCGAGAGCAGTTGAGACATTGTAGCTGCTGATCCTTGCCTACTTTTGCGGAGATTACGAGGTAGCTGCCAGCGTTCGTAGAGCCTGTTCTCTCCTTCTTTATCATCTTGTTGATTTCTTTTTGCCTAGACTTGTTTGTATTAGGATGTTATTCTGTAGAGGCTCAGTCTCGTGACACCACGATATGGTTGGGACCATATTTTGTATGTTTTACGTTTCGAATATCACCTGATATGATTAATAACTGTTTAAGTTTAATTTATTTAATAATCGGCTGGTTTAAGGGATAATATGGTCGGGCTTGCCTAGCATTGTGTTGGGCGCCATCACGACCAGAGTTTGGGTCGTGACAAGTTGTTATCAGAGCCTAGGTTAACAGGTCTCGCGAGTCATGAGTCGGTTGGTAGAGTCTCGTGGATCGGTACGGGGATGCCTGTACTTATCCTCGGGAGGCTGCAAACCTTTTAGGAAAGTTTCAATTCTTGAAATTCTTATCGTGCGTACTTGATTCAGCTTGAGATGTAATTATTGAAATCCTTTCTACACGTTTGTAAGTGCACTCGAGTGCTTAGTGATAAATTTGCCTTGATGGCTTATGATTCCCCAATCGAGAGACGAGATATAATCTCTATGAGTTCATGTTGGGCCTGTCTGGAGGACTTGAGGCCAGATCCTTGTCTATGGCTTGAGCACCAAGGTGCTAATTTTGCGAGCCGGTATTATGAAGTTCATACGATCGGTATTGATTTTAATTGTGAAAATGGCAGTTTGATAATGGGAGAGTTGTAAGGTATTCGGTTCTTATTGTGATTTGATATGTAGCCCTAGCTATGGGCGTGAGAAATATGTTCATTACCTCTTAGCTGAAATGTAAAGTGCACTACGTGTGGTAGTGTTAGTTCAAACTCAAGAAAACTGAATTGGTTGTGCTAGGTGTATCATGGTAAAAGGTATATGTGTTATGATTTGAGCAGGTGCAGCGCATGTTCATGTACTAATGCTGATGATATAATTGTGTAGTATTGAGATTTATGTTGTTGATATACATTGTGATGTCTTGTCGAGTTGCGGATGTATTGTTAGGATGATTTTGGTGATCCGCTGGCAGGTGGATAGGCCAAATTGCAGAAGAAACTCTGTCGAAATTTCTAGAAAATTTGGGGCTTAGAAAATAATTCTGTCACCTGGAGAATAGGCTTAAATGGTGTGTGTATAAATGCGAGAGTTGCAAAAGAGTTAAGATATGTGATGATTCGAATCTCTGCCGAAGCTTGTAAATGACTTGAGTTTAATCTAACTAAAACATTGTGGCATCATTTGAGTAAGAATGCTATGAGTGGCTGAAAGTGCTTAGGTGTATGGCCCCGAGCCAAGTTGGAGAAGTTGTTATTGATTAACTAATTGCACTGTTGTGTGCTATGTTGATCCTGTCTCTGGGTATGTTGGGAAATTTTGATAAAGGTTATGGTGCTTCGTAGATGTGAAGAAATACTAGGATGTTTTGAACTTATGTTGGTAAAGAATGTTCGGTGTATAGAAAAGAAAGCTAGCTAATTATATCTGAATGTAATCATGTTCTGCGATGTCAGAGTTCTAACAAGGCACGAGTGGTTTTGTTTAATAAGACAGTTGAATGATAACTGAATATGGGTGATTGACGCCCGAGAATAGTCCTGCGGTGTTCAAGATTTTGCTTATAACGGTCAGGTGTTTTAAGGTTGTGCATGCGGCTAAAGATGGTGGTTTCATTAGAAGAGATCAAGACTTATGTTATATTATGTGAATGATGGGATTCTATGTATCCTTATAGGAAGGTAATGATAACAAATTCAAAACTGCAGGAAGTTCTTCAAGGTAAATTGTTGTAGATTGTGGTACTTCTAGGAAACATTTGAGGGAGTATTCAGCGGCCGTGAGCCTTAGACCGCGTGGTCTTGTGTATGAGTCTCGTATGGTAACATGAGTTGAGGTATTGTGATCCTCCAGTGAAGGAGAATATTAAATTAAAGATGAATCAGAAAGAAAACTGGGTAGATGGAACAACTTGCTAATAAACCGAAACGGTATGTTAAGGAATACGATTAATTCCCGGTATGTGTTTGCAATAGTGAGTCTTGCAGATATTGTGCAATAAAGCTTGTGGGGGGCTGGCAGTTGTGTAACTCGATATGGGTATAAGGATTCTGTCCTGGCAATTAAACTTATGCAATATAATTGTAATTGGGAGAAATAGTTTATGATGTGTTTTACCGTGGTTTGAAAATGAGTGTATTTTTCCTGTTGGTATGCAAGGCTTGGGATGTGTAATGAGTTTTCTCTATATGGGATCATGAAAGTCCTTGACTAGTTGAGTGCGCCGATGTTTGCGGCGGAAGAAAGGGATATGAATTTTCATGTTGTCTTAGTGTGGTATGGTATATGCGATGTGTTATGGAAAGTTGATAATGGCATATGCAAGGTTTTGAGATCAGTTCATAATATAGGGGAAGTCATTAAAATCCCCGAGCAGCGTGGGCAGCTGCAGTTAATCTGAGAATCAAGCTTCCCGGTGATTAAGGAAAATGGTACTGTTATTCTAGTATTTTGGCAGAGTGTATGGTCAAAATGGCAAGGTGGTGTAAACTGATAATATCTAGTGGTATTGTGGTATTCTCCTGTTGGATTGACAATGATGATTGAGTTGTTGTTGGCATAGGGAAATTTCTGAATGGCGTACGTGGTATGAATGGATGCTTGATATGTGTTACGTATTCGTGCGGTGGAGAGTGGAATCAGGCATAGTAATTCAGGTGTTATATATGTGTTAGAGACTAGAAGTTCTCGTAATCCGCCTATGCAGTGGTGGTATGTCGTGTGTATCAGCACCATTTAGCGGTTATTAAAAATTGGAAGCCCTAGTGGTTATCTCGTTACTTGATATGATGAAATGGAATAATGATATATGATTGCTGACTGGTTGTCATAAGCCAGGTTGTCCGGACTAATGTGATATGGACTATGTCAGAAACATGTCGCAAACTGCATGGCATAGCGCATCACATCATGCTCCAGCAGGGTGGATGTACCCTAGGGCCAGCGGACGACTGGTAGGTATTGCTTTGTCAGTTGGGCCTTCGTGGCGGATGTCAGTATAGAGGTATCTACCATTGAATCAACTCCAGTATTGAGGAACTTTGTCGGATGCGTTTCATGTGGCCGAGCTTGAGGCTATATATATATGTTTGTTGCAAGGAGAAACTTGACCCGAGGTGCATTCCCTTTGCTAGATGTATTCGTAGGTCGGGTGGCACGCCTCCATAGGCATAGTATTTGGATCGGGTGGCACGCTGCCACATGTATGGTATCAGGATCGGGTGGCACGCTGCCACAGGTATGGTATCTGGATCGAGTGGCACGCCGCCACGGGTATGTTATTGGAATGGGTTGCGCGCCACAACAGTGTGATGTGGAAGATATAGCTTCCTATATGTTACTTTGTATATAATACTTCCTAGCTTCTGAGGAATAGTCCATATTGGGTATCGCTCGGGAATAGCACATCGGTTGTGTCCATTGAGGATTGGATAGCATATATTAAATATATCACCGCGTGTGTGATTGATTGCTTGAGTTCAGACCTAAATATGTGTGCGGCTGACCGTTCTGAGCATGGTGACTTGAGATGCTTCAGGTTTAATAGTGTTTGGATAGAATCATGAGCTGTGGCAAGGCCACGTGATGTTATGACCTTTCGATGAGAATTCGGGTACTCTAATTCTATGATGTAAGACGAGATCTCAGTTATGTGATGTGACGGTATTGAGGAATTTGAATTATAGCTCTTTTGTGTGAGTTGGTTGTCGTGATTCCAGTATGTTCAGATCGTTCTTATTAGAGCATGTGTTGTGCTTGTTGTGGCATAGGCCGATGCTGAGGTGTCATGTCACCAGTGTGGTGTGTTATGATCGAAATGATCGTTGGAGTCATTAATGAGTACGAGCATATTTGATCTTAGCATGTTAGAAAGGTAATATTGAGGTTTGGCTCCGAAATCTATTATGGTTGTGAGCACGTGATTTTTACCCTACATATGAGTTATTCCCATAAAATTCAAAATAAATGATTTTTCCTTATTTTTAAATTTTATGTGAATTTTGTGTGTTATTTGTGTGTGATAAATGAAAATACAAAAAATTTGCATTCTTAGGAAATTAATTCATTTTTAACAAATTAAAGAAAAAATCAAAAAAATTAGTTAGCTTTTTAAAAATTGAAAATTGCCAAAAAAGAAGGTAATTAGTTAATTTTAATTAGTTCCAAATAATTACAAAGTAGGA
The DNA here is from genome assembly GCA_032618575.1 of Nicotiana noctiflora. Taxonomy (NCBI): domain Eukaryota; kingdom Viridiplantae; phylum Streptophyta; class Magnoliopsida; order Solanales; family Solanaceae; genus Nicotiana; species Nicotiana noctiflora. The sequence goes on from JASVEL010014064.1 coordinate 302,962, forward strand.
AGAATATAAAAAATACAAAAACAATAAAAAATAGTACAAAAGAAAATACAATGCAAAAGATCAAAGGGAAAAACAAAGAACAAAGATTTGGGCCAAAGAAATACCTAACACCCAGGCCCAGACGGAAACCCCAACCCCAGCCACCCAACAGCCCAACGCCCCAGCCCAATTACCCAACCCACGCACTATCCGAACCCCTACCCTTAGAGACACGTAAATAGCGTGTCTCTATCCTGGAGTCATCGGCTTCAAGAACAAAGAACAGAGAGCGCAAAAACGGCAGAGCTTCAACGAAAAATCCTTCAACGGAAAATCACCACAAGAAAATCCCATTTTCCCCTTTCCTTCTTCTCGATTCTCGGATGGATTCTCTCATGGACACACACACTCTTCACATCAAAAGGGAAGGAGTTGAAAAGAAGACCAGCGAAGCAAGTTTGAAATCTTGCAAGATTGAAGAGTAAAGTAGGATTAAAAGAGATTTATGCAAATTGCTTGGAATTATTGCTATTCACTTCTATATTCTGGGTTTCCAAATAATGTTTTGGATCTAAAATTTTGCTAATCTTGCTGCTCCCCGTGCTTTCATTGAGCTTCATCCAGTTGTTGTTTCTCGGCCTTTATGTGATGCTACTGATTTTGCTACTGTATTGTTGATTTACAGAGCTTCATTTCCGTCTGAGCTCTAATTGTTGTTGATTTCAGCCTCCATTTGGCACGCCAAATCGTCGAAAAGAACTGGGTCACGTTGTCGTCCAAGGTTCGCTGATCCCGGTTCGTTTGTGCAAGGATTCACATTCGGATTTTGATTTTACTTCTGTTGCTTGCCTTACTTGATATTCAAAGAAAGCAAATTTCAGTTTGTTCAATTTGTCGCTGTTTGTGCCTGTGCGAGATCGAAATTTCGTCACTAACATTTCATTTGTCCGTGCGCTCGATCCGAAATTGAGTATAAGGAGTTTGTCGTTGTAATTGCTTGGATTTTGCTGCGATCCAGGGTCGTTTGTTTATGCTCTTGCTACTGGATTTGATGTTGTTGAGCTCTACCATTTGCATTCTCGTTTTCATTTGGGCATTGTACTGTTTGTTTGATTTCAATTAGCTTGTTCGAACAAATTCGAGGTTGCCGTCGAGTTCGAGTTTCGTCAGGATTTCTGTTCGTTAGTTTCAGTTCCGATTCTCTATTTTTGGATTGGTTTCACTCTCCTCTGCTGGGATTTTGAGACCGTCGAAATGGATCCGGAATCTGCACTAACAGCACGTGATTCTCTAGAGCTGGTATTTCATATGTCAAATATTCTGGACACAGGCCTCGATGGTTACACTCTCTCTCTGTTCTGATTTTCCTCTGCGATTTGGGTTTTAACCCTGAGTCATTGGCTGCTGTTATTAAGGAGCTTGGCCAAGAAAACCCCTCTTCTTCTTCTGAACAAAGGATGTTGGCTCCATCATTGCCTTAGCCAGGTTAATCTTTGAAATTACCACTCAAATTACTGTTAGTAGAATTATCAATTTTATTTATGGGCATTTTTGTTTGATGTATGATTTACAGTCATATTTTAATATGTTCTTCTGTTTTTTACTGATTGTCTGTTCTTATAATGTACAATAGCTTTAATTCAACTTTAGATTTGAGGCGCGCCATATTAAGCAAAAACACAGCTTATGGTCCTCATGAGTTAGTTTGAATTCCTTTTAAATTGAATAATTTAAGATGTGCCGTGCCAAATAGAATCCCAAAATGCATGGCCCTCATTTAATTGACATTAATCCTTAGAACTCGGGAAGTGCCGTTTAGTGAATTTCACGGTTTTCCCCAAAATAATAACACGATAGAATCTTTAGGCACGATTTGTAAATAAATTACTTTCCTAAATACGGGTGCGCATTTATGTGACCCAAATCTTACACTCGGCGAAACTGAAATACATTAAAGTCACAGGCGCACTGGTTGCGGTGTGACTCGAAATGTGTTTTCGTGACGTCGCAATTCTTCCAAAATTAAAAGCGGAACATTAAAAGCACATAGTCAAAATATATAAAGAAATCAGATAAAAATAAAAATTGCAGTTGAGCGACCGTGCTAAAACCACGGAATCCGGGAGTGCCTAACACCTTCTCCCGGGTTAACAGAATTCCTTATCCGGATTTCTAGTTTCGCAGACTGTAAAAAAATAGAGTCATATTCCCTCGGATTCAGGATTAAACAGGTGACTTGGGACACCATTATTTTTCCAAGTGGCGACTCTGAATAATTAAATAAATTGATCCCGTTCCGATTGTCCTTTAAATGGAAAAACTCCTTCACTGATTATTATTATATCCCTTCTCGGGGTGTAGTAATAAACAGTGGCACATTTACATTTATACGTATGTGCGGTGAAAAAAGGAGGTGTGACAGCTCTGGCGACTCTGCTGGGGATAAGTAACCCGGAACTTCGGTTCAGGGTTTAAGAATTCGAGCTCAGTTAAATTGTTGTTTTTCGCGTTATTGTTTGACTTCATTATATGATTTGAACAACATGCTATGTGCTTTATCGCTTTGATATTATGTGGATTGTATATAAAATTGTGCCGAAAACCTTTCTCTCTTCACCCCGGGGATGTGCTTACTGGTTGAGACTCCCCTTTCTGTTAAAGTCACCTTAAATTAAGAAAAACCAGAGGCCGGACAAGTTACAAAGCCGATTGACTCCGCGGGTCACCGGTACGTAGCCCCCTCCTCGATTCGAGTTGTCCGCTCGGATACACGGTCTAGCACTCTATGAAACCGTAAGATTTTGAACATAGGTCTAGGACGATTATTTGCATCATATTTGACTTAGGGGACTCAACACAGGGGTTGGGTCCGTCTAGGACAGGTGACCCGGTATTGGAAAAAACCGAGCATGTTATGTGTTGCATTTTTATTGTCCTTGATCGTTATGCGGACCGGCGGAAATCCCGAGGATAGAAAAATTGTTGAAAAAGAAAAAAAGAGAGAGGAAAATAAGATTTGTAAAAAATAGGTATCCGGAAAATTTGAAAATTGAAAAAAAAAAGAAGAAAAGGTGGAACATTTTTTGAAATAATTGGTCAAATAATCTGACCGAACTACGCAGGTTTGATTCTCGCCGTTAGGTGGGATACGTAGGCAACCCTCATCGGGTCCAACCACCCCTTTTAAAAAATCAAAAAAAAAATGCGTGTTTTAATTTTTTTTTCAATAAAATCAAAGTGATGCTATTTTTGAAAATAGCCGAATGTTCCGAAAGGACGCCGGAAGGCTGTTTTTACAAAAATGGCCACTTTGACTCTTTTCTTTTTGAATAATGGCCTTGAAATATTCCTTATGGAAATGTTGAAAGGCCACCCCTTTCAAAAAATAAAAAAAAAAAAAAAATGTCGAATTTTAGTTTTCAATAAATCGAAGTGACGCTGTTTTTGAAAATAGCCGAATGTTCCGAAAGGACGCCGGAAGGCTGTTTTTTGCAAAAATAGCCACTTTGAATTATTTTTAATAATTTGCGGGCACAGCCTTGAAATATTCCTTGTGGAAATGTTGCAAGGCCATAGCCTCAAAATCAAGTTCGGGTTCACACCCCTTTTACAAAAATAACCAAAAAAATGTCAAATTTTTGATTTTGTTATAAATAAGGTCGGGTGATGCTATTCTTGCTTAAAATAAGCCGAATGTCCCGCAAAAGGACGTCGGAAGGCCGTTTTTGCAAGAATAGCCACTTTGAGTCATTTGTAAATAATTTTTGGGCACAGCCTTGAAATATTCCCTCGCGGAAATGTCGAAAGGCTGTATCCGCAAAATTAAGTTTGAGTCATCGCTCAACTTTCAAAAAATATCCACTTTATCAAATAAGCCATTACATGGCCGAAATTTTGCAAAAAAATAGCCACTTTGTCTAAATAAGCCATTACATGGCCAATTTATGAAAAATAGTCTTGTGTTGGTTTATGGTGATGCCGAACGATGCCCTATGAGCCACAGGATAAAAAAAAAATTTCAAGCTTATCTTTCTTAAATAAATTTTGCAAAAATAGTCATTTTGTCAAATAAGCCATTATGTGGCCAATTTTGTAAAAATAGTCATAATTGACACGAAAAATATTCTTATTTTTGTAGAAATCTCCTACACAAGTTTGTAGTTGGAGTCGGCTTCTATAATTTTCCTTGAAAAAAAAAATCAAATAAACATCTCTTTATTTCTTGCATTAATTTGCAAGAACTACGCTCGGTCCTGATTCATGCGGGGTCATGATACGTAGGCAATCCACATAGGATTCGACCATTTCCATAACCAAAAAAGAAAAAAAAATGAAAAACTACAAAAAGAAAAAAAGAAGAAAATGAAAAAACCACAAAAAGGGAAAAAGAAAAGAAAATAGCAGAAAAAAAAAACAAAGGAAATCAATAAGTGGAATACCTTAACGCTAACCCGGTGGTTTCGTTCTGTCAATTTTCAGAAAGTCGAGGTGGTTGGTTGTGGTAAATTGGAAAGCAAGATCCAAGGAAAATGATAACCGACATCGAAGCCTACGAGTGCTCAAGAGACTCAGGGTCAGAAAATTCAACAAGGGTCTACTATGGTTGAGGAAAACGGAGCATCGAAACAACAAATGACCAAAATGTGGGCCGATGGCCAAGGACAGCCTTCTCATGAGTCACAATCTGCTATACAGCAAGAACAATACCACCCTCCCGAGTACCACTCGTACTCGTTTGACCTTCCTGCAAACGTTGAGAAGCTTACCCGAAAGAATGTACAGGAAGAAATGGCCCAAAGATTGAAGAGATTAGAACAACGGCTGAAAAACATGCAAGAAATGGCATGTCAAAAGAGTGTTGCCTTCAGAGATCTTTGTATGTTCCCCGATGTCCACTTGTCGTCTGGTTTCAAGGTTCCCAAATTGGAAAAGTATGATGGACGCGGAAACCCCATAGCCCACCTGAAAAGGTATTGCAACCAATTGAGAGGTGTGGGAAGAAAAGAAGAATTGCTTATGGCTTATTTTGGGGAAAGCCTGTCGGGAGTAGCATCTGAATGGTTTTGGGATCAGGACGCATCTGGTTGGCACGTCTGGGATGATTTGGCACAAGCCTTTATCAAACAGTTTCAATACAATATTGACGCCACCCCAAATCGCATTTCCCTTTCTAAACTGAAAAAGAACCCAACTGAAAGTTTCAGGGAATATGCCATCAAATGGAGAGAGCAGGCAGCGAGAGCTAAGCCACCCATGAATGATCACGAGTTGGCCACTGTTTTCCTTCAGGCTCAAGAGCCGGATTACTTTCAAAACATGATATCTGCAGTTGGTCACTCCTTTGAAGAAATAATCAAAATGGGAGAAATGGTGGAAGATGGTCTTAAGACGGGCAAAATTATAAGTCAAGCAGCTCTCAAAAATGCGGCTCAGGATGTCCAAAGTGAATTCAGTGATGTGAATAGGAGGGATGACAAAGTCATGATGACATCAGGGTCGAGAAGAGGTCCTATGAGAACATCTCAAAGGTATACACAACCTCATCAAGTTTTCCATGACCCTCTTAAGCATTACTACCCGCCTCAGAACCCTCCATACTCTGTTGAGCCAGTCCAGTATGTTGCTCAATCCTCAAAACACCCAAGAAAGCGAGTCCGAACATCACAAAACCTTTACCAGCCTCCGCAAAATTTTCAAATACCTTATAACCCACATCCAAGCCAAGGGTATGGAAAGGAACAGAAGTTGAAAGATAATTTTACACCAATAGGAGAGTCCTATGCAAGCTTGTTTGAGAAGCTAAAACGACGTGGTGTGATTGCACCCATCCCTCCAAATCGGGTGGACCGACGTGCGAGAAGTTTTGAATCATCCAAAAGGTGTGAATACCACTCCAATGCCCCGGGGCACGATGTTGAAAGTTGTCGGGATTTGAAAAGAGAGATAGAAAAAATGATTCAGGAAGGAATAATTGCGGTCCAAGGCAGGGGCATCCAAAACATTGCACATAATCATTTACCTGCACATAACGGAGCACATTTTGAGGGAATGATGCCCGGTGATGTGGGTGATGAAAATCTTCTTGGGAGGTCAACTGAAGTTGAAGATATTGAAACAGAAAGTGATCTTGGCAACATTAATGCAGAATTCAGTGGCTAGGATGCCATGCTTGTCAATTGGGAAGGCGCTCCCTCTCTTGGAGTTTTGGTGGTATATTTTGGTGTCATCTCTTTTGCCCGGGTTATTTCGGGGTTGTAATCCGGACGTTGTCTTGAGAGTCAAAACCCTTCTGTCTTTCCACTTTGCTTTATTTTAGTAATAAATTTGTTTAGTGCTGTCTAGGTTTGTAATTCTAGTCTAGTCTGTTAGTTTTGTTGTTCGTTTTGTTGTTTCAATCCATCAGTTTAATACAACTCTCTCTTTCCCGTTATTTCTAGTCATTCCATTTCTAATCACTTTACAGTTCTTCTCATACCGACCTTAGCAACATGACATGCACATAATTCTCGGCTTGATTTTAAAAGTCAATTTAACAATGAAGCAATGTTGAAGATGTGATGATACTCGCAAGAAATGAAACATATTGGAATACTGTGAAGCCGGAATCAAGTGAACATTGGGGAAAGCGTAAAGAAATGCCTTGGAAATGCATCATCGGTTTAAAGCCAAAGGCAAAAATACCCTAAAGCTGAAGGAACCATTCGTGGTATCAAGATTGTTGCCCAATGGCACTGAGAATCATCAAATACAGAAGGCAAATATGTGAATCAATCAAAGGTGTTTAACTGTGTAGTTTGTACTTGGTAGGTCTCGAAGATTGGAATGACGAAGGCATTTTATTCGGCTATCCAAACACTTTATCCATTGCTACCCCTTTGAGCCATATTATATTTTCTTTCATACCCCTCTTTCGGAATCAACAACAAAAATTGAGGATTGAGCGGGGAAATCAAATGGAGAAACAAAAGAAAAAAAAAAGAAAAAAAGAGAGAAAAGAAAAAAAAAGAAAAAAGAAAAATGCAATACAAGAAAGAAAATCGGGAAAAGTCAAAAGAAATTCATTAATTAATGACGTAGTCCGAACTACGTTTGACTTGATCCCGAAAGGGTACGTAGGCAGCCTCACTGAGGTTCAGTCACAATAAAGAAAAATCCAAAAAAAAATCCCCCAAGAAGGAAACTGGGGCAGAAGTTATGGTTGTTGAATAAATAAGATTCCGAAAGTTGTAATTTTAACCCACATTGAAATATTTTGAGCCTTTATATCCTTTTTTCTTAATCCCATCCAAAAGCCTGCATTACGCTCCAAAGGAAGACCTTCCGACCAATCGTCAAGAAATGCCGAGTCAAACGAGCAAAGGTGAATCACATCAAGGGCAACACTCGAGTCCACCATGATGAGAGAAATCAAAATGAGAGAGTCTTATCGGTGAAAACCCTCACGGGCACTGTAAGGCGACGGTGAGTCGAGAGAAAGAAAGAGCAAATGAGAGAGGCTTGATTGTGAAAACCCTATGGGCACTACAAGTCGACTAAGGATCAGATCAAAGAAATGAAGTGTTGAAGACCGGTTTCACGGCAGAGCTTGCAACAAGAGTTGAACATCAAATTTGTTATACGGAGAAGGCCAAAAGTGCATGTCAAGGTCGCTAGAGTCGGTATTCAAAATCCTATAGGTCATTCTTCTGTAGGTTTCTTGTTAGGAATTATGTTTTCCTTTCTTTCTATCCTTTGTACCTTGTTTTACCCTCCCTCTTATTGAGTCCGTCGGGTCATAACAAGTATAGAAATGATTTCAAAATTTGCCACCAAGTTTTCCAATTGCACAAGATGGGATTTGGCCAACACGACAATTGTCGTAAGTGAGGAAAGGCCAAGGCCAGTGCTTTAAGCCAAAAGAGCAACATGTGCAATGGAGCGGGCAACAATAAAAACATTTGGGGTTCATGCAAGACGCAAAGGTCGGCAAAGTGCCAACTCGGGGGAAAATATAACAAATGGAAATAGGGGAGTGTATTCTGACAAAAGAAAGAGCCAGTCAAGAAACACCCCAAGGCTGTCCAATGAAATCATTGAAGAAATCGTAGACTTCAAGATCAGAATTGTGGGATCCGTCAAGAATGGAAGAACATACATGCCTAAAGAGAGGCGGATTTTGAACAAAGAAGAAGTGAAAATGGATAGTCGGTGAACAGAGGCCAAGCATTCAAGCGGAAAGTTCGAGGCCACAACCAACCACCGCATTTTAAACTGACCGAGTTTTCTTTGCTTTGAAACAGGAGCAAAAGATATTGTCAAACTGGGGCAGAAAAAATTTTCTGTCATCGGATAGTCATCCGAAGAGCATGAAGGTGAATACAATTGTTTTTGAAGATGAATAAGGCAAGTTGAAAGGTGAATGAAGCAAGTATCGGAGAATGATACAATCTTAGTCTGTTGAAACTTTCTCCTAAGACAAAAGTCTTAGTCCGATGAATTTTTCACCTAAGATGAATTGGATAAAATCTTAGTCTATTGAATCTTTCTCCCAAGATAGAAGTCTTGGTCTGATGAATTTTTCACCTAAGATAAAGAGATAATGCAATGTGAAAACAAAAGGAAGGCAGAAGCCAATGAAAGCAGAAGTTGCAAAAGAAAGAAAGGGCAAAAGCCGAAAAAGAAAGAAAAGTTTGTTGAATGTGAAAGACTTAAGAAAGTCCGAATTGCAAATGGACCCAGTCTGATGAACTATCTCCTGGAGTCATAATCTCAGTCCGGTGGATAATCCTCCTGAGACCATGCAAATGAATAGACCCAGTCCGAAGAGTTATCTCCTGGAGTCATAAACTCAGTCCGATGGATAATCCTCCTGAGATTACATTGAAATGGACATAGTCCAGTAAGATACAATCTTAGTCTGTTGAATCTTTCTCCCAAGATAAAAGTCTTGGTCTGATGAATTTTTCACCTAAGATAAAGAGATAATGAAATGTGAAAACAAAAGGAAGGCCGAAGTCAATGAAAGTAGAAGTTGGAAAAAGAAATGAAGGCATAATTTGAAACGAAAAGGAAAGGCATAATTGGAAAGGTAAAATCAGAAGTTGGAAAAGAAAGAAAGGTAAGAAGTTGAAAAGAAAGAAAAGTTTGTTGAATTTGAAAGGCTTAAGAAAGTCTGAATTGCAAATGGACCCAGTCTGATGAATTATCTCCTGGAGTCATAAACTCAGTCCGATGGATAATCCTCCTGAGATTACATTGAAATGGACATAGTCCAGTGAGATACAATCTTAGTCTGTTGAAACTTTCTCCCAAGATAAAAGTCTTGGTCCGATGAATGTTTCACCTAAGATAAAGAGATAAGCAGCCGAAAGTTACACGGCAGGAGAAAAGCAAAAAAAAGGAAGGCAATAAGAAGCAGGGACGGCAGATGCCAGTTGCTAGCAGTTTATATCTAATAAATTTTGTTTCATGAAGGAACAAATTGTCACTCATCACTTTAAAGTGAATGTGACCGATGTGGAAAATAGAAAACACAAAAAGAGAAAGTTCGCCAAATAAGTGGAGAAATTCACAGGCAAGAGATAATTGGTAAAAGAAAATACCAAAAAGAGGAAGATAGCATCCTTTAAAATCCACTCCCCGGTCCTCAGGCTGCGGGAATACATTTTTTGCATTGCACGTTTAATTTCTGTTAGGCGCCCACCTTCTAATACGGGAATATTTTCTGCATTCGCATTGCACGTTTAAATTCTGTTAAAAGAAAATACCAAAAAGAGGAAGGTAGCATCCTTGAAAATCCACTCCCCAGTCCTCAGGCTGCGGGAATATTTTCTGTATCGCATTGCACGTTTAATTTCTGTTAGCCGCCCACCTTCAAATACGGGAATACTTTTCTGCATCGCATTGCACGTTTAATTTCGTTAGGCGCCCACCTTCAAATACGGGAATACTTTTCTGTATCGCATTGTTAATTTCTGTTAGGTGCCCACCTTCAAATACGGGAATATTTTTCTATATCGCATTGCACGTTTAATTTCTGTTAGGTGCCCACCTTCTAATACGGGAATACATTTCTGCATTGCACGTTTAATTTCTGTTAGGCGCCCACCTTCTAATACGGGAATACATTTCTGCATTGCACGTTTAATTTCTGTTAGGTGCCCACCTTCAAATACGGGAATATTTTTTGCATCGCATCGCATTTTTAATTTCTGTTAGGCGCCCACCTTCTAATACGGGAATACATTTCTGCATTGCACGTTTAATTTCTGTTAGGTGCCCACCTTCTAATACGGGAATACATTTATGCATTGCACGTTTAATTTCTGTTAGGCGCCCACCTTCTAATACGGGAATACATTTCTGCATTGCACGTTTAAATTCTGTTAGGCGCCCACCTTCTAATACGGGAATATTTTTTGCATCGCATTGCACGTTTAATTTCTGTTAGGTGCCCACCTTCAAATACGGGAATATTTTTTGCATCGCATTGCACGTTTAATTTCTGTTAGGTGCCCACCTTCTAATACGGGAATACATTTCTGCATTTGCACGTTTAATTTCTGTTAGGTGCCCACCTTCAAATACGGGAATATTTTTTGCATCGCATTGCATTTTCAATTTCTGTTAGGTGCCCATCTTCAAATACGGGAATATTTTTTCTGCATCGCATTGCACGTTTAATTTTTGTTAGGCGCCCACCCTCTAACACGGGAATATTTGTCTGCATTGCATCTCATACATATCTGCATTTAAAAAGAAAAAAAAGAAAATGAAAAATGAAAAAAAATGATGATGAAATTCTGACATTCAATAACATGATGTGCCCAGTCACCATACTGGGGCAGAAAAATCTTTCTTTGGTTGTTTATTTTGTCACAAGCAGAGGTCCACCTGGAGAATGGACGAATGCTTCATATTGAAGAAGATGAACAAGTTCAAGGCAATAACAAGAATGCCGGTGAAAGTTGAACAAGTTCAAGGCAATAACAAGAATGCCGTTGGAGAGAAAATACAAGTCGAGGCGATAACAAGAATGCTAGTGAAAGAGAAATACAAGTCAAGGCTCAGCAACTAGGAGCCCACCTGAAATCATGGGCACTATATGTCCGGACTTGATCCAAAAGCCGAAGAAGATTGAACCAACACCTACAGCTAACAAGCATCAAGATTCAGATCAGGGTCCGCATGAAGCACCCAACCAACTCAAGATCAAGCTTCAGAAGACTCATAGATAGGAATTTTGTAACTCGTAGCCGATAGGTTTAGTTAGTCTTTTTCAATTTTGATGTAATAACGGGACAACGGACCGGAGCCTCGGACGGAACCTCGACTCTCAACCTCGATACTCCATCACTCCCGAACTACACTGACCTGATTCTTGTTTAGCCCAGGATATGTAGGCAACCTCTGAAGCAGGGTGCGGTCAAAGCTTTTCAAAATGCTTCACAACGGAATACTCGAACGGGTAAAAATCGTTCATAGTTGCTCACTTATCTTTGCACGGAAACTCTTCGTATTCCCGAGCAAAGAGGGGCAGCTGTGAGCACGTGATTTTTACCCTACATATGAGTTATTCCCATAAAATTCAAAATAAATGATTTTTCCTTATTTTTAAATTTTATGTGAATTTTGTGTGTTATTTGTGTGTGATAAATGAAAATACAAAAAATTTGCATTCTTAGGAAATTAATTCATTTTTAACAAATTAAAGAAAAAATCAAAAAAATTAGTTAGCTTTTTAAAAATTGAAAATTGCCAAAAAAGAAGGTAATTAGTTAATTTTAATTAGTTCCAAATAATTACAAAGTAGGAAGAATATAAAAAATACAAAACAATAAAAAATAGTAAAAAAGAAAATACAATGCAAAAGATCAAAGGGAAAAACAAAGAACAAAGATTTGGGCCAAAGAAATACCTAACACCCAGGCCCAGACGGAAACCCCAACCCCAGCCACCCAACAGCCCAACGCCCCAGCCCAATTACCCAACCCACGCACTATCCGAACCCCTACCCTTAGAGACACGCAAATAGCGTGTCTCTATCCTGGAGTCATCGGCTTCAAGAACAAAGAACAGAGAGCGCAAAAACGGCAGAGCTTCAACGGAAAATCACCACAAGAAAATCCCATTTTCCCCTTTCCTTCTTCTTGATTCTCGGATGGATTCTCTCATGGACACACACACTCTCACATCAAAAGGGAAGGAGTTGAAAAGAAGACCAGCGAAGCAAGTTTGAAATCTTGCAAGATTGAAGAGTAAAGTAGGATTAAAAGAGATTTATGCAAATTGCTTGGAATTATTGCTATTCACTTCTATATTCTGGGTTTCCAAATAATGTTTTGGATCTAAAATTTTGCTAATCTTGCTGCTCCCGTGCTTTCATTGAGCTTCATCCAGTTGTTGTTTCTCGGCCTTTATGTGATGCTACTGATTTTGCTACTGTATTGTTGATTTGCGGAGCTTCATTTCCGTCTGAGCTCTAATTGTTGTTGATTTCAGCCTCCATTTGGCACTCTTTCTTTTGAAACCTGATTCTCACATAGCCAAATCGTCGGAAAGAACTGGGTCACGTTGTCGTCCAAGGTTCGCTGATCCCGGTTCGTTTGTGCAAGGATTCACATTCGGATTTTGATTTTACTTCTGTTGCTTGCCTTACTTGATATTCAAAGAAAGCAAATTTCAGTTTGTTCAATTTGTCGCTGTTTGTGCCTGTGTGAGATCGAAATTTCGTCACTAACATTTCATTTGTCCGTGCGCTCGATCCGAAATTGAGTATAAGGAGTTTGTCATTGTAATTGCTTGGATTTTGCTGCGATCCAGGGTCGTTTGTTTATGCTCTTGCTACTGGATTTGATGTTGTTGAGCTCTACCATTTGCATTCTCGTTTTCATTTGGGCATTGTACTGTTTGTTTGATTTCAATTAGCTTGTTCGAACAAATTCGAGGTTGCCGTCGAGTTCGAGTTTCGTCAGGATTTCTGTTCGTTAGTTTCAGTTCCGGTTCTCTATTTTTGGATTGGTTTCACTCTCCTCTGCTGGGATTTTGAGACCGTCGAAATGGATCCGGAATCTGCACTAACAGCACGTGATTCTCTAGAGCTGGTATTTCATATGTCAAATATTCTGGACACAGGCCTCGATGGTTACACTCTCTCTCTGTTCTGATTTTCCTCTGCGATTTGGGTTTTAACCCTGAGTCATTGGCTGCTGTTATTAAGGAGCTTGGCCAAGAAAACCCCTCTTCTTCTTCTGAACAAAGGATGTTGGCTCCATCATTGCCTTAGCCAGGTTAATCTTTGAAATTACCACTCAAATTACTGTTAGTAGAATTATCAATTTTATTTATGGGCATTTTTGTTTGATGTATGATTTACAGTCATATTTTAATATGTTCTTCTGTTTTTTACTGATTGTCTGTTCTTATAATGTACAATAGCTTTAGTTCAACTTTAGATTTGAGGCGCGCCATATTAAGCAAAAACATAGCTTATGGTCCTCATGAGTTAGTTTGAATTCCTTTTAAATTGAATAATTTAAGATGTGCCGTGCCAAATAGAATCCCAAAATGCATGGCCCTCATTTAATTGACATTAATCCTTAGAACTCGGGAAGTGTCGTTTAGTGAATTTCACGGTTTTCCCCAAAATAATAACACGATAGAATCTTTAGGCACGATTTGTAAATAAATTACTTTCCTAAATACGGGTGCGCATTTATGTGACCCAAATCTTACTCTCGGCGAAACTGAAATACATTAAAGTCACAGGTGCACTGGTTGCGGTGTGACTCGAAATGTGTTTTCATGACGTCGCAGTTCTTCCAAAATTAAAAGCGGAACATTAAAAGCACATAGTCAAAATATATAAAGAAATCAGATAAAAATAAAAATTGCAGTTGAGCGACCGTGCTAGAACCACGGAATCCGGGAGTGCCTAACACCTTCTCCCGGGTTAACAGAATTCCTTATCCAGGTTTCTAGTTTCGCAGACCGTATACAGAGTCATAAATTTCCTCGGTTCGGGATTAAACCGGTGACTTGGGACACCATTATTTTTCCAAGTGGCGACTCTGAATAATTAAATAAATTGATCTCGTTCCGATTGTCCTTTAAATGCCACTGTTTATTACTACACCCCGAGAAGGGATATAATAATAATCAGTGAAGGAGTTTTTCCATTTAAAGGACAATCGGAACGGGATCAATTTATTTAATTATTCAGAGTCGCCACTTGGGAAAATAATGGTGTCCCAAGTCACCGGTTTAATCCCGAACCGAGGAAATTTATGACTCTGTATACAGTCTGCGAAACTAGAAACCTGAATAAGGAATTCTGTTAACCCGGGAGAAGGTGTTAGGCACTCCCGGATTCCGTGGTTTTAGCACGGTCGCTCAACTGCAATTTTTATTTTTATCTGATTTCTTTATATATTTTGACTATGTGCTTTTAATGTTCCGCTTTTAATTTTGGAAGAATTGCGACGTCACGAAAACACATTTCGAGTCACACCGCAACCAGTGCGCCTGTGACTTTAATGTATTTCAGTTTCGCCGAGAGTAAGATTTGGGTCACATAAATGCGCACCCATATTTAGGAAAGTAATTTATTTACAAATCGTGCCTAAAGATTCTATCGTGTTATTATTTTGGGGAAAACCGTGAAATTCACTAAACGGCACTTCCCGAGTTCTAAGGATTAATGTCAATTAAATGAGGGCCATGCATTTTGGGATTCTATTTGGCACGGCACATCTTAAATTATTCAATTTAAAAGGAATTCAAACTAACTCATGAGGACCATAAGCTATGTTTTTGCTTAATATGGCGCGCCTCAAATCTAAAGTTGAACTAAAGCTATTGTACATTATAAGAACAGACAATCAGTAAAAAACAGAAGAACATATTAAAATATGACTGTAAATCATACATCAAACAAAAATGCCCATAAATAAAATTGATAATTCTACTAACAGTAATTTGAGTGGTAATTTCAAAGATTAACCTGGCTAAGGCAATGATGGAGCCAACATCCTTTGTTCAGAAGAAGAAGAGGGGTTTTCTTGGCCAAGCTCCTTAATAACAGCAGCCAATGACTCAGGGTTAAAACCCAAATCGCAGAGGAAAATCAGAACAGAGAGAGAGTGTAACCATCGAGGCCTGTGTCCAGAATATTTGACATATGAAATACCAGCTCTAGAGAATCACGTGCTGTTAGTGCAGATTCCGGATCCATTTCGACGGTCTCAAAATCCCAGCAGAGGAGAGTGAAACCAATCCAAAAATAGAGAATCGGAACTGAAACTAACGAACAGAAATCCTGACGAAACTCGAACTCGACGGCAACCTCGAATTTGTTCGAACAAGCTAATTGAAATCAAACAAACAGTACAATGCCCAAATGAAAACGAGAATGCAAATGGTAGAGCTCAACAACATCAAATCCAGTAGCAAGAGCATAAACAAACGACCCTGGATCGCAGCAAAATCCAAGCAATTACAATGACAAACTTCTTATACTCAATTTCGGATCGAGCGCACGGACAAATGAAATGTTAGTGACGAAATTTCGATCTCACACAGGCACAAACAGCGACAAATTGAACAAACTGAAATTTGCTTTCTTTGAATATCAAGTAAGGCAAGCAACAGAAGTAAAATCAAAATCCGAATGTGAATCCTTGCACAAACGAACCGGGATCAGCGAACCTTGGACGACAACGTGACCCAGTTCTTTCCGACGATTTGGCTATGTGAGAATCAGTTTTCAAAAGAAAGAGTGCCAAATGGAGGCTGAAATCAACAACAATTAGAGCTTCAACGGAAAATCACCATAAGAAAATCCCATTTTCCCCTTTCCTTCTTCTCGATTCTCGGATGGATTCTCTCATGGACACACACACTCTCACATCAAAAGGGGAGGAGTTGAAAAGAAGACCAGCGAAGCAAGTTTGAAATCTTGCAAGATTGAAGAGTAAAGTAGGATTAAAAGAGATTTATGCAAATTGCTTGGAATTATTGCTATTCACTTCTATATTCTGGGTTTCCAAATAATGTTTTGGATCTAAAATTTTGCTAATCTTGCTGCTCCCCGTGCTTTCATTGAGCTTCATCCAGTTGTTGTTTCTCGGCCTTTATGTGATGCTACTGATTTTGCTACTGTATTGTTGATTTGCGGAGCTTCATTTCCGTCTGAGCTCTAATTGTTGTTGATTTCAGCCTCCATTTGGCACTCTTTCTTTTGAAAACTGATTCTCACATAGCCAAATCGTCGGAAAGAACTGGGTCACGTTGTCGTCCAAGGTTCGCTGATCCCGGTTCGTTTGTGCAAGGATTCACATTCGGATTTTGATTTTACTTCTGTTGCTTGCCTTACTTGATATTCAAAGAAAGCAAATTTCAGTTTGTTCAATTTGTCGCTGTTTGTGCCTGTGTGAGATCGAAATTTCGTCACTAACATTTCATTTGTCCGTGCGCTCGATCCGAAATTGAGTATAAGGAGTTTGTCGTTGTAATTGCTTGGATTTTGCTGCGATCCAGGGTCGTTTGTTTATGCTCTTGCTACTGGATTTGATGTTGTTGAGCTCTACCATTTGCATTCTCGTTTTCATTTGGGCATTGTACTGTTTGTTTGATTTCAATTAGCTTGTTCGAACAAATTCGAGGTTGCCGTTGAGTTCGAGTTTCGTCAGGATTTCTGTTCGTTAGTTTCAGTTCCGATTCTCTATTTTTGGATTGGTTTCACTCTCCTCTGCTGGGATTTTGAGACCGTCGAAATGGATCCGGAATCTGCACTAACAGCACGTGATTCTCTAGAGCTGGTATTTCATATGTCAAATATTCTGGACACAGGCCTCGATGGTTACACTCTCTCTCTGTTCTGATTTTCCTCTGCGATTTGGGTTTTAACCCTGAGTCATTGGCTGCTGTTATTAAGGAGCTTGGCCAAGAAAACCCCTCTTCTTCTTCTGAACAAAGGATGTTGGCTCCATCATTGCCTTAGCCAGGTTAATCTTTGAAATTACCACTCAAATTACTGTTAGTAGAATTATCAATTTTATTTATGGGCATTTTTGTTTGATGTATGATTTACAGTCATATTTTAATATGTTCTTCTGTTTTTTACTGATTGTCTGTTCTTATAATGTACAATAGCTTTAGTTCAACTTTAGATTTGAGGCGCGCCATATTAAGCAAAAACATAGCTTATGGTCCTCATGAGTTAGTTTGAATTCCTTTTAAATTGAATAATTTAAGATGTGCCGTGCCAAATAGAATCCCAAAATGCATGGCCCTCATTTAATTGACATTAATCCTTAGAACTCGGGAAGTGCCGTTTAGTGAATTTCACGGTTTTCCCCAAAATAATAACACGATAGAATCTTTAGGCACGATTTGTAAATAAATTACTTTCCTAAATACGGGTGCGCATTTATGTGACCCAAATCTTACTCTCGGCGAAACTGAAATACATTAAAGTCACGAGCGTACTGGTTGCGGTGTGACTCGAAATGTGTTTTCGTGATGTTGCAGTTCTTCTAAAAATTAAAAAAATGGAACATAAAAGCACATAATTAAAATATATAAAGAAATCAGATAAAAACAAAAATTGCAGTTGAGCGACCGTGCTAAAACCACGGAATCCGGGAGTGCCTAACACCTTCTCCCGGGTTAACAGAATTCCTTATCCAGGTTTCTAGTTTCGCACACTGTATACGGAGTCATAAATTTCCTCGGTTCGGGATTAAACCGGTGACTTGGGACACCATTATTTTTCCAAGTGGCGACTCTGAATAATTAAATAAATTGATCTCGTTCCGATTGTCCTTTAAATGCCACTGTTTATTACTACACCCCGAGAAGGGATATAATAATAATCAGTGAAGGAGTTTTTCCATTTAAAGGACAATCGGAACGGGATCAATTTATTTAATTATTCAGAGTCGCCACTTGGAAAAATAATGGTGTCCCAAGTCACCGGTTTAATCCCGAACCGAGGAAATTTATGACTCTGTAATACAGTCTACGAAACTAGAAATCTGGATAAGGAATTCTGTTAACCCGGGAGAAGGTGTTAGGCACTCCCGGATTCCGTGGTTTTAGCACGGTCGCTCAACTGCAATTTTTATTTTTATCTGATTTCTTTATATATTTTGACTATGTGCTTTTAATGTTCCGCTTTTAATTTTGGAAGAATTGCGACGTCACGAAAACACATTTCGAGTCACACCGCAACCAGTGCGCCTGTGACTTTAATGTATTTCAGTTTCGCCGAGAGTAAGATTTGGGTCACATAAATGCGCACCCATATTTAGGAAAGTAATTTATTTACAAATCGTGCCTAAAGATTCTATCGTGTTATTATTTTGGGGAAAACCGTGAAATTCACTAAACGGCACTTCCCGAGTTCTAAGGATTAATGTCAATTAAATGAGGGCCATGCATTTTGGGATTCTATTTGGCACGGCACATCTTAAATTATTCAATTTAAAAGGAATTCAAACTAACTCATGAGGACCATAAGCTATGTTTTTGCTTAATATGGCGCGCCTCAAATCTAAAGTTGAACTAAAGCTATTGTACATTATAAGAACAGACAATCAGTAAAAAACAGAAGAACATATTAAAATATGACTGTAAATCATACATCAAACAAAAATGCCCATAAATAAAATTGATAATTCTACTAACAGTAATTTGAGTGGTAATTTCAAAGATTAACCTGGCTAAGGCAATGATGGAGCCAACATCCTTTGTTCAGAAGAAGAAGAGGGGTTTTCTTGGCCAAGCTCCTTAATAACAGCAGCCAATGACTCAGGGTTAAAACCCAAATCGCAGAGGAAAATCAGAACAGAGAGAGAGTGTAACCATCGAGGCCTGTGTCCAGAATATTTGACATATGAAATACCAGCTCTAGAGAATCACGTGCTGTTAGTGCAGATTCCGGATCCATTTCGACGGTCTCAAAATCCCAGCAGAGGAGAGTGAAACCAATCCAAAAATAGAGAATCGGAACTGAAACTAACGAACAGAAATCCTGACGAAACTCGAACTCGACGGCAACCTCGAATTTGTTCGAACAAGCTAATTGAAATCAAACAAACAGTACAATGCCCAAATGAAAACGAGAATGCAAATGGTAGAGCTCAACAACATCAAATCCAGTAGCAAGAGCATAAACAAACGACCCTGGATCGCAGCAAAATCCAAGCAATTACAATGACAAACTTCTTATACTCAATTTCGGATCGAGCGCACGGACAAATGAAATGTTAGTGACGAAATTTCGATCTCACACAGGCACAAACAGCGACAAATTGAACAAACTGAAATTTGCTTTCTTTGAATATCAAGTAAGGCAAGCAACAGAAGTAAAATCAAAATCCGAATGTGAATCCTTGCACAAACGAACCGGGATCAGCGAACCTTGGACGACAACGTGACCCAGTTCTTTCCGACGATTTGGCTATGTGAGAATCAGTTTTCAAAAGAAAGAGTGCCAAATGGAGGCTGAAATCAACAACAATTAGAGCTTCAACGGAAAATCACCATAAGAAAATCCCATTTTCCCCTTTCCTTCTTCTCGATTCTCGGATGGATTCTCTCATGGACACACACACTCTCACATCAAAAGGGGAGGAGTTGAAAAGAAGACCAGCGAAGCAAGTTTGAAATCTTGCAAGATTGAAGAGTAAAGTAGGATTAAAAGAGATTTATGCAAATTGCTTGGAATTATTGCTATTCACTTCTATATTCTGGGTTTCCAAATAATGTTTTGGATCTAAAATTTTGCTAATCTTGCTGCTCCCCGTGCTTTCATTGAGCTTCATCCAGTTGTTGTTTCTCGGCCTTTATGTGATGCTACTGATTTTGCTACTGTATTGTTGATTTGCGGAGCTTCATTTCCGTCTGAGCTCTAATTGTTGTTGATTTCAGCCTCCATTTGGCACTCTTTCTTTTGAAAACTGATTCTCACATAGCCAAATCGTCGGAAAGAACTGGGTCACGTTGTCGTCCAAGGTTCGCTGATCCCGGTTCGTTTGTGCAAGGATTCACATTCGGATTTTGATTTTACTTCTGTTGCTTGCCTTACTTGATATTCAAAGAAAGCAAATTTCAGTTTGTTCAATTTGTCGCTGTTTGTGCCTGTGTGAGATCGAAATTTCGTCACTAACATTTCATTTGTCCGTGCGCTCGATCCGAAATTGAGTATAAGGAGTTTGTCGTTGTAATTGCTTGGATTTTGCTGCGATCCAGGGTCGTTTGTTTATGCTCTTGCTACTGGATTTGATGTTGTTGAGCTCTACCATTTGCATTCTCGTTTTCATTTGGGCATTGTACTGTTTGTTTGATTTCAATTAGCTTGTTCGAACAAATTCGAGGTTGCCGTTGAGTTCGAGTTTCGTCAGGATTTCTGTTCGTTAGTTTCAGTTCCGATTCTCTATTTTTGGATTGGTTTCACTCTCCTCTGCTGGGATTTTGAGACCGTCGAAATGGATCCGGAATCTGCACTAACAGCACGTGATTCTCTAGAGCTGGTATTTCATATGTCAAATATTCTGGACACAGGCCTCGATGGTTACACTCTCTCTCTGTTCTGATTTTCCTCTGCGATTTGGGTTTTAACCCTGAGTCATTGGCTGCTGTTATTAAGGAGCTTGGCCAAGAAAACCCCTCTTCTTCTTCTGAACAAAGGATGTTGGCTCCATCATTGCCTTAGCCAGGTTAATCTTTGAAATTACCACTCAAATTACTGTTAGTAGAATTATCAATTTTATTTATGGGCATTTTTGTTTGATGTATGATTTACAGTCATATTTTAATATGTTCTTCTGTTTTTTACTGATTGTCTGTTCTTATAATGTACAATAGCTTTAGTTCAACTTTAGATTTGAGGCGCGCCATATTAAGCAAAAACATAGCTTATGGTCCTCATGAGTTAGTTTGAATTCCTTTTAAATTGAATAATTTAAGATGTGCCGTGCCAAATAGAATCCCAAAATGCATGGCCCTCATTTAATTGACATTAATCCTTAGAACTCGGGAAGTGCCGTTTAGTGAATTTCACGGTTTTCCCCAAAATAATAACACGATAGAATCTTTAGGCACGATTTGTAAATAAATTACTTTCCTAAATACGGGTGCGCATTTATGTGACCCAAATCTTACTCTCGGCGAAACTGAAATACATTAAAGTCACAGGTGCACTGGTTGCGGTGTGACTCGAAATGTGTTTTCGTGACGTCGCAGTTCTTCCAAAATTAAAAGCGGAACATTAAAAGCACATAGTCAAAATATATAAAGAAATCAGATAAAAATAAAAATTGCAGTTGAGCGACCGTGCTAAAACCACGGAATCCGGGAGTGCCTAACACCTTCTCCCGGGTTAACAGAATTCCTTATTCAGGTTTCTAGTTTCGCAGACTGTATACAGAGTCATAAATTTCCTCGGTTCGGGATTAAGCCGGTGACTTGGGACACCATTATTTTTCCAAGTGGCGACTCTGAATAATTAAATAAATTGATCCCGTTCCGATTGTCCTTTAAATGGAAAAACTCCTTCACTGATTATTATTATATCCCTTCTCGGGGTGTAGTAATAAACAGTGGCATTTAAAGGACAATCGGAACGAGATCAATTTATTTAATTATTCAGAGTCGCCACTTGGAAAAATAATGGTGTCCCAAGTCACCGGTTTAATCCCGAACCGAGGAAATTTATGACTCTGTATACAGTCTGCGAATTAGAAATCCGGATAAGGAATTCTGTTAACCCGGGAGAAGGTGTTAGGCATTCCCGAGTTCCGTGGTTTTAGCACGGTCGCTCAACTGCAATTTTTGTTTTTATCTGATTTTTTAACTATGTGCTTTTAATGTTCCGCTTTTAATTTTAGAAGAATTGCGACGTCACG
Organism: Nicotiana noctiflora; assembly: GCA_032618575.1. NCBI lineage: Eukaryota > Viridiplantae > Streptophyta > Magnoliopsida > Solanales > Solanaceae > Nicotiana > Nicotiana noctiflora. The sequence continues at coordinate 324,828 of JASVEL010014064.1, forward strand.
AAAACACATTTCGAGTCACACCGCAACTGGTACGCCTGTGACTTTAATGTATTTCAATTTCGCCAAGAGTAAGATTTGGGTCACATAAATGCGCACCCATATTTAGGAAAGTAATTTATTTACAAATCGTGCCTAAAGATTCTATCGTGTTATTATTTTGGGGAAAACCGTGAAATTCACTAAACGGCACTTCCCGAGTTCTAAGGATTAATGTCAATTAAATGAGGGCCATGCATTTTGGGATTCTATTTGGCACGACACATCTTAAATTATTCAATTTAAAAGGAATTCAAACTAACTCATGAGGACCATAAGCTATGTTTTTGCTTAATATGGCGCGCCTCAAATCTAAAGTTGAACTAAAGCTATTGTACATTATAAGAACAGACAATCAGTAAAAAACAGAAGAACATATTAAAATATGACTGTAAATCATACATCAAACAAAAATGCCCATAAATAAAATTGATAATTCTACTAACAGTAATTTGAGTGGTAATTTCAAAGATTAACCTGGCTAAGGCAATGATGGAGCCAACATCCTTTGTTCAGAAGAAGAAGAGGGGTTTTCTTGGCCAAGCTCCTTAATAACAGCAGCCAATGACTCAGGGTTAAAACCCAAATCGCAGAGGAAAATCAGAACAGAGAGAGAGTGTAACCATCGAGGCCTGTGTCCAGAATATTTGACATATGAAATACCAGCTCTAGAGAATCACGTGCTGTTAGTGCAGATTCCGGATCCATTTCGACGGTCTCAAAATCCCAGCAGAGGAGAGTGAAACCAATCCAAAAATAGAGAATCGGAACTGAAACTAACGAACAGAAATCCTGACGAAACTCGAACTCGACGGCAACCTCGAATTTGTTCGAACAAGCTAATTGAAATCAAACAAACAGTACAATGCCCAAATGAAAACGAGAATGCAAATGGTAGAGCCCAACAACATCAAATCCAGTAGCAAGAGCATAAACAAACGACCCTGGATCGCAGCAAAATCCAAGCAATTACAATGACAAACTTCTTATACTCAATTTCGGATCGAGCGCACGGACAAATGAAATGTTAGTGACGAAATTTCGATCTCACACAGGCACAAACAGCGACAAATTGAACAAACTGAAATTTGCTTTCTTTGAATATCAAGTAAGGCAAGCAACAGAAGTAAAATCAAAATCCGAATGTGAATCCTTGCACAAACGAACCGGGATCAGCGAACCTTGGACGACAACGTGACCCAGTTCTTTCCGACGATTTGGCTATGTGAGAATCAGTTTTCAAAAGAAAGAGTGCCAAATGGAGGCTGAAATCAACAACAATTAGAGCTTCAACGGAAAATCACCATAAGAAAATCCCATTTTCCCCTTTCCTTCTTCTCGATTCTCGGATGGATTCTCTCATGGACACACACACTCTCACATCAAAAGGGGAGGAGTTGAAAAGAAGACCAGCGAAGCAAGTTTGAAATCTTGCAAGATTGAAGAGTAAAGTAGGATTAAAAGAGATTTATGCAAATTGCTTGGAATTATTGCTATTCACTTCTATATTCTGGGTTTCCAAATAATGTTTTGGATCTAAAATTTTGCTAATCTTGCTGCTCCCCGTGCTTTCATTGAGCTTCATCCAGTTGTTGTTTCTCGGCCTTTATGTGATGCTACTGATTTTGCTACTGTATTGTTGATTTGCGGAGCTTCATTTCCGTCTGAGCTCTAATTGTTGTTGATTTCAGCCTCCATTTGGCACTCTTTCTTTTGAAACCTGATTCTCACATAGCCAAATCGTCGGAAAGAACTGGGTCACGTTGTCGTCCAAGGTTCGCTGATCCCGGTTCGTTTGTGCAAGGATTCACATTCGGATTTTGATTTTACTTCTGTTGCTTGCCTTACTTGATATTCAAAGAAAGCAAATTTCAGTTTGTTCAATTTGTCGCTGTTTGTGCCTGTGTGAGATCGAAATTTCGTCACTAACATTTCATTTGTCCGTGCGCTCGATCCGAAATTGAGTATAAGGAGTTTGTCGTTGTAATTGCTTGGATTTTGCTGCGATCCAGGGTCGTTTGTTTATGCTCTTGCTACTGGATCTGATGTTGTTGAGCTCTACCATTTGCATTCTCGTTTTCATTTGGGCATTGTACTGTTTGTTTGATTTCAATTAGCTTGTTCGAACAAATTCGAGGTTGCCGTTGAGTTCGAGTTTCGTCAGGATTTCTGTTCGTTAGTTTCAGTTCCGATTCTCTATTTTTGGATTGGTTTCACTCTCCTCTGCTGGGATTTTGAGACCGTCGAAATGGATCCGGAATCTGCACTAACAGCACGTGATTCTCTAGAGCTGGTATTTCATATGTCAAATATTCTGGACACAGGCCTCGATGGTTACACTCTCTCTCTGTTCTGATTTTCCTCTGCGATTTGGGTTTTAACCCTGAGTCATTGGCTGCTGTTATTAAGGAGCTTGGCCAAGAAAACCCCTCTTCTTCTTCTGAACAAAGGATGTTGGCTCCATCATTGCCTTAGCCAGGTTAATCTTTGAAATTACCACTCAAATTACTGTTAGTAGAATTATCAATTTTATTTATGGGCATTTTTGTTTGATGTATGATTTACAGTCATATTTTAATATGTTCTTCTGTTTTTTACTGATTGTCTGTTCTTATAATGTACAATAGCTTTAGTTCAACTTTAGATTTGAGGCGCGCCATATTAAGCAAAAACATAGCTTATGGTCCTCATGAGTTAGTTTGAATTCCTTTTAAATTGAATAATTTAAGATGTGTCGTGCCAAATAGAATCCCAAAATGCATGGCCCTCATTTAATTGACATTAATCCTTAGAACTCGGGAAGTGTCGTTTAGTGAATTTCACGGTTTTCCCCAAAATAATAACACGATAGAATCTTTAGGCACGATTTGTAAATAAATTACTTTCCTAAATACGGGTGCGCATTTATGTGACCCAAATCTTACTCTCGGCGAAACTGAAATACATTAAAGTCACAGGCGCACTGGTTGCGGTGTGACTCGAAATGTGTTTTCGTGACGTCGCAATTCTTCCAAAATTAAAAGCGGAACATTAAAAGCACATAGTCAAAATATATAAAGAAATCAGATAAAAATAAAAATTGCAGTTGAGCGACCGTGCTAAAACCACGGAATCCGGGAGTGCCTAACACCTTCTCCCGGGTTAACAGAATTCCTTATTCAGGTTTCTAGTTTCGCAGACTGTATACAGAGTCATAAATTTCCTCGGTTCGGGATTAAACCGGTGACTTGGGACACCATTATTTTTCCAAGTGGCGACTCTGAATAATTAAATAAATTGATCCCGTTCCGATTGTCCTTTAAATGGAAAAACTCCTTCACTGATTATTATTATATCCCTTCTCGGGGTGTAGTAATAAACAGTGGCACATTTACATTTATACGTATGTGCGGTGAAAAAAGGAGGTGTGACAGTGGTATCAGTTATAAAAGGGGTATGGATTCACGAATGGTTGACCCGAGAGATGGGTTCGGTATATCGCGTGCTTCAGCTGCCATGGGCAGGATATGAAGATGTTGGAATAAGACTCCATCTAATGAGAAAGATTTTTTCAGCTAGTATTTGGTTATTGTGGCCAGTTATTGTGATTAGAGACTATCAGTCTCGAGCGATTCGGTTGTTTGATACATCATGTGATCTCACCCGGGGTGGAAAGTATGGACTATTACAGATGGATCGTGTGTATTCTGAGTATGGGCATGAGATTCGGACTTGGTATGTGATTTCGGAAAGTGCAATGTGGTCTATGATGCGGATGGGCTATGAGATTTCCAGCTATAGTGTGTACCGGACTTGTATGAGATAGGGTGACGTGGGATCGCCCCGAATATATGCTTGGTAGGGTCATTCGGCTATTGGGTTACTTCCAGTAAACCTCTTGGACCGCTCGAGGACGAGCGTTTGCTTAAGTTGGGGAGAATGTGATGACCCGACCCGTCATCATGTGAGTTATCACCTCGTTATCCCCGTTAAATGCTTGTTAATGTTTTAATATGCATTGTGAGCACGTGATTTTTTCCTTACTTGAGAAGTACTCCCAGAAAATTCAAAAAAATAAAAATAGTTTCGTGTTGGGCATGATTTTTGTGATTTTGTGTTATTTTATCTTTTTGTGTGCACGTTTATTTATTCAATTTAAAAATACAAAAAATATATGCTAGGTTTTGCATTTTTTTTAGTGTTTGATATCGGAGTCATGTGATTTACATTTTTTGGGTGATATGTAATTATGTACGTTAATTGTAGTAAAAAACAGCGGTGTTATAGGTTGGTATATATACATATGTGTGTATATATATATATATATATATGTATATATACATATATATATATATATATACACATACGCATATAGTATCATGTAGATCTGATCTGGGCCGAAACTTAGCCTAAAAACCAGGCCCAAACGAATTTCCCCCAATCCAGCCCAAATACCCGTCCAAACTTCAGCCTGGGTAACGCTTGATCTGGACCGTTGGATTTTATTATCCAACGGCCCGGATTAATCCTTTAATTCCAATATACACTCAGATTATGATTTAACCAAACGACGTCGTTTGGTTTAAGTGAGGGGATCCTGATCGTTGATCGTAAATGATCCAACGATCCAGGATTCAATCTCATATCTCGTATATAAGGCTCATTCTCATACCCCGCCCCCCCAAGCCAGACCCCCCCTCTCCCTTCATCTCCCAAAGGTCCTCAGAGACCAGGCTTCTCTCCGCCGTCCGCCGCCATTGCGCCGCCTGCCGGAAATCGCCTCACGGCGGTTCCGGTAGGCCAATCATCACCAAACCAATGCCAAAACCTTCCCCTCACCTCCCCCATCACGGATCCGGCCTTCGCTAACCTCGAATCACCACCCAACGGCTCGAATCTTCATTCAAAGATTCGAGCCAAAACCCAAACTACGCCAAACTTCACCAAATTCACACCACAGTCTCCTCACACCTCCCCCACACTCCCATTGACATTGGTGTGGTTCGAATCTAATCAGAAATGCAAAAGCCCTAAATCCGAGCCCAAGAACCCTAGTTTTTGGAAAAAACCAATTCGAGCCGGGTTAGCTGTAATTGAAGTCCAAGGGACTTTAGTCTAGGTGTTCTCAATCGAGAACATCTTGATTAAAGCCCGTTTGGCTTCAATAGTTCCCAAATTTTGGTGCAAAGCCTGGGTCGGCAGTTTTTCTTATGAGGTATCCATTTCTTCTCCGGTCGATTCAATTCAATTGTGTGAACATGTGTGTTTGTTTTGTTTGTGTTTCAATTTTTATCTGTTATTAATTTCTCGTATCGATTGATCTATTCTCCTCCTTCAACAGACCTTTTATGTGGTCGATTCCTATTCTTTACCCATTCTTGTTTGAATTCAATGCCACAACAGCTTGTATGCCTAGTTCGTTTAATGTCGTCAACAATCCAATTTGTTTGTATAATTTGCCCTGGCCTGCCCGTATGCAATGCACAAGTGTGGGATTTGTTTGCTTATTTAATCCTGGATTAAGAGTTAATTGTTTACAGAGTTAGGATTTAATTGAGATTGTTTATTTAATCACTTGCCCATAAAGGGGCTAGTGGAACCTGCACAGCAGGGTATCCCACTGATGCCCTGCCACCAGCCTTATTGTTTAATGCTGGAGTCCATACATTGGACAGTAGGTAGTGGGGAATGCAGGGAATTTGATGGGTCTGGCAGAGATAGGAGTGGGCCGGGTAATAGCTAATTAGTGCAGGTATTCTGGAGGGGTTTTTAGCTATAAATATAGCATCAAACTAAAGCTATGGGGGATATTCATACAGACATTAGAGAGGACCTGGAGAGCAAAAACATAGTCATAACTGGAGAGAAAAATAGAAAAAGGATACATATAGGAAGATACGGAGAGAAAGGCTACTGTTTCATTGGATTTGGGGTCACTGTCTCGTGTGTTTTGATTCAGTGGTTGAGCTGCTAGTATTTCGTGTGTTGTGGTTGTGTTTTGCTGTTGGTGGCAGTGCTCATTTGGTGCCTGGTGGTCATTTGTGTGTTGTTGTTGTGCCTGTATTGCTGCCTGGTCCAACACAGTGCTGGTTCTTCTATTGTTTGAGTATTGCTGCCAGTTCAGTGCTAGTGTGTTGCTACTGTTGGTCCATTGCCACTCTTTTGTTGTTCTCCTGGTCTATTGTGTTGCTGGTTGGTCTATTTGGTTGCTGCCTGGTTTGGTTGTTGCTGTTGTTTCATTGTTGTGTTGCTGCTGGTTGTTGTTTGTGTCTATAGTGGTGCTGCCTGGTTGGTTTTGTTGGCTGTCAATCCAGTTTGTCACTGGTTGTTGGTCTAAGTGACTGCTGGTCCATTGGTTGCCACTGGGTTATTGTTGCTGCCATTGGTTATTGGTCTACTGTTTTAGCTGGTCTAGTGTTGTTATTGTGGTGGTCATTTGTTGCTGGTCCAGTGTTTGTGGCTATTTGGTTGGTTACCATTGTTGCTGTGGTGTTTGTGTGGCTGTTGGTTCACTGTGTTTATTACTGGTCTACTGTTGTGCTCCTGTTACTGTTGCTGCATTGCCATTGCTCACTCTTCCTTGTTCTTCCGCATTCCAGGTACACACCTCTGTTATTGTAGTTCCTTGGTTCGAAAAGAATGAAGTTTGCAGCTTATGTATAAAGTCTATTGAAACATGTAGTCGTCTAAAGTTCTTATGTTTAATTACATTCTGCTATTCTCCAATTAAGCTTGTATTGCTAGTCTTGGTTATTGGAAAAGTGTAGCTAGGCCGAAGATACACTGTCGTTAGACAAGCATGTAAACCTGAATTAGTCTGTTGTATCTCTATTCAATCTTCTCTGCTTATGTGTGTAATCCCCAAATCTGTTAACGTTAGACCTTATGCTAAAAGCAAGATTAGCTAGGGAGTTGTTACTCAACGGAATGACGTAATTAGATTAAAAAGAGTCGGGGCGCATTTCATGTGACCCGACCCCAATTTTGGGCAAGAGTAAACAAAGCGTGTCAGGAACCACAGGCGCATTTCATGTGGTGTGGTTCGTAGCAAGTTTTTAATAATTTGGAAACAACTCTTAAGTAAAATACAGTGGGATGTAGTTTCGCTTTAGATTTGAATCAAAGGTGCGTCTCACCCAATAGTTACACTAATCGCGCGGCCTTCATAAATGTACATATAAAATACTTAGATGTTGAGATGCGTCGTTTCTTAACGAATATCACGCCCTTCACAACAGTGTAAATAAGTAGTCGATCCGGGCGCATATTTTAGTTCTATTTTCTTAAATACGGGTGTGCATTTCATGCGACCCGAATCCAAACCCCGAAATGTTGAATAGGAATATGTCGAGGATCCGGGTGCATTTCATGTGACGTGATTCGAAAGCATATTTTTAAGCAACTTTCTCTTTCGTAAATCATAACCAATAATAAAAGCGGTAAAGGGATATTAACTTGCACTAAGTACATAATTGTAAAAAGCGGATAGATAAGCCAAACACGACAGTTGAGCGACCGTGCTAGAACCACGGAATTCGGGAATGCCTAATACCTTCTCCGGGTTAATAGAATTCCTTATCCGGATTTCTGGTTCGCGGACTGTTAAATAGAGTCATTCTTTTCCTCGATTCGGGATTTAACCGGTGACTTGGGACACCATCAATCTCCCAAGTGGCGACTCTGAAATAATTAAAATAAATCCCATCTCGATTGTCCTTTAATTGGAAAAACTCTTTGCACCCTTGCGGGTGCGTAAAAAAGAGGTGTGACAGCTCTGGCGACTCTGCTGGGGAGATCTTTAGAATTCGAGCTCGGAATAACTGTTGTATTTGGCATATTTTATTATCCGATTCTTTTACATGTTGGCATCAATGTGCAAATGTTGTTTTTACTGCTTTGATATTTTGTGAACTGTACATATAAATTGTGCCGGAACCAATCTCCTCTCTGAGTCTTCTAAATCATGAAGAAGGGTGCACTTCGTGTGACTTCTTTTCTATATAGTGTCTAATTCCCATTTTAGAACGAGGTTTGGATAAGTTGCAAAACCGGTGAAGCTTCTGTATTCCCGGGTTGCTGCCTCCTCCTCGGCTCGAGCTGTCCGCTCGGGTAAGCCAAGTCTAGAACAGATAAACCCAAGTTTTTAAACCTAGAATAACAAAGCTTCATGCCGGATCCCTAGTAGGAAACGTTTATTTGCATCATGTCGCATTTTGGCTTAGGGGACTCAACACAGGGGTTGGGTCCGTCTAGGACAGGTGACCTGAAATGAACAGACTATCCTGCTGCATCCTGTTTGTCTTGCGCATTTATCCGTTATAGACTTGCATGCTGACCGGCTTTTAGAGATTAAAAAAAAAAAAAAAAAAGAAAAGAAAAGAAAAGAAAAAATGTGTTTTGATAGAAATAGCTTATTTGTTTTCCTTTAGTAAAATGAATAAATAAATGATGTCGTTTGTTTCGTCAAAACCGAACTACGTGGGTTTGATTCTCATTGGATGTGAGATACGTAGGCAACCTCCATCGGGTCCAACTTCACCTTTTGAAAAATGGCCGAAAAATCAAAACTAACTTTTGTACTAAATAAGTCGGTGACGCTGTTTTTAAAAAATAGCCGAATGTTCCCGAAAGGGACGCCGGAAGGCTAATTTCATATAAACGGCCACCTTTGGGTCAATTTTGATTTCGATCGATTTACCCCACAGCCTTAAAAGCCTTCGTCCCCGAGACGTTGAAAGGCCGTGATTGAAAACTGATTTTTTTATTTTTTTTGCAAAACAAAGTTGTTTTCTTATTTAAATCACCTTAATAAATGTGCAGGATGAGCACGAATCAGAATAAATCATTTTCAATCTTTAGTGAGGTCCCTCGGCAGCTCCGTATATGGTGGAACGATTTGGAAGACAGTAGCAAAAAGGTTGTAGGGAGAATTTTGGGAGGTTTGGTTGATCTGTTGAATATCGAGCCAAGGGAGGACATCATCAAGGCACTGGTATCTTTCTGGGATCCGACCCGCAATGTGTTCCGTTTTGTTGACTTTGAATTGACGCCCACATTAGAGGAAATTGCGGGCTATGCAGGACTTAATGGGAAATTAAGAGGGCAATACCTACTCTCACCAAGACCGGTATCTCCACATGGGTTTCTGGATCTGCTGAGCATTAGTCGGAAGGTGAAAAATGATGATCTGCCGAAAGGGTGTTGCGACCTCCAATTCTTATATCAACGGTACGGCACTCCTCGGGGTTTTGAAGAGTCAAACCTTGGACTGACTCACGCAGGGAATAGAACCAAGTGGGAGGCCAGACGAATTCTAGCATTCCTAACGACATACTTGGGGATTGTGATTTGTCCGCGCGAAGATAAGAAAATAGAGATAAGTCCTGGTAGGAATAGCCGATGTTGCAATCAAAAAGGCTACCAGCACGGTGGTCCCTTTGGTTTTGTCCGAGATCTATCGAGCCTTGACTGTATGCCGAGAAAGGGGCAATTTCTTCCAAGGTTGCAATCTGTTACTTCAATTATGGATGCAAGAACACCTCCATCATCGAACACAATACATGAACCATGGGTTGACCGGAAAAAACTGTATCAGGGGTTTCGAAGAACGGATGATGGGTGCTGTATTCCCTGAAGGCGTCGAGGCATGGCTTGCACGACTGAGTTCAATAGAAGCCGATCAGATTGAATGGGCATTCGGGTGGTTACCCGATACTGAAGTAATATATATGGCAGCCGAGGAGTGTTATATCCTTCTGATGGGGATCCGCAGTGTCCAACCATATGTCCCTCACCGTGTATTACGTCAACTAGGAAGGTTTCAGGTTATTCCTACCGATCAAGACCTAAGGAAGTACGCCATTGAGTTGAGCCCGGGAGTTGTCTTCCCCGAAGAGAAGGTTAGAAGGCCGTGGCACGAATGTCGGTTCCTTGAGCCTAAAACCATGGTCCGGGAGCTATCTAAGGGAGAGGTGGACCCAAAGTACAACGTGTGGTTCGGGAAAAGATTTCAGATTCGTCGGAAATGTTCTAAAAGAGCCCATGTCCAACAGTTCACAGAAGATTCACGGGAACAATGGGATTGGTTAGCAAAGGAGAAGGGGTACAGGACGAAGATTGGCAGGATAGAACAGCAGGTCCGGGACCTTCAGTTCGAGAAGAACATGCAAGCCGCCACCGACGAAGGAGACAAAAAGAAGTTGGCACAAGAAAATGACTTCTTGAGAGCTCAAATCCAGCAAATGAAAAGAGATGCTGACAGACAATCGAGGAGTCGGGCCGACGAAAAATTGATAAGGGGTTTGAGAAGCCAAGTCACCGACATCCAAAGAGAATTGGACGAGTCAAAAGCCCAAATAACGAGGATCCGTGCTAGCTGGAAAAAGGAGGCACATCAACATGCACTTCACCTAAAGCGGGTGGAAGAGGATTACACTGATATCATCACTAGCCTGAGAGAAGCAAATGTTGTCCTTAGGGAGCGGGTTTTCAAGCAAGCCCAAGATGCCAGAGCGGACCTCGACCGCTGCCACAATTTGATGGCCCGACTGCAAGGACAAGTGGATAGGCTCCTAGATCAAGTCACCAACAATGCTCAAAGATTGGGGGCGAAAAACCAGCAAATAGAGCGGCTACTCGGAGAAAGGGACATGATCAAGGATAGAATTGGAGAAATCGGGCACTATGTCACCATGAAGTGCCTAGCTTGTGAACGAATGCCCCGCGCCGACCTTTTCGCTGCAATTATGGGTTATGTTCATCGGATCATGGAAGAGTTGAGGGAGCTGCACAAGGACCTCACACCAAGGCCCGCGGCAAGGCCGAATGATGCCTCGCGGGCCCCCAGGAGTTTTAGGGCATTAGATTTTTGATTGAAAATGTATTTTGAAATGTTGAGTCAAGCCAGTTGGCAGTTCTATCTTTACTTTCCCCAGTCAAGCATTTTCTTTTGTTTTGTTGATTGTTGTAAGACGTGTTTTGTAACTACACGGTTTTATTGGATATAAAATGTTACTGAATTTTGCCACAATCTTGTTACCAGAACTACGCTCGGTCTGATTCACGCGGGGTCGTGATACGTAGGCAATCCACATAAGATTCGACCACCACTAAAAAAGAAAGGAATCCATAGGTTAAATAACAATAAAGGCTTGCAAAGATAGTCGAAAAAGAAAAAAAAAGAGAAGAAAAAGAAAGAAAAAGAAAAAGGGCCGGAATGACGCATGTTAAAGAGTACACGTAGAAAGGGTTATTTGGTTAGGTGCATTGCATCCAACGTGCTTAACATATCTATCAAACTCGGTGAACTAACAAGTTTGTTGCGTATTCCAGAAAGTTTAGCAGTTGGTTTGACAGAATATACTGGCCAGCCATCCCTACCGTACTAGATCCAAAGGACCAGTTACAGTAAGCATGTCGAGTTCCGGCAAGAGTCTCGAGGAAGAAAAATCCGAGCTACAAATCATGAAAGAAGAGGTAGACCGGTTAAAACAACAGATAACAGAGATGCACCTGGCCTGGGCCAGGGAACAGTCTTCACCGAACCGCCCTACTCTCGCCTCAGCTTCGGAACATCCGCCCGTCGATCCTTCAACAAGCGCCCCGAGCTATCCATACTTTCAGGGGGAAAATCCATATGCCACCCACATTCCACCAGCCAAACCAAATCCTCCTCCAGCCACCCCTGTTTTTGTGGCACCTCCACCTGCTCCTCTGCAAAGGCCGGCCGGCGAGCCGTATGTTCAGATCCATGACAACTCTTACTATCCTCCAGAGCCTACTTTCAGGGCCCCTGAACCACAATCACATACACCTCACCTGGGATAATCCGGCAGAACCGGAAAAACACTTCCAAAGTTCGGAACACGAGGAAGTTGTCAGAAAAGTTAAAAGCCTGGAGCAGTCCTTCAGGAACATGCACGGTTTAGGCAACCAGGTCAGCGTCGCCTATAAGGATCTGTGTCCATTTCCGGACGTCCAGTTGCCAGCAGGATTTAAAATGCCCAAATTCGACCTATACGAGGGGCATGGTGACCCGGTGGCCCACCTGCGGGGGTTTTGCAGTAAAATGAGAGGGGCCGGAGGACGGGACGAACTTCTGATAGCTTACTTCGGCCAGAGTCTGGGAGGATCTGCGCTGGAGTGGTATACTAGACAGGATCCTAGTAGATGGTTTACGTGGGATGATTTGGCTCAAGCTTTTATCGGCCAGTTCCAATACAATCTTGAGATAATCCCCGACCGCCTATCATTGCTAAAATTAGAGAAGAGGCCTGCTGAAAGCTTCAGGGAATTTGGTTTCCGATGGAGGGAACAGGCGGCCAGGGTAGATCCGCCGATGAGAGAAAGCGAGATGGTGGACTACTTCTTGCAGACATTAGAGCCCACATACTTCGGACATCTGGTAACATCCGTAGGCAAATCATTCACTGAGGTGATAAAAATGGGGGGTATGATCGAGGAGGGTTTGAAGGCCAACAAGATCATGAGTTACTCAGCACTGAAAGCCACCACTCAGGCTATCCAAAGTGGTACTGGAGGAGTACCGGGGAAAAAGAGGAGAGAGGAAGTTGCGGCCGTCGAGTCCGGGGCATGGTTCAGAAATAGAGGCCCCGCACCCCAATATAGCCCACCCCAACCTCACCACCAAAATTACTCCCACAACCCATATAGCCACCCGCAACATTACTATCCCGCACTTGATCCCCATTTTACTGTCCACCATGCACAGTCCTATTCTGCGCCTCCCGCTCATGCACCGTGGCGCGCACCAAACCCCCAGAACAATCATCCACCCCCAAGAGCTTACAGAAACCCCTCGGGCGCGAGTTTCCGTCCGAACCAGGCATTCAGGGGCGACAGGGCGCCGAGGCCAAAGACTTTCACTCCCTTAGGAGAGTCTTACACTAGTCTGTTCCACCGGTTAAAGCAGGTAGGGTTGCTGAATCCGGTTGAAGCTAAGCTGCCAAACCCTCTTCCGAAGAACCTGGACCATTCGGTGAATTGCGCCTACTGCTCGGGATGTCCGGGACATGATACAGAAAAGTGTTGGAGGCTGAAGACGGCCATCCAGGAGCTCATTGACACCCGCAGGATCGAGGTCCGGACTCCAACAGAGCCCAACATCAACCAAAACCCGCTTCCAACTCATCATGAGACCAATATGATCGAGTTGGTACGGGCGGAGGAAGGAAAGGAGAAAGCCTCTCAGACTGTAATGATGATTAAGTCTAGCGGGGCAGGAACGAGAAAAGGGCCAAGCTGTGATGAGTCGCCCAGTTGCAAGAAAGACATACCAGGAGAGTCGGAAGCAAGAAAGGAAAGTGTGAACGAAGTACCGGTGAAGCCGGCCAAGATAGTTGTACCAGGGGCAGCAATCAAGCCCATTTTGACAGTAGCAGGCGTTCGAATGGACCCCTTCATCATCCAGCCGGCAACACAGTTGCCAGTAACTGATAGCCGGGCTGTCCCATGGAATTATGCTCGGATTACAACGACCTACAGAGGAAAGGAGGTGAAAGAGGAAGTTTGTGAAGCCCGAGGGTTGACCCGCTCGGGGAGATGTTTTGCCCCTGCGGAATTGAGGAAGACCACTCCGGCAGTATTGAAAAAGCCGGTCACTGATGAAGAGGCGGAAGAATTCTTGAAAAAGATGAAGCTGCACGACTACTCCGTCTTAGAGCAGTTGAAGAAGACTCCGGCGCAAATATCATTGCTATCCTTGCTGATACATTCCGAAGAACATCGGCAAGCATTGATGAAAGTCCTGAATGAGGCACATGTACCGGATAAAATCTCGGTGAGCCATTTGGAGAAGATCACCAATAGGATCTTCGAAGCAAATCGGATCACTTTCACCGATGACGAGTTGCCTGAGGAAGGCACTGAGCACAACAGGGCTTTATATCTTACGGTGAAGTGTGAAGAGGCGGTGGTTACCAAAGTCTTGGTCGATAATGGGTCCGGTGCTAACATTTGTCCTCTCTCTACACTGGGCAAATTAAAAGTAGACATCGGCAGGGTACGCGAGAACAGGGTATGTGTTCGAGGGTTCGACGGAGGAGGCAAAGCGTCGGTTGGTGACATAGTGCTAGTCTTGACAATTGGGCCAGTGGAGTTCACCATGGAATTCCAGGTGCTGGACATGGTGGTGTCATATAACCTCCTAATAGGGCGACCATGGATTCATGCCGCGAGAGCAGTTCCATCCAGCTTACACCAGCTCGTCAAGTTTGAATGGGACCAGCAGGAGATCGTCGTCCATGGAGAGAACGATCCACAATCAGGCACCATCATTCCCTTTGTTGAAACAGAAGAAGATGTTGGGCCGTGGGTATATCAAGTCTGCGATGTGGTGCCCGCCCACCGAGTTCCGGAAGGGGAATGTATTCCCGGCGACAGAACAATTATTGCGGATGTCATGGTGGCGCATGAAATGTTGCGACATGGTTTCGTACCCGGTAAAGGGTTAGGTGCATCTCTGCAAGGAATCATACAACCGGTATCAGTGGTCGAAAACTTGGGAACCTTCGGCTTGGGATTCCAGCCAACCTCAAAGGACATCCGGCGAGCAAAGAGGAGTAAGCAGAAGACATGGGTGCTCCCAAAGCCTGTTCCACGCCTTTCCCAATCTTTTGTCAGGTCCGGAGCAAGAGGACATCCAGCGCCAAAGATTCCCGGTCCTACGGTCGGGCCAGACGAAGAGTTCTTCAGGAAGTTCGAAAACCTATTCACAGATGTATGTATGCTCGAAGATGGTGAAGGATCCGGTCATGCCGAGATACAATTTGTGGGACCAAAGGCAAAACTGAATAACTGGAAGGCTACTCCTCTCCCTGTCCGGAAGGAGTCTTGGTAGTTTGTCTTGGATTGTTTTTCTTTCGAAATTTTGTATTGGGGGTTTGTCCCCGGAGTAAAATCCCGTTGTTTTGTTCATTTTTTATTTAAGTTTGCGGTTTGTTTTCCCTTTGTACAATTCCCATTAATGAAATGTGGTTCCTTCGCGTCTAATTTTGTTTATCTTTTTCCTTCTTTTTACTTTTCTGAACAGCCTTCCTGCAACTGATCTTAATGATATGGCGTGCTTAAAGATTAATCAACCCAGTCTAGAAAGTCAATCGGGTTTGGAAATAATAACACATGAAATAAGAAGTGACGAGAGCGAGTCGGAGTACGGCGATGATGAAGCCGTAGAAGAAATCGGTGAAGAATTAAGTCACTTCGAGGAAAAACCCAAACCAAATTTAAATGATACTGAGGCCGTTAATCTAGGGAATGCGGATGACGTCAAAGAAACCCGGATAAGTGTCCATATTGAACCCAATCTGAGAGAAGAACTGATCAAAACGCTCATGGAGTTTAAAGACATTTTCGCATGGTCATACGACGACATGCCCGGACTCAGCACTGATCTAGTGGTTCATAGATTACCCACTGATCCGGCATATCCTCCCGTCAAGCAGAAGCTGCGGAAATTCAAGACGGAGATGAGTGTGAAGATTAAGGAGGAGGTAACCAGGCAGTTGCAGGCGAAAGTCATTCGTGTCACTCGATACCCTGAATGGTTGGCTAACGTAGTACCGGTGCCAAAGAAAGACGGAAATATCAGGGTATGCGTGGACTATCGCAATCTCAACAAGGCAAGTCCTAAGGATAATTTCCCACTTCCCAATATCCATATCCTGATTGATAATTGCGCCGGACGCGAAATTGGATCCTTTGTGGACTGTTATGCGGGATATCATCAGATTTTGATGGATGAAGAGGACGCAAAAAAGACGGCTTTTATCACACCGTGGGGGACTTATTGCTACCGAGTGATGCCGTTTGGTTTGAAGAATGCAGGAGCAACATATATGAGGGCGATGACTACGGTATTCCATGACATGATACACAAGGAAATTGAGGTGTACGTGGATGATGTGATCATAAAATCTAGGCGTCAAGAAGACCATGTTGCTGACCTCAGGAAGTTCTTTCAAAGACTCCGAAGGTACGACATCAAGCTTAATCCGGCCAAATGCGCATTCGGAGTTCCATCGGGAAAGCTGCTAGGATTCATCGTCAGCCGACGGGGCATTGAGTTGGACCCCTCCAAAATTAAGTCCATTCAAGAGTTACCCCCGCCGAAGAATAAAACAGAGGTAATGAGTCTGTTGGGAAGGTTGAATTACATCAGTAGGTTTATTGCCCAGCTCACGGCAACCTGTGAACCCATATTCCGCCTATTGAAGAAAGACGCTGCGATAGAATGGACGGCAGAATGTCAGGAAGCGTTTGACCGGATCAAAGGGTATCTGTCAAATCCACCCGTACTAGTTCCGCCTGAGCCAGGTAGACCCCTGATTCTTTATCTGACGGTCTTGGAGAATTCGTTCGGCTGCGTACTGGGGCAGCACGATCTTACTGGCGGGAAGGAACGGGCCATTTACTACCTCAGTAAGAAGTTTACAGTCCACGAGGTCAAGTACACTCATCTAGAAAAGACATGTTGCGCCCTGACTTGGGTAGCCCAAAAGCTGAAACACTACTTGTCTTCTTACACCACTTACCTCATTTCGCGTTTGGATCCGTTGAAGTATATTTTCCAGAAACCTATGCCTACGGGGAGGTTAGCAAAATGGCAAATATTACTTACGGAGTTCGACATCATATACGTGACAAGGACGGCTATGAAAGCTCAAGCCCTGGCCGATCACTTAGCTGAAAATCCTGTTGATGACGAATACGAACCCTTGAGGACGTATTTTCCAGACGAAGAGGTGTTGCAAATTGAGGGGTTAGAACCGACCAAGGATCCAGGGTGGAAGCTCTTCTTCGACGGAGCGGCGAACGCAAAAGGAGTCGAAGTAGGGGCTGTGCTCATATCTGAAACAGGACATCATTATCCTGTTACTGCTCAACTGCGTTTTAACTGTACCAATAACATGGCCGAGTACGAGGCATGTATCTTGGGGTTGCGATTAGCGGTGGACATGGATGTACGGGACGTCTTGGTCTTGGGGGACTCGGACCTTCTGGTACATCAGATTCAGGGAGAATGGGAAACCAGAGATCTAAAGCTTATCCCATATCGTTAGTGTTTGCATGATTTGACCAAACGCTTTCGATCGGTAGAATTCAGGCACATCCCGAGGATGCATAATGAGGTTGCCGACGCGTTGGCTACTTTAGCATCAATGCTACATCACCCGGACAAGGTTCGTGTCGATCCGTTACATATCCATGTCCGGAATCAACATGCTTATTGTAATGTGATAGAGGAAGAGGTGGATGGTGAGCCATGGTTTCATGACGTCAAGGAATACCTCAGGTTAGGAGTATACCCAGAGCAAGCAACTGGAGATCAAAAGCGAGCTATTCGGCGGTTGGCGAACGGATTTTTCCTTAGTGGAGGGGTGCTGTACAAAAGAACCCCGGATTTGGGATTGTTGAGATGTATAGACGCAAGTCAAGCCACAACAGTGATGACGGATATACACTCGGGAGTTTGCGGACCACACATGAGCGGATACGTATTGGCAAAGAAGATTCTTCGAGCAGGATATTATTGGATCACTATGGAGCGGGATTGTATAAGTTTCGTGCGAAGATGCCATCAGTGTCAGATACACGGAGATTTGATTCATTCTCCGCCGACGGAATTGCATACAATGTCCGCACCATGGCCGTTTGTCGCATGGGGTATGGATGTTATTGGACCTATTGAGCCTGCCGCTTCCAACGGTCATAGGTTCATTCTGGTAACGATTGATTATTTTACCAAGTGGGTGGAGGCCAAAACATTCAAATCGGTGACCAAGAAGGCGGTAGTGGACTTCGTACACTCCCACATCATTTGTAGGTTTGGAATTCCAAAGATGATCATTACAGATAACGGTGCAAATCTTAACGGTGGATTGATGAAAGAGGTATGTCAACAGTTCAAGATTACACACCGAAATTCCACGCCGTATCGCCCAAAAGCAAATGGTGCGGTCGAGGCAGCAAACAAGAACATAAAGAAGATATTGAGGAAAATGGTAGAAGGATCTAGGCAATGGCATGAAAAGCTACCATTCGCGCTGTTGGGTTATCGCACTACCGTCCGGACCTCGGTAGGTGCAACTCCTTACTTGTTGGTATACGGGACTGAAGCAGTAATACCCGCAGAAGTTGAGATTCCATCCCTCCGAATCGTCGCTGAAGCTGAGATTGATGACGACGAGTGGGTCAAAACCCGATTAGAGCATTTGAGCTTGATCGATGAAAAGAGACTGACAGCAGTATGTCACGGTCAATTGCATCAAAAGAGAATGGCGAGAGCATATAACAAGAAGGTACGTCCCAGGAGATTTGAAGTGGGACAGCATGTGCTGAAGAGAGTTCTACCCCATCAGGCCGAAGCGAAAGGCAAGTTCGCTCCAAATTGGCAAGGACCTTTTGTGGTAACTAGAGTATTATCCAATGGCGCTCTATGTCTGACTGATGTCGAGGGAAGATGCACCGATATGGCTATCAATTCTGATGCAATCAAGAGATATTATGTGTGATTCTTTAATGCATTTGTCAACGTTTGGTTTCGTTTGTGTGTATTTGGCATTTTTCGGAAAATGAAATGACAGAGGCAATTTTTCTACTACCCAAACACTTTAACCTTTGTTTCCCCATTTGAGCCTTAATTATTCTTTCATATACCCTCTTTCGGAATCATCAAGGAAGATGTGTAACAGAATAGAAAAGAAACAAAGAAAAGAAGTAATACAAGAAAAAGTGAACTACGTTCGACCTGATTCCTCAAGAAGGATACGTAGGCGCCACACGGCTCGGTCATAATAAAATAAAAATCAAAAATCCCCAAGCAACAAAACTGGGGCAGAAGTCATTGTTTCGTTGGAAAGATAGTGTGGATTCCGAAAGTTGTAATAAGCTAACCGTTGAGGCTAAACCCCTTTCTTCAGCCTCACGCGCAGAAACCATATCAAGAACCAGAAAGACCTCTCGATCGGTATTTGAGAAGTGCCAAGTCATGTGAATGAAAGCCAAGAGTGACATCCCGACCCTCGATTGAATCCAGGATGCACAAGCCGAAAGGGGATAACGCTCTAGAAGGAATCTCAGGGGTGATACCCCGCCGCACGGAAAGAAAACGTAAATGAGAGAGTCTTAACGGTGAAAACCCTCGCGGGCACCTTAAGGCGAAGGAAGTTGAGAGAAGTAAAATGAGAGAGTCTTACGGTGAAAACCCTTACGGGCACCTTAAGGCGACGGGAGATAGAGAGAAATGAGAGAATCTCATTAGTGAAGACCCTTTGAGGGGCACTGTGAGGTGACAGGATGAGATGGGTACAAGATGTCGGCATGAGACAAGGTTGGGACACCCGTTTACCTCTAGCAGGACGCGGTATCGGAAAGTGATTGACATGAATAGACTGGGTAGTTTAATCTCAAAGGCGCGGCATAACCATTGGATCAGGCACACATTCAGATAAGTTTTCTTATTTTTGAGTTCAGAAAAGTTTTTCTCTTCTTTTGTCATTTGCGGCCAGTATTCTTTTCTTTTCTTTCATTTTCAAAAATTGATTTTTCAAAGTTTACTACCAAGTCTCCCAAAGCAGTATATCGAAAGTGAATAGGCATGGAACGAGACAATAAGACAGAAGTCGTTACGATAGTAAGATTGGGATGACAGGCTGAGTGGAAGGTTCGCAAGAATTATGGAGTGTGATGGACACATGTGGCATAAAGATGATTTCACGCAACAGATCACCGGTTAAAAAGATCAAACCAAAGAGTGGAATAAAAGGAAAGATGAGAGGTCGTTCGTGGAAAAAGCATCGTCCCAAGCAAGCGTCAACGTCGTCCTCAAAGTTCGAGAGAGGCCAAGCAGCTGAAAGAGAATGGCCTCAACAAGAGCGGCACGACCACTCGCGGCGTTTTGAAACTAACAATTTTTCTTTGATTTAAAGCAGGAAAAGAGGGTCCGACGGCAGAAAAGCATACCGTCCAGAAGTTTATCACACTGGGGCAGAAAATTTTCTCCTGTTGCGAAAATTTTCTGGAAAGCAAGACTCAGAGGATAAGTGTAGAAAGCAACACAAGACGGAATGATCTTTGAGCCCGGTATCATCCCAAGCAGTTGTGGGGAAAATAAAACAATGGCTTCGAGATTCCTCCAGCAGTATTACATTCCATAATTTGCTCGAGGAGGCAAAAGCGTGAGTCCCACGGGAGGTATGGGAAGAAGGAAGAGCATGAGGGGTGAAGGAAACAAAGAATACTTCCTCAGCAGCATCATCCCCAGCAGGCGAGTAAACAGTTCCAAAATACCCCCAGCAGCCAGAAGAAAAGTAATACGACCCAGGGGAAGGCAATTCCGAGACAGGGTAATTCAGAAGAGAAGGTAGTCAGGAAGCCCGCCTGAAGAATGGAGTGGCAATTTAATTTTGAAGTTGTAATTGAAGTCAGGGAGCCCGCCTGGAGAATGGAGTGGCGATTTAATTTTGAAGTTGTAGTTGAAGTCAGGAAGCCCGCCTGGAGAATGGAGTGGCGATTTAATTTTGAAGTTGTAATTGAAGTCAGGGAGCCCGCCTGGAGAATGGAGTGGCGATTTAATTTTGAAGTTGTAATTGAAGTCAGGGAGGCCCGCCTGGAGAATGGAGTGGCGATTTAATTTTGAAGTTGTAGTTGAAGTCAGGGAGCCCGCCTGGAGAATGGAGTGGCGATTTAATTTTGAAGTAGTAATTGAAGTCAGGAAGCCCGCCTGAAGAATGGAATGACGATTCAATTTTGAAGTTATAGTTGAAGTCAGGGAGCCCACCTGGAGAATGGAATGGCGATTTAATTCTGAAGTAGTAATTGAAGTCAGGAAGCCCGCCTGGAGAATGGAGTGGCGATTTAATTTTGAAGTTGTAGTTGAAGTCAGGGAGCCCGCCTGGAGAATGGAGTGGCGATTTAATTTTGAAGTAGTAATTGAAGTCAGGAAGCCCGCCTGAAGAATGGAATGGCGATTCAATTTTGAAGTTATAGTTGAAGTCAGGGAGCCCACCTGGAGAATGGAATGGCGATTTAATTTTGAAGTTATAGTTGAAGTCAGGGAGCCCACCTGGAGAATGGAATGGCGATTTAATTTTGAAGTTGTAGTTGAAGTCAGGAAACCCGCTTGGAGAATGGAGTGGCGATTTAATTTTGAAGTAGTAGTTGAAGTCGGGGAGCCCGCCTGGAGAATGGAGTGGCGATTTAATTTCGAAGTAGTAGTTGAAGTCGGGGAGCCCGCTCGGAGAATGGAGTGGCGATTTTATTTTGAAGTAGTAGTTGAAGTCGGGGAGCCCGCCCGGAGAATGGAGTGGCGATTTTATTTTGAAGTAGTAGTTGAAATCGGGGAGCCCGCCCTGGAGAATGGAGTGGCGATTTTATTTTGAAGTAGTAGCTAAAGTCAGGGAGCCCGCCCTGGAGAATGGAGTGGCGATTTAATTTTGAAGTAGTAGTTGAAGTCGGGGAGCCCGCCCTGGAGAATGGAGTGGCGATTTAATTTTGGAGTTGTAATTGAAGTCAGGAAGCCCGCTTGGAGAATGGAGTGGCGATTTAATTTTGGAGTTGTAATTGAAGTCGGGGAGCCCGCCCGGAGAATGGAGTGGCGATTTAATTCGAAGTAGTAGCCGAAGTCGGGGAGCCCGCACTGGAGAATGGAGTGGCGATCTGTTTTAATTTGGTGGAGGAAAGCGGTAGAATGTAACGGAAATCTTCGGCATGAATCCAAGTTCGTAAGAAGAGACGAAGCATCGGAAGGAACGCCAAGTCGGACAAGATGGCAAGGAGCGCGACAAGATCAAGTTAAAAAGGATAGATAAGAACTTGTAGTACTCTAACTTAGTCTAGCTTCTTGCTTTTGTTGCTTAGCGCGGTGTAACAAGGAAATCAGCTAAGCAGTGGTAACAGCAGTAACAGCAGCAACAGCGGTAACGGCGAGATCGCAACAGTCATGGTAGTCCCAGCTACCAGAACTTCCCGAACTACATTGACCTGATTCCCTTTTAGCCAGGGATATGTAGGAGACCTTTGAAGCAAGGTTCGGTCAAAAACTTTTCCAAAATGCTTCATACGGAGTACTCGAATGGGCAAAATCGCTTATATCCGCTCACTTATCTTTGCACGAAAACTCTGCGTGTTTACGCGCAAAGAGGGGCAGCTGTGAGCACGTGATTTTTGCCTTACTTGAGAAGTACTCCCAGAAAATTCAAAAAAATAAAAATAGTTTCGTGTTGGGCATGATTTTTGTGATTTTGTGTTATTTTATCTTTTTGTGTGCACGTTTATTTATTCAATTTAAAAATACAAAAAAATATATGCTAGGTTTTGCATTTTTTTTTAGTGTTTGATATCGGAGTCATGTGATTTACATTTTTTGGGTGATATGTAATTATGTACGTTAATTGTAGTAAAAAACAGCGGTGTTATAGGTTGGTATATATACATATGTGTGTATATATATATATATGTATATATACATATATATATATATATATATATATATATACACATATGCATATAGTACATCATGTAGATCTGATCTGGGCCGAAACTTAGCCTAAAAACCAGGCCCAAGCGAATTTCCTCTAATCCAGCCCAAATACCCGTCCAAGCTTCAGCCTGGGTAACGCTTGATCCGGACCGTTGGATTTTATTATCCAACGGCCCAGATTAATCCTTTAATTCCAATATACACTCAGACTATGATTTAACCAAACGACGTCGTTTGGTTTAAGTGAGGGGATCCTGATCGTTGATCGTAAATGATCCAACGATCAGGATTCAATCTCATATCTCGTATATAAGGCTCATTCTCATACCCCGCCCCCCCCCAAGCCAGACCCCCCCTCTCCCTTCATCTCCCAAAGGTCCTCAGAGACCAGGCTTCTCTCCGCCGTCCGCCGCCATTGCGCCGCCTGCCGGAAATCGCCTCACGGCGGTTCCGGTAGGCCAATCATCACCAAACCAATGCCAAAACCTTCCCCTCACCTCCCCCATCACGGATCCGGCCTTCGCTAACCTCGAATCACCACCCAACGGCTCGAATCTTCATTCAAAGATTCGAGTCAAAACCCAAACTACGCCAAACTTCACCAAATTCACACCACAGTCTCCTCACACCTCCCCCGCACTCCCATTGACATTGGTGTGGTTCGAATCTAACCAGAAATGCAAAAGCCCCAAATCCGAGCCCAAGAACCCTAGAATTCCAAGATTAGGGAATTCGAGCCGGGTTAGCTGTAATTGAAGTCCAAGGGACTTTAGTCTAGGTGTTCTCAATCGAGAACATCTTGATTAAAGCCCGTTTGGCTTCAATAGTTCCCAAATTTTGGTGCAAAGCCTGGGTCGGCAGTTTTTCTTATGAGGTATCCATTTCTTCTCCGGTCGATTCAATTCAATTGTGTGAACATGTGTGTTTGTTTTGTTTGTGTTTCAATTTTTATCTGTTATTAATTTCTCGTATCGATTGATCTATTCTCCTCCTTCAACAGACCTTTTATGTGGTCGATTCCTATTCTTTACCCATTCTTGTTTGAATTCAATGCCACAACAGCTTGTATGCCTAGTTCGTTTAATGTCGTCAACAATCCAATTTGTTTGTATAATTTGCCCTGGCCTGCCCGTATGCAATGCACAAGTGTGGGATTTGTTTGCTTATTTAATCCTGGATTAAGAGTTAATTGTTTACAGAGTTAGGATTTAATTGAGATTGTTTATTTAATCACTTGCCCATAAAGGGGCTAGTGGAACCTGCACAGCAGGGTATCCCACTGATGCCCTGCCACCAGCCTTATTGTTTAATGCTGGAGTCCATACATTGGACAGTAGGTAGTGGGGAATGCAGGGAATTTGATGGGTCTGGCAGAGATAGGAGTGGGCCGGGTAATAGCTAATTAGTGCAGGTATTCTGGAGGGGTTTTTAGCTATAAATATAGCATCAAACTAAAGCTATGGGGGATATTCATACAGACATTAGAGAGGACCTGGAGAGCAAAAACATAGTCATAACTGGAGAGAAAAATAGAAAAAGGATACATATAGGAAGATACAGAGAGAAAGGCTATTGTTTCATTGGATTTGGGGTCACTGTTTCGTGTGTTTTGATTCAGTGGCTGAGCTATTAGTCTTTCGTGTGTTGTGGTTGTGTTTTGCTCTTGGTGGCAGTGCTCATTTGGTGCTTGTTGGTCATTAGTATTGCTGCTCTTGGTCGTTTGTGTTGCTGTGCACAGTGTTGTTGGTCCAGTGCTGGTTCTTCTATTGTTTGAGTATTGCTGCCAGTTCAGTGCTATTGTGTTGCTACTGTTGGTCCACTGCCACTCTTTTGTTGTTCTCTTGGTCGTTTGTGTTGCTGGTTGGTCTATTTGGTTACTGCCTGGTTTGGTTGTTGCTGTTGTTTCATTGTTGTGTTGCTGCTGGTTGTTGTTTGTGTCTATAGTGGTGCTGCCTGGTTGGTTTTGGTGGCTGTCAATCCAGTTTGTCACTGGTTGTTGGTCTAAGTGACTGCTGGTCCATTGGTTGCCACTGGTTATTGTTGCTGCCATTGGTCATTGGTCTACTATTTTAGCTGGTCTAGTGTTGTTACTGTGGTGGTCATTTGTTGCTGGTCCAGTGTTGGTAGCTATTTGGTTGGTTATCATTGTTGCTGTGGTGTTTGTGTGGCTGTTGGTTCACTGTGTTTATTACTGGTCTACTGTTGTTGCTCCTGTTACTGTTGTTGCATTGCCATTGCTCACTCTTCCTTGTTCTTCCGCATTCCAGGTACACACCTCTGTTATTGTAGTTCCTTGGTTCGAAAAGAATGAAGTTTGCAGCTTATGTATAAAGTCTATTGAAACATGTAGTCGTCTAAAGTTCTTATGTTTAATTACATTCTGCTATTCTCCAATTAAGCTTGTATTGCTAGTCTTGGTTATTGGAAAAGTGTAGCTAGGCCGAAGATACACTGTCGTTAGACAAGCATGTAAACCTGAATTAGTCTGTTGTATCTCTATTCAATCTTCTCTGCTTATGTGTGTAATCTCCAAATCTGTTAACGTTAGACCTTATGCTAAAAGCAAGATTAGCCGGGGAGTTGTTACTCAACGGAATGACGTAATTAGATTAAAAAGAGTCGGGGGCGCATTTCATGTGACCCGACCCCAATTTTGGGAAAGAGTAAACAAAGCGTGTCAGGAACCACAGGCGCATTTCATGTGGTGTGGTTCGTAGCAAGTTTTTAATAATTTGGAAACAACTCTTAAGTAAAATACAGTGGGATGTAGTTTCGCTTTAGATTTGAATCAAAGGTGCGTCTCACCCAATAGTTACACTAATCGCGCGGCCTTCATAAATGTACATATAAAATACTTAGATGTTGAGATGCGTCGTTTCTTAACGAATATCACGCCCTTCACAACAGTGTAAATAAGTAGTCGATCCGGGCGCATATTTTAGTTCTATTTTCTTAAATACGGGTGTGCATTTCATGCGACCCGAATCCAAACCCCGAAATGTTGAATAAGAATATGTCGAGGATTCGGGTGCATTTCATGTGACGTGATTCGAAAGCATATTTTTAAGCAACTTTCTCTTTCGTAAATCATAACCAATAATAAAAGCGGTAAAGGGATATTAACTTGCACTAAGTACATAATTGTAAAAAGCGGATAGATAAGCCAAACACGACAGTTGAGCGACCGTGCTAGAACCACGGAATTCGGGAATGCCTAATACCTTCTCCCGGGTTAATAGAATTCCTTATCCGGATTTCCGGTTCGCGGACTGTTAAATAGAGTCATTCTTTTCCTCGATTCGGGATTTAACCGGTGACTTGGGACACCATAAATCTCCCAAGTGGCGACTCTGAAATAATTAAAATAAATCCCATCTCGATTGTCCTTTAATTGGAAAAACTCTTTGCACCCTTGCGGGTGCGTAAAAAAGAGGTGTGACATGCATGTTTGGCGAGTTGAGTCAATTCGGGTTGAGTTTAGCTGGAAATGAGACATAAAGTCTCTTAGAAGAAGGAGTAGTTGGGAAAAGTCAACTGGACGTTGACTTGTGAGTTAGAGAGCTCGGAATCGAATTCTGATAATTTGGTCAGCTCCGGGAGGTCATTTATGAGCTAGAAAAGTGATCGGAAGTGAATTTGGAGGTCCGGAGTAGATTTAGGCTTGAATTGGCTAAAGTTGAGTTTTGGCGATATCCGATCGATAGGCGAGATTTTGATCCGGGAGTCGGAATAGAATTCCGATAGTTTCAGTAGCTTCGTCATGTGATTTTGGATGTGCTTGCAAAATTTCAGGTCATTCGGACATCGTTTGGTCGTGTTTTTTATCGAATGTGAATTTTTGAAGTTATAGTTAAACTTAAGCTTGAATTTGTTGAAAACAGACGATTTTGATGTTAACGATAGAGCTTTGATGATTGGAACAAGTTCGAATAAGGTTATAGGACATGTTGGTGCTTTTGGTTGAGGTCCCGGGGGCCTCGGGTGAGTTTCAGGGTGGTTTCGGACCATTTCTAGGCCATTTTTAACTGCTGGTTTATGTCTGTAGCAGTTCTACGCGATCGCGGACAATAGGACGCGATCGCGGTGAGTAAAATGTGCCAAAAATATTAATGAATCGCGATCGCGTGAAATGCTCCGCGATCGCGAAGAAGGAAAATTTCTGTTGTATTTATCCTACTTCGGAAGCTCATATATTATTATCTACAAGTAATTTTAAGGTGATTCAAAAACAAAAGTTGTAGATCATCGTGTCTCGTTTTCAGAAAGATAAAGTAAGCTTGATTTGGATATTTTCGTTAATGGTTATGGACGTTACTCTATAGGGTGTCCGAGAAGGATCTCTAATACACATGTATAAATTGGGAAGCTTATATCTCGAAATTTATAAGGATTCAGGAAATGCGCATCAAATGGATGTTATGGCCCTATGTTTCTAGTTTCCAGAAAAGCAAACCATTCATCATTTGGAGTTGTGTGCAAAACGTTATGACCATTATACTGAAGCCTGTCCGGAGGAACCGGAATTTGTTCACCGCGATCGCGAAGCCTTTCCCGCGATCGCGAAGGGTAAATTTTGGGCCAAATTTTGTTCTCCGCGATCGAAGAGCCATTCCCGCGATCGCGATGAGTAATATGCCTGGGCAGAATGTTTTTAAAACATTCCAGTCGCGAAATCAACCCATTTTTCCACCATTTTTGGTCATTCTTGAGAGCTTTTGGACGGGAATTGAAGGGATTTCAACGGGGAATCATTGGAGGTAAGTTTTATGAGTTAAATACATGATTTTATCAAAGAATCTTCCATTAATTCTCTGAATTTGGGTAAGAAATCAAGAAAATTAGGGCTTTGAGCAAAAATCTTAAAATGGGGATTTGAAGGACCATTTGTGGTCCGAATTGGGAGTTCTTGGTATGTACGGACTCGTGGAGAGACGGGGATTCCAAAAATGTGAGTTTCATAATTTTTAGAGAAGCGTTCCAAAAGTCAAGTTTTGACAACTTCGTGGGTTTTGATGCAATTGGGTTAATTCGAGTGAATTGCGTGAAATTAGCATATATTGATGCATTCTCTATGATTTTGAGCAGATTTGGCATCCGAGGAGATTGATTTGTGAGGCAAGTGCAAGGCGGATTGAAGCTTCTACCGGTTCTAGGTGAGTGGTAGTAGTAAATAATGTACTGAGGGTTTGAAACCCCGTACTAGCACTTCACAGTGCTATGTTGAGATGAGACACGCATCTTGTGACGAGCGTGGTGACATTATGATTGGGGACTTGGACTTGGTCCTTCCCGGCTAATAGTATACTGTGTGTTATGACTGATAATAAGTTTATAACTGTGCAATTGGGCTGATAGCCATGTTTGGGGCCTTGTGCCGATCTGTAGAGCATTAGGGAACCTATAGAGCAAGGTGACCCTTATATCGTGTTGGAAACATACACTTAGTCATAGCTCTAGCTGTATAGCATAATAGCCCGTACTAGATGTGTACATTGAGAGAGATTATCTAGGGTGGAATTCACTGTTCTAGCTGAGTGGGCCTGAAAGGCCAAGTCTATACCGATTGAGATGAGATAGGGTCAAGGACCCACTATGAGATGTTATATTGGGCCTGAAAGGCCAAGTCTATATTGACTGAGACAGAGTCAAGGACCCACTGTGATATATTGTATTGGGCCTGAGAGGCCAAGTATATACTGACTGGAATAGGGTCGAGGACCCATTATGAGGTATTATATATATATACCTATATTGGATCGGGCTGCACGCCGCAGCAGTATATATATTGGATCGGACTGCACGCCGCAGTAATATACATGTAATATACATGTAATATACATGTGGGACGGACTGCACGCCGTAGTATTATTGCGCTTGGGCTGTAGGAGCCCCTTCGGAGTCTGAGTCTGCACACATTCTCAGTGAGCACTGGTGTATATTATGGGATCGGGCTGCACGCCGCAGCAGTGTAGAGATATATACATATATATATTGGATCGGACTGCACGCCGCAGTAATATTTGTGTGGATCGTGCTGCACGCCGCAGTATTATAGTGCTTGGGCCTAGGGAGCCCCTCCGAAGTCTGTATACACCCCCAGTGAGCACCGTCGACATTAAATGGAGCGGGATGCGCGCTGCAGCGGTACATGTATTGGAGCGGGCTGCACGCCGCAACATTATACTTATCCTATTACCTACTTAAATACTTATACATTATAGACATATGTATGTGTCTTCATATATTGAGATGGATGTACACCGTAGGGGTACGAGTGAGGGTTTGATCAGTGTGGGATCTTGTAGAGATAGATGTGGACTGGAGATCAGAGTCCTTACTACAATGATGACGTACCTGTGAGGGTTGCCTTAGAACTGTTTAGTGATAGCACAGGAGTTCTTACTTTCAGTTATTGTTTATTATTGTTACTCACTGAGTTGAAATATACTCACCCCACTCCCCTGCACTTTCTGTGCAGATCCACAGGTGCCCGAGAGTAGTTGAGACATTGTAGCTGCTGATCCTTGCCTACTTTTGCGGAGATTATGAGGTAGCTGCCAGCGTTCGCAGAGCCTGTTCTCTCCTTCTTTATCATCTTGTTGATTTCTTTTGCCTAGACTTGTTTGTATTAGGATGTTATTCTGTAGAGGCTCAGTCTCGTGACACCACGATATGGTTGGAACCATATTTTGTATGTTTTACCTTTCACTTATCACCTGATATGATCATTTATCGTTTAAGTTTAATTTGATTAATAAATGGCTGGTTTAAGGGATAATATGGTCGGGCTTACCTAGCATTGTGTTAGGCGCCATCACGATCAGGGTTTGGGTCGTGACAGTGTCATAGTATTTTGCTTCATATTTGGTTGTGTCTGGTGATTCTTTGAGTGCTCCTGTGTATGTGGCCACACCAGTAAGGGATTCTATTGTTGTAAATCGTGTCTATCACTCGTGTATAGTTATTATTGGGGGTCTTAAGACTAGTGTAGATATCCTACTTCTCGATATGGTTGATTCTGATATCATTTTGGGGGATAGATTGGTTGTCACCTTATCATGCTATATTGGACTATCACGCCAAGACCATGACCTTAGCATCGCCAGGGTTTCCTCGATTAAAGTAGAGAGGTACTCATGTTCATTATACCAACAAGGTTATATCTTATATGAAGGCTCGGCGTATGGTTGGGATGAGGTGTTTGGCTTATTTGGCTTATGTTTGTGATTCTGGTGTTGAGGTTCCTTCTATGGATTTTTTGCCAGTTGTTCGGGAATTTCCAGAGGTATTTCCTGTAGACCTGTCAGGGATGCCACCTGACAGGGATATTGACTTTTGTATTGATTTGGCTCCGGGCACTCAGCCCATTTCTATTCCTCGTATCACATGGCCCCTCTAGAGTTGAATCAATTGAAGGAGAAGTTGCAAGACTTACTTAATAAGAGCTTTATTAGGCCCAATGTCCCAACTTGGGGCGCGCCGATATTGTTTGTAAAGAAAAAGGATGGGTCGATGAGGATGTGCATAGATTATCGGCAGCTGATCAAAGTCACCATCAAGAATAATTATCCATTATCGAGGATCGATGATTTATTTTTTCAACTTCAGGGTGACAAGGTGTTTTCAAATATCGATTTGAAGTCTGGCTACCATTATTTGAGGATTAGGGCATATGATGTCCCTAAGACAGCTTTTCTCACTCGGTACGAGCGTTATGAGTTTATAGTGATGTCATTTGGGTTGACAAATTCCCCAACAACATTTATGGATTTGATGTACTAGGTGTTCAAGCCCTATCTGGATCCCTTTGTGATTATTTTCATTGATGATATCTTGATCTACTCCCGCAGCCGAGGGGAGCATAAGCAGCATCTTCAGATCATTCTTTAGACTCTGAGTGACAACCAATTATATGCTAAGTTCTCAAAATGTGAGTTTTAGTTGAGTTCAATTGCTTTATTGAGTCACGTTGTATCAGCAGAGGGTATTCAAGTGGATCCTAAGAAGATTGAGGTGGTCAAGGACTGGCCTAAACCTACATCAGCTACAGATATATGGAGTTTCATGGGTTTAATGGGTTATTACCATTGGTTTATGGAGAGGTTTTCATCTATAGCAGCCCCGATGATCAGGTTGACCCAGAAGGGTGCCCCGTTCAGGTGGTCGGATGAGTATGAGGCGAGCTTTCAGAAGCTCACGTCTGTATTGACTATAGTGCCATTATCTGTGTTACCAACAGGTTCAGGGCCATATACGATATATTATGAAGCATCTCGTATTGGACTTGGTGCATTTTTGGTGCAAAATGGAAAGGTGATTGCATATGCTTCGCGGTAGTTGAAGATTCATGAGAAGAATTATCTAGTTCATGACTTAGAGCTATCAACCATTGTTCATGTGCCGAAGATTTGGATGCATTATTTATATGGCATGTCATGTGAGGTGTTCACATATCATAAGAGTTTGCAGTATTTGTTCAAGCAGAATGAGCTCAATTTGAGGCATAGAAGGTGGTTAGAGCTATTGAAAGACTATGATATCACCATCGTGTATCATCTCGGGAAGGCCAATGTGGTGGTCGATTCTTTGAGTAGGAAGTCAACTAGTATGGGTAGCCATGCGTATATTCTAGTCGACAAGAGACCACTTACTTTGGATGTTCAGTCTTTGGCCAATAAGTTCGTGAGATTGGATATTTTTGAGCCCATCCATGTTCTAGCTTGTAAAGTCGTTCGGTCTTAATTATTTGAGTGTATTAGAGATCGACAGTATGATGACCCTCATTTGTTTGTCCTTAGGGACACAGTACGGCACGGAGATGCCAAGCAGGTTACAATTAGAGATGATGGAGTTTTAAGGATGCATGGTCTAGTTTGTATGCCTAATATGGATGGACTTCGTCAGTTGATTCTAGAGGAGGCTTATAGTTCCCGGTATTCTATTCATCCAGGCACCGCCAAAATGTATCAAGACTTGTGGCAACATTATTGGCGGAGGAGGATGAAGAAGGATATTGTCGCATATGTAGCTCGAGATTTGAATTGTCAACATGTAAAGTACGAGCATCATAGATATGATAGTTTGCTTCAAAATATTGAGATTCCTAAGCAGGAGTGGGAGCATATCGCTATGGATTTCGTTGTTGGACTCCCACAGACTCAGAGGAAGTTCAATGCAGTATGGATTATTGTGGATAGGCTGATAAACTTAGCGCATTTGATTCATATGGTAGTTTCCTATTCTTCGGAGCAGTTGGCAGAGATCTATATCCGTGAGATCGTTCGTCTTCATGGTGTGCCCATGTATATCATTTTGGATCGAGGTACGCAGTTTACTTCGCATTTCTGGAGGGCAATACAACGTGATTTGGGTATGCCGGTCGAGTTGAGCACAACATTTCATCCTTAGATAGATGGACAATCCGAGTATACTATTTAGATTTTGGAGAATATGCTCGGCGCCTGTGTTATTGTCTTTGGAGGTTCCTGGGAATTAGTTCTTGCTATTAATGGAGTTTGCCTACTACAACAATTATCAGTCAAGCATCCAAATTTTTCCCTAAGAGACATTATATGGTGGACGGTGTCGATCGCTGGTTGGGTAGTATGAGTCGGGGGAGGCTCGATGTTGGGTATAGATTTAGTACAGTATGCCTTGGAAAAGGTTTAGATCATTCACGATAGACTTCATGCAGCTCAGTCCAAGGAAAAGATATATGCTGATCGTAAGGTTTGTGATGTGGAATTCATGGTCGGAGAGAAAGAGTGCTGCTTTAGGTGTCACCCATGAAGGGCGTGATGATATTTGGGAAGAAGGGCAAGCTAAGCCCTAGGTTCGTCAGGCCGTTTGAGATTCTTTGAAGAGTGGGTGAGGTAGAGTACGAGCTCGCATTACCACCAAGTTTATCAGTATTACATCTAGTGTTTCATGTGTCCATGCTTCCAAAGTACCACGGCGATTCATCCCACGTGTAAGACTTCAACATTGTCCAAGTCGACAAGGATTTGACCTACGAGGAGGAGCCGGTAGTTATTCCAGACCGGCAGGTTCGTTAGTTGAGATCAAAAAGTTATCCTTCAATTGTGTATAGTGGAGAGGTCAGCCTATTGAGGTCGCAACCTGGGAGTTCGAGTCCAATATATAGAGCAGATATCCCTATGTTTTTACTGGCTCAACTACTTTTTTATGTCCGTTCACGGACGAACGATTGTTCTAGGGGTGAAGAACGTGATGACCCAAAAGGTCATTTTCTATTTTAGAATCCTATTCCGTATTTTGAGGCCTTCAAAATCTTATTTTATCTCTTCTACATTTGCGTGTGCAATCTAGGCGTGTATCCGAAAAGCTCTTACGTGAAAATTTTAAAAAAAATGATAATTTTGGCCTAAAGGTTGATTTTTTACTTCGGTAAATGTTTTAGGTCAACAGACCTGGATCCGTGTTCTGATGGTCCCGGAAGATCAGTAGTAAAATATGGGACCTACACATATGCCCTGAATCGTATTCCAAGGTCTCTAGCCCGAGAAATAAATTGTTGAAGGAAATTGATAAGAGTGAGCATATAATAATTTAAAGGATTTGATCTTGTTGGTATAGGGCCCGTATTTTTGTTCCAAAGCCCAGCATAGGTTCGTTATGATATTTAAACCTTATATGTGAATTTTGGTAAAAACAAAATTTATTTGATGTGATTCAGACCTTTGGTTGAGAAATAAAAGTATTGAAACTATCTTGAATATTTCATGCAATCTAAATTCATAGTTCTATGTGTTTCTTTTTGCGATCTGATCGCATAAGCATGTTCGTATAATGTTTTAAGACTTGTGTGCATGTTTGGTTAGGAGTCCCGAGGGCTTGAAGATTTTGGATAGGCTACAGAGTGATTTTGGAACTTAGAAATTTTCTGGCATAAGTGGTATGTGTAGCAGGCTGATCGAGAGGTCGGTTGTTGATACTTTACTCAGGAGACACAAGGTACTCCTGCAGGCGTCCGCAGGCCCCGACGTCCCCTCCTGTGTTTTCCTTATTTTTGCTTTAGTTTTTTTTGAGACAGATGTATTTTTCTTTCAAATACTTACTTGTAGTATTCGTAGAATGTTCATGAGTTGCGACACCAGATTCTGGGTGGTAACTATTTCGGTTTCGTTTATATTATAAGGATAATCGGTTAATCATGTACTTCTATTTTTATTTTCGCTAATCCAATTTTTATTAAATTCTTAATTATAAAAAGGTAAAGTACAAAAGTGAACAATTCTCTAACGTTGGCTTGGCTAGCGAGTGCGATGTTAGGCGCCATTACGGTCCCGACGGTGGAAAATTCAGACCATGACAAATACGAACCGACTATTTTATTCCAAGGGAAAAAAAGGATAGCTCCTTAAAAAGGGACAAAAGTGAGCCCCCGCGCAACTAACTATGCAAACAAAAAAACTAAGTACAAAATAATAAATTAAAAGTACAAAAGTTTTACTCAACATCACCCCCATCAATGCCATCATCTCTCTCTTCGCTTTGTTCAACAATGTCACCTCCACCACAATCATCTCCTTCAAAACGGTCATCATCAAAGGTAAGTCCTTCCTCAGCCTCATCGTCCCCATCAGCCTTTGGTGTCGTGGGCTCATAGCCGCATGCAAATCGTGCCTCACGCGTTTTGACACGAACTTCTTCAAAAGCTACTTTTAGAATGCTCCATGCTGCCAACAAGCTTTTATATATATATATATATATATATATATATATATATATATATATATATGGGCTTTTGAAGAAGTTCCTGTCAGATCCACATCTCGTACAAATGGCGAGGGAAGGACGTGGGAGGGGTCGAAGCCAACAATCAAGCCCTCTCATCCTCGAGAGCGGCAATTTGATCACCCGGGGTCGAAACTTCTCCCTCAAGCTTGCATATTCTCTCATCAAGTCGTGCCTCCCTTAGAGTAGTCGTCCCCATCTCAGTTGTGCTCTCAGACGTGAGAACGCAGATAGAATCATCCAATGCCATAGCCCTCACCAAGGCCATTACTCAGGCTCATTCGGCTCTCTCCAACTCGGCCACCTTCTCCACTAACTCAACACTTAGACCGGCAACCCTAGAATCACTTTGCTCAAGCTCTGCCTGCAAGCCGACCACCTTCACCTGAAGATCAACAAACTCAGTTGAAATGCTCTTGCCCACCTCGAGCTCTTCTTCTTTAGCCCTAAGTAGACCCTCAAGTTCGATACATGTACATGGACCGCATCAGGTCCTCGTCCTTTTTCTCCAACTCCTCCCTAAGGAACTGAGGATCTTTGCCTTCCCTAAGTTGTGCATGTATCTTGCGGCACTTGTCGATGTATCGACAGTACTCTGAAACCACCTTCTGGAAAAAGGCAGCATGCTTCTCCTTGTGGCGGAGAGTCTCAGTCTCCAAAATGAAAGTCAAAAAAAAAAGAAAAGAGGACAAAGAAAAGTCAGCAAGATCAAAAGACATGAAACAAATAAAGCCATAAAGAACTTACCCTCAAAGCCATTTCGGCTACACCCCGTGACAAGCCAATATCGCTAATCTCCCGAAGGGCTCTATTTTCGGTAGTGGAGCAGAGAACGGCAAATTGGGGCACCAGGATTACTGTGTCCTCCAGCAAGTCCAAGTTCGGGGAAATATTGATCACACGGGAGGAACTATCTATTCTCGCTTCCACCCAAGTGAACCCCTCTTCAAACATTCTTATGTCCTTGGGATCAATATTCGAACCGAAGTCGTAGTCATCTACAACCATGCCCTTTTACCCTGTCACTTGCTGAAGAGAAGGTACATGCTTATTTGAAGTTGACGGACCACTCGGAATGATTGCAGCCTCCAAGCTCTATCCTCCTTACAAAGAATCCATCTCCGCGATAAAAGGGGGCATTGTCATAACGCCCAAACTAATACCCCCCATACGGTTTAGACCCTACCAATATGAGTTCACTCATCGAAGGTCCCTCGGTCTCAGCCACTATCCTCTGCCTCTAAGGGGCCTCATCATCTTTGTTCTCCAATGACTCGTCGACTAAATGAACCGCAAGAGCTGGAACCCCCACCAAGGGAGATTCAGCCAGACGGGTAAGCCCATGGGAAGTCGAAGTTTACAAGACAGTGGCAGTCTGAGCGAGTTCACTTGGAACCACAAAAAGAATGGGCTCGACTTAGATATCTAACTGGCGAGAAGTAGGCGTAAGAGACCACTCCCTCCTTGCCCCTTCCAACCTCTAAACAAAGAAGAGAGATAAGAGGATAAAAATAATGGTATAGAAGTCAGTAATAGCTACCGAAGATGATTCACCGGCCACAGGTCTACCCCCGAACCTCTCATTGAAATACGACCACTCGTGAATCCCCATAGTATGGGTAAAACCCCATCTCACCCAGTCGATAATGTCAACAACTAGCAAAGGAGGATACCATTGGGCTGCAAAGAAAGAAAAAGAATGATCATATTACCGCCTAAGTCAACAGCAGTGATTTTAGAAGGGAAATACTTACGAGCAAAATTCCACTCCTTGGGTAACCGCTAAGGTTAAATACCACATGCGTCGTCTTCACGTAGAAGAAATTTTCCCAAAAGTGACGATTAGGTTTATCTCCATCTTTATAACCAACCCCTTTGTCCCCCGATGGTGCATATGAATCATCGTGCCCCTGTGAAAACTTAGGGCTGAGAGGTGAATCACATGGCATATAGAGATACCACGGCTGGACAAATCCGCGTATCTTATAAGAATGAGAAAAATCTTGTATATGTACAGAGAGAGATAAGCCAGTCACACATTGTAAAAACGGCAAAAATCCTTTGCCAATGAGAGAAGAGGAAGCGTATAGCCAATGACAAAAGGGTACACGTATAATGTGCAGTACCCCGGGCAGTGTGTGTTGGGATACATCACTACTAATGGGAACTATTTCAACATGGTCCGGGATTTGCCACTTAATTCTATATGCAATAATCATCACCTCATCCATTATAGAGATGACAGGTTTAGGTTTATCCTCAGGCGGACTTTTGAAGTCTGATCTAGCCTTCCCGGAGCGTGGAATTATCTCGTCCATGATGGGAAAGTTCTCATCTTCCACCATGTCCACCCCTTCCTCATGGTGAAGTGTATCTGCAGTCAACATCATAGGTTCAGAGGAAGTGTTGGCCATTTTTTTGATTGTGTGAAGAAGAAGTACAAAGATAAAGGATGTAGCAGTAGCAAAAGATACTAAGAAGAGGAAGAAAACACGGGAGCTGAAAATTCGAAGAAGAAAAGAACTTGGGCTTTAGGGGCTCTAAAAACACAACAATTCAGATAAGGAGTGCCTATACCCATTTAGAAGAACACAGGCACTCCAATCAAGAAAGCCCAAACGTTGCCTCATTAACTTTCAAATGGAAGAAGCGAGGAAAATGATGTAACGTATGGGAAACATGCGCCATAATGATGCGTGAAGAAAGTGTCATTTCAAACTAATATAACGGTCAGGTGCTACTTTTGAAGCGTTACCTAGCCACCTCACCAACAAAAGGGAATCACTCTTCGACCAACGTTCTCAGATTTCTCAAAAAATGCAACTGGTGTAGTCCGCACACCGAGCTCGCCCAAATACAACCTCGATGGGTGGAAGGACTAACTTATAGGTTGAGATCTGACCAGAAGAATCTTACTTAAGGAAGGACGACCAAGAACTAACCAAGACAAGGTCACGTATGAGAAGCAATACACTACCGAGTGATTCGGTTAAGGTCGAGGTCGAGCACTCCATTCAGCCTAAATGATTAGTTCAACCCTTAGATATTTCTAGAGGGATATTCCATAGGATATTCCAAGAACTTAAGTACTCAGGCTAAGGACCGTTGGTTAAAAAAGTATTTTTGTATAAATATCATTTGAGAGAGTACTTAGGGGGCGCTAACACAAACTTACACATACTGGTACACATTTCTTGATAGATAAGGAAGGATCTTCATCTCGGGATCCTCGTGAATGAGAAATGATAAAGGAAGCTCAGATCTTCATTATCCATCATTAGTTGCATTGTATCGAATGTATAGGGGTCAACCTTATTCAAGAACGGTGACCCTTTTTATCTATATATTTTTCGTTATTATTTTATATCATAAAAATCATCATCATTTTCTTATATTATGGGGTTTAATCACTGTTATAGTTAAATTTTATGTTCAGTTATGCCTGTTTTTTCTTATCCTTTATTTCGGATCTATGATAAATTATCTTTGGCTAGGATTTGCCTCAAATCTTCTTATTTAATTAGTTCAATCAAAAGTCTAATAATTTTGTCAAACAATTTGGCGCCGTGTGTGAGGATTTTCTAACCAAAGTTTTAGTTCTAGACCTAAATTCAGCGAGAGTCCTACTTCCCAGTTGTCGCAGCTAGCCCTATTATTACAAACACTAACTTGGGAAATTTATAGGCAATCTCTTGAAATAGGCAAACAAAACAAAGTCAGATCTTTGCACGAAATCGATATTATTTTTTGATATCTACACGAAAACCACATCTTGCTGAAGAGGTGAATTTGATATGTCGTGAGCGTGAGTTGTCAAAATTGGATTATGGCCACCACGCACTAGCACGTGCATCATCTTATTGCTATATTAATGCCAGATACCAATATACACTTTATGCACACTGCCCTCTCTCTATTAGAAAGGAATGATAGCCTATTGTGTAATTCTTTGAAATATCAAGCTTACCATGCATGTGTGTTTATGGTATGACTCATGTTCCCCTTACTTTTGTGCACTTGGGATTGGATCGGACCAGGACTCAAACTCGAGATCTTTAACGCAAATTGGAAGAAGTTGATATAAATAAAGTAACAATTGTAGAAAAAGAGGACGAAGAATCAACTGATGAAGCTCAAACAAGTGAGGACGAAGAATTCTCGGACGAGGTATGTCGATGAGGATTAAAAAAAAAATTTAAAAGTACTCTCATTTTATAGCTAGTTTCTTATATGTTTCAATCTAAATATGTGTTATATTATGCAGATGGTAGGCGAGGGTCAAGGTAACAATGACCCTACTAGTTCTCGGAGTCGAGAAAAGGCTAGGAAAAGAAAGAGGGGGGTACATAATGATACTCCATCTTTTCCACCCTCTTCAAAGATGCCTATTTCTTATTCTCCACGACATGGCTATTCTAAGCAGCCACAACATCACGAGTTCTACACCTTCATCCCGACACCAGGTCTTTCATCCTAGGGCCATAGGAGTATATGTCCGACATACAGTCTAGCTGCCTCATGGCCATGGAGATCACATCTGTCTGCATCGAAGACATCTATATACATCCCTACATATCACAACCACATGCATCGCATCCATCCATGTCACATCCACTCGGGTCACAGCCATTAGTATCACATCCACTTGGGCCGCATCCAGTTATGTCCCAGTCATAGGGATCACAACCATATTCATCAGCGACTCTATCCATTTCAGGCCTTCGCCTACGAGGTAGTAGCTCTGACCCCCTTACACCCTCCACACATGCATCTGATGTACATGCTTCGAACGATGATGATGAGAAAGTGCATTATTATCAATATGGCAGGATCATTATAGTCCCTGAAGGGGATGGGTAAGAGTTATTTATTATTTTTGTGTCTATTGTTTGGTAACATTTTTACTAAGATATTAATGTGTTTCTATTATTAAATTGAAGGTTCAAGAAAAGTAATAAGACTACGAGGATAATCACTTACGCCATCAGAAAGCTTTATGATGGCCCTTATGCGACTTGGACTTATTTACCATTCTCGCTGAAAGAGCAAATTTTCAATCTATTTAAGGTATAAATATTTTTTGAGCAGTTTAATAATTTATATTTATGATGTGTCCGTCTAATATTTAATTTTAAAATACAGATCAAGTGTGTATAGGAAGACTACTATAGCGCAAAAGTGGATACAATTTTTCATCTTAAAGATCGCAAGAGATTGGTGGATGCTTTCTTCAATGCTAGAAAGAAGAAAAAGCGGCATGGCTTGTTACTTCAGAATTTATGGGATGATTCTCAAAGGCAATGGCTTACCGCAGAGTTCTTAGAGAGGAGCGAAAAAAGAAAGAAACCTCGCGCATCCTAGAAGGAGGCTCCTTGCACATTGGAGGTGCGGTCGGCCTACTT
This sequence comes from Nicotiana noctiflora, assembly GCA_032618575.1. Taxonomy (NCBI): domain Eukaryota; kingdom Viridiplantae; phylum Streptophyta; class Magnoliopsida; order Solanales; family Solanaceae; genus Nicotiana; species Nicotiana noctiflora. Next base: position 364,500 of record JASVEL010014064.1, read on the forward strand.
ACAATATAAAAAGATTGGTACATAATTGTTTAAATTATTTTATTTTTCTAAGTATATCTATTATATTTATTAACTAAATTAATTTATTTTCAGGAAAATAAGTTGGGGCATCCAGTGATCCATTATTAGCTATTCAAGGAGACGCATATTGTAAAGAAGAAGAAAGAGACAAATCAAAAAATATGGATCAAAGACCGGGCCTCGACTGCATATGTAAGCTTTCAATTTTCCTAAAGTATTATAATTTACTTTTATAAGAATTTTGAAATACTTATTTAATTTAAAATAATATAGGGTCTCTACCAAAATAACGTGAAGGAATTCATTCATAGTCATCCAACTGGTGAATCGGGGGAGCAACCCAACCTTCGGACGAGGGTGTTGAAAGAATATGGTTGGAGTTTGTTGGCGGTCCAAAATGGGGAAAGGTATACGGGCTTCCTACTAAAAATTTACATCGCTGTAAGTGTGGAATGCAGGGAATATGGACTTCCTCGTAAGGCGAGCAACTTAATGGAGAGAGTCTCTACGCTATGCGGGAGATAGTGACAAAGCTCACATCCGAGCTAGAAGCGGCCAAGGAAAGGGTTAAAAATGCTCAATTCCTTTGCATGCAAGCTCAAATCAGAACTCTCCTATCTACTCGAGCTTTTCCGTTGCCCCGATCTCGTGAATCATTGCCAGAGGGTCGACCTCCACGTGGTCGTTCTTCCCGTCCTGCTCGTGATAATTTCTCTTGTCCTCCCCGTGATCGTTCTTTCATTCTTCCACAAGACCGTTCTCTATACCGTCTTGTAAATGAAAGTTCATCAGACGGTGATAATGAAGTTGTGGAAAACATCCCTTGACTTTTATATACTTTGAATTAGACAAATAGAACCAGTTTTAAACTTATTGTAATTAGTTTTAACTTGGCTTTGAAGTATTTATTGAATGTTGTTGTTGTTGTTGTTGTTGTTGTTGTTGGGGGTATTGGTATGCTGGTAGGTGGTGTAGCTACCAAAACAGGCATTTTATGCCAAAATTAAACCCAAAAAAATCGACCAAAGTTGGTCGGGTTTTAATTTTTAAAAAAGTAATTGCACATTACCGACCAAAGTTGGTCGGTATTTTTTAAATAAAAAAATTAATTGCACATTACCGACCAAAGTTGGTCGGTAATGTTGAATTAACCGACCAACTTTGGTCGGTGTTGCCTGCACTGTTTAGGTTACTGACCAAACTTGGTCGATAATGTTTAATTTTAATTATTTTAAAAAATATATAGTTTGAGTTACTGACCAAAGTTGGTTGTTTTTATTAATTTTAATAATTAATAAAAAAGCCATAAGTTAAATTAATAAAATATATTTCCGACCAAAGTTTATCGGTAAATCATTTAAAATTAGTTAGATGGTCGTTTTAAGCTACCGACCAACATTGGTCGGTAATTCCGACAAATATTGGTCGGTAATCCATTCCGGCCATCAAAATATTGCCCAAGCTCATAACCGATTAAAGTTGGTCGATTTTTCTGGTCGGTATTTAGCGGATTTCTCGTAGTATTTATTTCGGATTTATGATAAATTATTTTTGGCTAGGATTTGCCCCAAATCTTCTTATTTTAGTTCAATCAAAAGTCTAACACTTTTTGGTCGAACAAAACTTTAGTATAATTTAAAATGCTCCGCAAAGTAAGAAATCTTGTTGTCAAAGAAAAACTATCGACTCACTAAAACAGTAAGAGTGTCGCATAAAATGAAAGAATTACGTACAGTTTCATGCCATGCAAATCTGAGACTGTTTATCAAATACTTCTGACTAATTGATTTAGAACTTTAGATATTATGAGAATCATTTCCAATTATCCAAATTAAGAAAAAACTTATTGATATAATATTTAGTTATTAATGGGAAGAACTTCTTAATTAATTCGATACGTAATCACTAATTATGAGCAATAACTAGTTAATAGGAAAAAATAACAAAATAAATTGAGATAATTATTCAGCTCAAACAAGCTTTCTAAATCCTGGTAATAAAGCAGCAGGTAATGATAAAAAACAGTAAGGAAATGTAAATCATTGAATTACTTGATCCAGCTGTAGGCTGTAGTAATAGAAGGATTTGCTATAGCTTTTCAGAAAGTAACTCCTCATTTTTGGTGATATTATATTATTTTCGTCGTAGATACGACACTTCCTTGTAACGATTAAGTTATTTTTTGATATAATTTTTATGTTATGTTATAGTATATATTCTTTATAATAATATTTTATTATAACATCCAAAAAATATAAGAACAAACGAGACTGTTATAGAGAAGTTTGATTGTACCGTATATTATTAATTAGAAAGTCTTGAATTATTTTTTTTTACCAAACTTTTCGAGTTCCTTATGTAAATGCTAAAGTACGGTATATGCATATTTCTTTTTTAGTGAGAAATGGATTTCTAATATTTTACGTTATATCTTTAGTTCAAGTGTTCTCTTGGAAAACTAACGTGGATTGCTAGTAAATTGATTTATTAGCTTCTCTTCATGATGTAAATAAGGATTTAAGTTGAAGTTATATATATAATATTAGCAATGTCAAGAAATTTTACTCTAATCAAATTAAATTTATGGGGTATAAAAGTAGTACTCCTACATGTTAGTGTGACTGAACTTATATATGCACTAGTGTAAAACTTTAGTAGTAATACACTATTTACGTGGGAATAAAAAACAGCAAACGAACTGCATGAAATGTTGTGTTGACACCTGTCTTCAGACGCGTTTTATATGCTTTTAGAAAGACTTTTGCCTCGTTTCTTCGGCTCCTCACTCAGACCCCATCTTGAAAGATCTCAAACAGAAAATTTTCTGTTTAATTTTCAGTTTTTCTAAAGTTATTATCATCGTCATTCCGAGGTTTGAACTCATTAAATCTTGTCCTTTTCTTCATTTTAATTTGTTTGTTAATTAACGTTGCCTTCTGGATTATAGATATTTGTTTGTTGTCGAATAATGTTTTGTCTTCTGATCGCTGAGATAATCATGGAGAAATTTACTGCAAACTCTCGAATTCTTTCCTTTACATTGTTTTGGGATGTATTTCTTGTCGATCGTAAGAGTGGAGATCAACCTTTTCATTAGGTACAGAGACAGTGGCGAAGCCAGGAATTTCGCTAAGTGTGTTCAAGATTTAAAATACATGAATAAAAAATAATTTATGATTCATATATACAGTATAATCTTTTTATATATACAGTAGAATATTTCGATGAAGGGTGTTCAACTGACCAACATTTTATATGGGGCTAGCACTTATTGTGGGAATGCAGAGTGTTATATGTTCTGTTCTCGACAGATACTATTAGAGGAAAATGTTTCTTCTTATTTATCATGTTGATTGTTGTGTCTGTGAGATTCTGATAAGTTTCAGAAGATATATAGTTCTTGAAATGAATGAGATCTGTAGTTTAAGATTCGTAAAAAGTACTTCATTTTTAGACCAATGCCTGTATGGCTTATCCACTTCGTGTAGTTTGTTGAGATCCATTAAAACAGGAGCGATGTAAATTCGAGTTCATTGATTCGTTGTATAAAGATTTTCTTTTTGTTTGTTAAGGTTTACTTAATCATATTTGTTTTGGGAGGTTGACAAGAATCAATCATTTCGAGATTCTATTTCACTTATTGGTTCAACTATTTGATCTATGGGCGATACGAACTAGTATTTACTGATGCATAAAATATGCACATTACAGTCATGGCACGTTTGGCACCAGATGGAGCTCAATTTGATGCCCGTCAATACGATTCTAAGATGAACGATTTGTAAGTTATCATGGTATTCATTGCACAATACTAACATTAGCTTTTTCCTTGAACCATTACCATTTTTATATTTGTTTAATTGCTCAGTGAGACTGGCTAAAACTTGTACTTGTCTCTGTTATTACTTATATGGTGCAGGCTTGCCGCTGATGGAAAAGATTTCTTTACATCATATGACGAAGTTTATGACAGTTTTGATGCTATGGGTCTGCAAGAGAACCTTCTCAGGGGCATTTATGCCTATGGTACTGTGTGTTGACCTTTTAATTTTTCTCTACCATGGAAATTCTTTAAATTTTGCTTTTTAATCTGATAAGCATTCTATTAATAACGGAAAGTGGATGTGTCCAGTTGGTTTTCAGTAGGTTCTTGTTCAGAAGTACCATTTAATTGTGACTTTCTGAAAAAAGTTTCTTTCTGTGGCTTAAACTTGTTGATTTTGTCTCTTCAAAGTGGTTCGGAAACTTAAAAGTTATCGTTCTCCTCTTTGCCTTTTTCCCATTCCATGCTTCTTATGTTGGAAACATAATTTTGAATATTCTAGATTCAGTACATTCTATTATATAATACGTGTATGATTTTATCCATATGGCTCGTAGGGTAAGATTTTTGTATTATTTGGGTGCATGCTATTTGTGTTCTCAAGAAGGCTATGTTCATAGCGTGTGTGAAAGGATTTGGTAGTACTGAGGGATTTATCTTTTAGCACCTACAGAAGCCCATTTTGTGGTGGTGTTATGTAAGAGTGGAGTTTTCTATATATTACTAGAGTTCTTCATATGAATCTCCCTCTTCCGTGCTATTTGTGCCTTATGATATCATGAAGAGCCGACCTTATATTCCAACATCTTAATGGTCTTTTTTGCTGCATGCAATCTTTGATGCTTCTTTTGAAGGTTTTGAGAAACCTTCTGCAATTCAGCAAAGAGGTATAGTTCCATTTTGCAAGGGACTTGACGTAATTCAGCAGGCTCAATCTGGCACGGGAAAGACAGCTACTTTTTGTTCTGGAATTCTGCAGCAGCTTGATTATGGTTTAGTGCAATGTCAAGCGTTGGTGTTAGCACCTACTCGTGAACTTGCTCAACAGATTGAGAAGGTGATGCGAGCACTTGGTGACTACCTTGGGGTTAAGGTCCATGCTTGTGTAGGTGGGACTAGTGTCAGGGAGGATCAACGTATTCTTGCGGCTGGTGTTCATGTTGTTGTTGGCACCCCCGGACGTGTGTTTGACATGCTGCGAAGACAGTCTCTCCGTCCTGATTACCTCAGAATGTTTGTGCTAGACGAGGCTGATGAAATGCTGTCACGTGGTTTTAAGGATCAGGTACTTCAACCTCTGCAGTAATGCATTTTACATCTTATAAGTATAACTGTGTTTGAACAAGTTCAGGTCCGAGGTCTACTAGGTTTGCCAATTTTAGAATATCTGGAATTAGTTCTTTGGAGCAACCAATATAGAAATCCAAATTTAGATCATGTTAGATGTTCTTGTATTCTGTCGACCAGTCATCTTACTCATTGTTGGGAATAAGATATTGAAGTTTTGTTACCATTTGTGTTATTGGCGCGGCATTTAGTACCCGTCCCATTTATTTAGTTCCTAAGGCCATTATAAAGAAACCCATCCTGTTCAAATTTTTCCTCAATTTGCTGATTGTAAAGAGTAAATATACAGAGTTGATCATAGTTTCCCTCTTACTTGATTTTATGCAGACTTTGAGAAACTGCTAATTTTGATTCTTTTTTCATGTGTCTATACTGGTAGATATATGATATTTTTCAGATGCTACCTACCAAAGTTCAAGTCGGAGTGTTTTCTGCGACTATGCCACCAGAAGCCCTTGACATCACAAGAAAGTTCATGAATAAGCCCGTGAGAATCTTGGTTAAACGCGATGAATTGACACTTGAGGGTATCAAACAGTTCTATGTTAATGTTGATAAGGAAGAGTGGAAGCTTGAGACACTGTGTGATTTATACGAGACTTTAGCGATCACCCAGAGTGTCATCTTTGTGAACACCAGGCGCAAGGTCGATTGGTTAACAGACAAAATGCGAAGCCGTGATCACACAGTCTCAGCTACACATGGAGATATGGACCAGAACACTAGGGATATAATCATGCGCGAGTTTCGCTCTGGTTCATCTCGTGTCCTTATCACAACCGACCTGTTGGCTCGTGGTATAGATGTACAACAAGTATCACTTGTGATCAATTATGATCTCCCGACTCAACCAGAGAATTATCTCCATCGTATTGGAAGAAGTGGAAGGTTTGGAAGGAAAGGAGTTGCTATCAACTTTGTGACAACAGACGACGAAAGAATGTTGTTCGATATTCAGAAGTTCTACAACGTGATCATCGAAGAACTTCCCTCAAATGTTGCTGATCTCCTCTGAAAAACTTATGTTTGTGGCTGGAGCTTTAAGCAGAAAGAGTAACCATGTTATAGTGTCCACACCATTCCAGCTTATAGCATAGAATTAGTCTTTTAACTACCATTTTTATCTAGTGTCTAAGACAGACCCTTGGCAGTAATGCTGCTTCAAATTTTGCAGTAGGTAAGGTCTTTTGTTTTTCATTTCCTAATTCTTAAACTTCTTTGGCATTTTGTAGTTTATTTGAGTTCTTAATTTTGTGTTCTTGCTTTCTTTCTTCTTTTTTTGGCATAGAAACTTGAACTATAAACTGGGAAGTCTTGAAAGGTTTTTCTTTACGAGAGTGTTGTGACCAAGAGGTTACGGGTTCAAAACATCCCTTTGCATAAATACAGAGTAAGGTTGTTTCAGGAGCAGTCCAATGAATTTTGTTGCTGGGGCCTTAACGTATTTAAACAAAAAATTATTATTATCTTATTTGAAGTCTACTTTTCTACCTTTTTAGATGCAAAGTTACTACTTATAATAATATTATAATCAATTTCTTTTAATAAGTCTTTCTCAATTGAAAACAACATAAGTCAAATTTGTTTTCCCTTTTTATACCACTTCCCATATAATTTTACTTTTTCACTTCACATAATTTCTTTTTTACTTATATATAGCCTATTAGGTGTAATAAAAAATAGGGTTCCTGCAAATATGAGGCCTAAAGCAATTGTTTTATCTGTTTTATGGAAGGGTCACTCATGTGTTACAATAGACTCTTATGGTCTAGCCCTTCCTCGAATCTCACGCATAGCGGGAGCTTAGTGCACCGGACTGTCTTTTAGTGCATAGTGATATTTTCTAAGCTTGTGTAGTCTTATTTTTTTAGCTAAGAAAAAGAAAACAAGTGATTTACTTTTTTTTTGTCCGGTACTCGTATTGGAATTCGACTATATCTGGATTCGCGTCATACAAAGTTACTACTAATAATTATCTTATAATCAATTTCTTTTAATAAGTCTTTCTTAATTGACAACATAAGTCATATTTGTTTTTTCTTTTTATATCACTTCCCATATGATTTTACCTTTTTACTTCACATAATTTCTGTTTAACTTATATATAGCCTATTAGGTGTAATAAAAAATAGGGTCCTCACAAATGTGAGTCATAAGGTAGTTGTTTTATCTGCTTTAGGGAAGGGTCACTCATATTTACAATAGACCCTTATGGTTCGGCCCTTCCCTAAATCTCGTGCATAGCAAGAGTTTAGTACACCAGACTGTCTTTTAGTGCATAGTGATCTTTTTTAAGCTTGTGTAGTCTTATTTTTTTAGCTAAGAAAAAAGAACACAAGTGATTTACTTTTTTTTGTCCGGTACTCGTATTGTATACGGAACCCGATTCGCGTCATGTAGGGCCCTATTCGCAGGGAAGCGCTCCCTACCAAGGATTTTTCCATACCCAGGGCTCAAACTCGAAACCTCCGGTTAAGGGAAGAGTAGTCTCAACCACTGCACCACACCCTTTGGCAGCAGGGGCGGAGCCACGGTAGTTGTTGCGGGTTCGGTAGAATCTAGTAACTTTTGTTTAAATCTTGTATTTGTATTGAAAAATTTAATGAATATATACAAATTGTTAATTTAGAATCCAGTAACTTAAAAGAATTATAATCCCGAATTCACGAGGTTCAAATCCTAGCTACGCCTCTATTTGGCAGTGCAAACAACAATAACAATAACAACGACCCAGTGTGATCCCACAAATAGGATCTGGGAGAGGATAATATGTACGCAGGTCTTACCCTACCCGAGAGATAGAGAGTTGGCAGTGCAAACAAGTGATTTACAAATTGTCGGTTACACAATTTGCTTGACAGTTGACACACTTGGAATGCATTGCATACAACAAACAAATAAACATGACATTAAATCCAAGTTGTTGGGTATTAATTTGTTGTTAGTACAAAAGAAGTTGAGGTTTCTGACGCTGCAATGACTCATCATTGAATACTCTATGTTTCTGGTTTATATTTTAGTACTGAAGTACTCTTTACTTAATTGCATAAAGCAGTGTCTAAGGCACATATAACATTAATTATAGTTGGTACAATTTACATGTGAAAACAAACTATCATGTGCAAAGAATTAATGGCAAGGCTTGGACTGCTTGTTCAATTGGGAGTTTTTGCATTCCCTTCAAGATTAGACTGCTAAAATGTTTGACTTATTATGAAGACATATTCCTTCTCAATTCTCCCCCATATATATAAAGTCTAAGCATGGAATTCTTTTATTTTCTTGAAATTGGTATAACAAGTCAATTGGATAAACCAAATATGTATCAATTTTTCTTTGGATTTGACTTAAAATACAGGAAATCTTCAAATATCACATCCCCAAGTCATTTTTATAGACTTATTTCTCATTTCTCATTTGTTTTATATAAACTACCAAGAAAAGACGAAAACAACCAAAAATAAAGATAATATCTTATTCTCCTTTAAAAAGGAAGTTAAAAAACATAACTAGATAGACCAATTTTATTGAGATTTAAACTCATGATAATACACTTTCTTTTTTAAAATATCTATTACATTGAGATCAATGTATTTTTTTGGACCAATATAGAAGTAAAGAAAAGGGGACCTTAAGAATTAAATCTACAAGTATAACAGTAATGGGTCGATTGGTAGGATGTATAAGAATAATGCTAAATAAGGTGTATTAATAATATAGGGAGTACTAATACATGAGTTAGTAATGCTAAGCATTAGTTATGCAGAAATTATTTTTTATCCATTATTTGTGTGGTGTATTAAAAAATAAAATGTATTGCATAATTTTTAAATTTTTTAATTATTTACAAAAATATCCTCCATATTCATTAACTTTAAGGGACTTCAAGAATAATTTTGTCTTTAACCATGATAGCACATTATTAGCCTTGGTATTGCTAATACCTTAGTTTGCTATGTATTAGTTATACACAGGTTAATACCAAATAGGTTGTAAAACAAATACTTGCACTAGTAATACATAAGTCGAAAAAGTGTACCAAACAATGGACTAGTAATATGAAAAGCCAATGCATACATTCTTTTCTCTAATGCATCAACAACAACAACGGCCCAGTGTGATCCCACAAATGGGGTCTGGGGAGGATAATATGTACGCAAGCCTTATCCCTACCCCAAGAGATAGAGAGGTTGTTTCCAGGAGACCCTCAACTCAAAAAGCAACAAAAGATGATATATTATTAGTATCGATAAACTCATAATAAAATGACATAAAATAGCAAAAATAACAGCAAAAGGAAATACATGCCATACGAAAAAGATGGAATACACCATAATATCCAGCAAATAAAGCCTTGCATCCGTAGTGGACCCGTAGCATCCTAAGCCTAAAATCCTAAGACTAACTCATAACTGGCTAGTCTCGCTCTAGTGCCCTGTAAAAATATTCATAACTTCCCCTAACCTACAACCTTAATGCTCGACCTCCACAATTCTTTGTCAAGGGCCATGTCCTCAGTAATCCTAAGTCGCGTCATGTCTTGCCTGATAACCTCTCCCCAATACTTCTTAGGTCTCCCTCTACATTTCCTCGTGCCCACCACTGTCAGTCGTTCACACCTCCTCACTGGTGCATCAATGCTCCTCGTATGAATGTGCCCGAACCATCTATGTCTTGCTTCTCGCATTTGTCCTCCATGGGAGCCACGCCCACCTTCTCTCGAGTATCTTCATTTCTAATCATATACATCCTTGTATGCCCGCATATCCACCTTAACATACTCATTTCTGCTACTTTCATCTTTTGAGTGTGTGCGTTCTTAACCGGCCAACACTCGGTCCCATACAACATGGAAGACCTAACCACTGTTCTATAAAACTTACCCTTTAGTAACAGTGGGACTTTCTTGTCACACAGGACTCCCGACGCTAACCTCCACTTCATCTACTCAACCCCTATACGGTGTGTGACATCATCGTCGATTTTCCCTTACCCCTGAATAACTGACCCAAGGTACTTGAAGCTTCTCCTCTTGGGAATGACTTGAGAATCAAGCCTCACTTCTATTCCCGCTTCCGTTGGCTCGAACCCAAATTTGCACTCGAGGTATTCCATCATCGTCCTGCTCAACCGGAAGCATTTAGACTCAAGGGCTTATCTCCAAACCTCTAGCCTCTCATTGACGCAGCCTCGTGTCTCGTCAATTAGAACTATATCATCAACAAATAGCATGCACCATGGCACATCCCCTTGAATATTATGAGTTAGTGTATCCATCACCAACGCAAATAGGAAAGGGTTGAACGCAGACCCTTGGTGTAACCCCATAACAACCGGAAAGTTCTCGGAGTCGCCTCCTACTGTTCTAACCCGGGTCTTAACTCCATCGTACATGTCTTTAATCGCCCTAATGTAGGCAATCGGGACCCCTTTAACCTCTAAGCATTTCCATATGACCTCCCTAGGAACCCTGTCGTATGCTTTCTCCAGATCAATAAACACCATGTGGAGATCTTTCTTCTTATCCCTGTATTGTTCCATCATCCTCCTAATAAGGTGGATAGCCTCTGTGGTAGATCGCCCCGCATGAACCCGAACTAATGCATCCTACCAAATAATTCGTAAGTCTTGGTGGTATACGGGCTAAATTGCAAATTCATGAATCATGACCAATAAGAGTTCTTTATTTAATTATCCAACAATAATATTGGGGTACGACTAAATTCGAATTCACATTTAGAAGTTTTATATTAGAGGTAAGTGTTTAGTGTGGTTCAACTAGCGTAGGCGTGATTTTTTATAAACGGTGTCACTATCTTTAGAAATAAGCCTCTAACGGTCAAAAAAATTGTAGAGCCAAGGGAGTTTGAACTCAAGCCCTCTCACATCAAATTTGAAGTTGTCAACCACTAGACTATTAAGTTGTTTTGATGCAATTGATGTCACTTTTAATGATTTTATCTTGTATTTCTGTTTTACTTATTATTTTTATATACATATGTATATAATTTTTCGACGAAGCGGTATCCCGTGACACCGCTTGGAATAATATAAATCCGCCCTGAATCAACAGTCAACATTGACTAATAATACATGTGGCATTTGATTATGAAAGAATGATACATTCAGCCCCATGCGCCATCAACACATGCAATTTGTGGGGAACAGCATTAAATTTTTACAGCCATATTGCATCATTGGAAAAGTCATAGCACACCTTTTAATTTAAAAAAAAAACATAAAAAAGCTACTCAAAGTTTAGAATAAAGATATTAAAGCCACCACATTGAGCTGATCAATTCATATTTATTCCAAACTGAAACTTAAAGCAAAGCCTGATAACCCTTTTCTTTCCTTTGTATACAAATGGAAAATTTTAGATCTAAATCAACCAGAGAAAGAAAAAATATGCCAATGGAGAACTACTATAGCAGTGAGAGGACAGGTCCAAAAAACATGCAAGATCTAAGGAGTTATAGTACTTCACATACTTATTCATCAGTAGAGCAAAACCCTAATTATGATAAGGAAGTGAAGATCAAGAGGAGCAAGAGTAAAGTAATGGCATCTTCTTCTTTAAAAAATTGGAATTTTAATGATCCTGAATTGCAGAGGAAGAAAAGAGTGGTTGGATATAAGGCTTATGCTGTGGAAGGTAAGATGAAAGGTTCATTTAGAAAAAGTTTTAGATGGATTAAAAATACTTGCAACCATGTTGTTAATGGATTGTGGTGAATTTTCATTATTTCCTCCTCTTCTTTGGTAATTTAATTTCTTGGCTGTTTTCATTTTTTTTTATTTTTTAGAATTAAGCATTTACTTATTAATCTTCTGTTAATGGGACAACTTGAAAAAGAGAGTTATCTTTTTATGAAAATTGATCTGATCAATGTATCCCATAATTTACAAAAATTTCTTAGAACTCAGATTGTTGTGATCTTGCAAAATTAATCACTGTAATGTAACAGATCGTTCTCCTCTTGCAGATCTTTTATTATTTGACCCCACCACTAAAAATAAAACAGAAAAAATTGGCTAATATCACGTTCGGTAGCCGCATATAAGAAGACTGCGTTTAATTAGTACAGTAGAATATTTTAGGGTGAGCAGTCGTTTGATTTATTTAGTTTTTCGTTGGTAGTTAGACTCGACAACAACAACTACCAAGCAAAGTGCTTGGGAGGTAACGTGTACGCAGACCAATCGTACTAATAACAGAAACATAAAAACCGAAAGATGAATGACATGCAATAACAGTAACCATAATATAAGGCCTGGAGCTAAGTCAAACAACAAGAATAGTATGGGTTCAACATAAACTGCAAGTCATCTAAGACCAATCCTAATCCAACCCCGCTTCACCCCCAAAATGACGTAAGAAAAGCTTTACTACTCCTATCCTACAACCCTAATACGTGACCTTCAGGCCTTCCTATCAAGGGTTATATTCTCGAAAATGTGCAGGCGTGCCATATCCTGCCTGATCACCTCTCCTCGATACTTCTTAGGTCTCCCTCTACCTCTTCTTGTATCTACCACGGCTAACCTCTCACACCTCCTCACCGGTGCATCGAGGCTTCTCTTCTGCACGTGCCCAAATCACCGGTGCATCGAGGCTTCTCTTCTGCACGTGCCCAAATCATCTGAGCCTCGCTTCCTGCATCTTCTCATCCATAAGAGCGACGCCCACCTTCTTCCGAATATCTTCATTCCTAATCTTGTCTGGAACCCGCATATCCACCTCAACATCCGCATCTCCGACCATATTCCTAATCTTGTCTGGGACCCGCATATCCACCTCAACATTCGCGTCTCCGGCCATATGTGTTCAGTTCAGTATATATTGACTACCAATCAAGTTGTCTTACTCCATTTAAAGGATAAAAGTTTTGATTCCGAAAAATGTCAACAAGGATCTCATCACTATCTTTTTATTGGATTTTCATATTTTTTGACGACGACAAATCTAACAATAAAATTGATGACGGAAAAAAAGGGGGATATTTACACGTAACAGAAATCCGTTGTGATATTTGGTGTAAGAAGTTCCAACTGGTAATAATATGCTAATAAATTGGCGCTTGAGGAGGCATATTACTAGTAACAATGACTGCAAACTCGCTAATAATTGGCGCTTGAGGAGGCATATTACTAGTAACAATGACTGCAAACTTGCTAATAGTTCTTGTATACATAAAGGTTGAGTGGACATCTCGAATAAATTACTGTCTCAGATATGACACAAAATAACAAAGGCTAATATCAACCAATACGACAACGCTTCGTCGAGAAGGAAACGGCCCGAATCACCAGCTACGACCCCTAAATTGACCAGGCAGTGATTGACTGATAAGTATTTTAGTAGCTTGAACAAAAGAAGAATCTGCTCATGTTTAAAACAAATGATTTCTCGGCAATAATACATGACCTTCATAATTCAGAACATGACATAAACAAGAATACCACGGCAGAACAAGAACAAGCAAGAGATAAGAGATATGGGAAGTGTGTGGAGAAGCATAAACTGGAATCTGTGAGTTGGATCTGCAACTCCATCATATCCTTACTGTGCTTCTGAGAATCTGAGATTGCATCCCAAATTTTAATTGTATAATTCAACTTTGTGGTACTTCCTGGCAGCAACTAATATTATAACGCTTACTTCCCCAAGTTGGTGTGCCAAAATTTACAGTGAACAAAGAACTGAGACAAAGCACAGCTACTAATGCAGTCCCTCATCATCGAAAACTTAAACCCTCTATTCCCTTGACGGTGGACTCTAAATTCTTTATGTTGGCGTTTTTGATAGAGGAGCTGCGCTTGTGATCTGAGGACACAACTGGTGAACTCCTCCGTGCAGCACTGGATACTTTACGCAATGATCCAGGGTTTGCGTCTTTTGTCCGAGTGATGGAGGGGTCAGGTTCAACCCCAGCCATCACTGGGTCTCGGATGCTAGAGACAACTGGACGCCTTGATGGTCCACTTGACCGGAAAAAATTAGAACTGGATAACTGCAAACAAAAACTCAGTCAAATTCTGTTATGGTACGCGTAGGTTTTGAGCGTATTCCCCAAAGTATAAGCTGTGAATCCATAATTGTACTAAATTCTGATTCTTAATGCATGCCACCTATTTGCTCTCAGGTCGGCAGTTACATTGAAATATCAAATGAATACAAGATTTCTGTCCTGTTCCACGATGACCAAGCACACATGTAGAAGAAATAAATATAAGGGTAACATAATGCTCACCCCTAGTTGTGCATGCACCCACCTTTTCTTTGTTCTACAGACGAACCACACCACCCTTTTGGCCGTCTAACCTATTGCCAATCACCTATCACTCAGTGAAGGAGATTCAAAAGGCATAGAGGTATTTGAACATTAAGGGGTCGAGTTCAGAATGCTATCACACAACACATTCGATTTGGGTTCGAAATCAATTACTTGTACTTATTTAGTTAATTATTTTTACCACACATATACAGGGATAAACCCGTAACTAAAGCACTACATCTGCCTGTCTCTTCATGATTGCCAAGGGAGACTTGATCTTATTCCACTTTCACCTATTCAACAACAACAACCCAGTATAATCCCACTTAGTGGGGTCTGAGGAAGGTAGTGTGTACGCAATTCTTACCCCTACCCGGGGTAGAGAGGTTGTTTCCAAATAGACCTCCGACATCCTTCTCTCCAAGAACTTCCCACCTTGCTCTTGGGGAGACTCGAACTCACAACCTTTCGGTTGGAAGTGGGGGTTGTTTACCGTCAGAGCAACCCCTCTTGTCACTTTCACCTATTTCATAATAGAAATAATAAATTACTACTCCCTCCGTTTCAATTTATGTGAACCCATTTGACTGGGCACGGAGTTTAAGAAAAGGAGAAGACTTTTGATCTTGTGGTGTAAAATGAAGCACATATATTTTGTGTGACTATAAATCATTGCATAAAGTTAAATTGTTTCCAAATAGAGAAAGAGGTCACGGACTAAAAAGTAAATAGGTTCACATAAAATGAAACGGAGAGAGTATGGTGTTGGGAGAAAACCCAGTATACAAAAGGTATACAAAGCAGAAAATCTACACAAATATGTGATTCTCCGTAGTCTATAATATAAAGACACCCAATCCTCTATCCCTACAGGAACTTCGTGGCTGCTCCAAAAGTTTAGCGAAATAAAGATAAGCCCTATGCTTTACGAAGTCATTCTTTGCTTCAAAAGCTCTCCTGATCCTTTCCCTCAAAAGAGCCCACATGAGCTTTAGAGGCACAACAGTTCACGATTTAATTATTCAACTTCTACCCTTCCACATCTATTCTGCATCCCCCCCCCCCCCACACACACACACCCACCCACAAAGAAAAGCTTAAGAGAAAAAACTAGAGAGCCAAAAAAGAGTTCCAACCTACCTGATACACATCAAATGATTTTTCAGGATGAAATAAATGAAGAGATTCAGGAATTTTAATCCTTCAGGAACTGCAGGAATTATCCTCCACTTGATGAAGTACACGGTTAATTAAAAATGCCACACAAACTTCATGATTTTTGCTACTGCATGTATACTTCCTCATTCCAAAGTACTTGATAAAATACGATTGCTACAGAAACTAGCTATATATATATCCAGATAAAGCCAAATGCAATCACATTGACTTTTAATAAGTAAAACTGCCACAGTATTTATTTGCAGTAGTACTACGCTCCCCCCCCCCCCCCCAAAACCCACACACACACAAATCTTAACCAGGAGAAGGGGTTTTAAAAATAAGGAGAGAGGAGGAGGACAGACCTCTTTACCCATCGGTAAATCATTAGCAACTGCGCCTTTTTGCTTCAATAAGCTTCCAGAATTGTAATGCAGCCCCGTGCTCTTATTACGTGTAAGATTTGATGAAGACCAACCAGTCGGTCGACCTTCTTCGCCACCTGCATAATAAATGTAGCATGTATATATAGCTCCCAGGGAATAAGAAACAAGCAAATTTAGAAGTGGCATTCCATCCAAGATAAATGATATGATGGACTAACCCAAACTGATTCTAATTTTATCTTTGCATTATATTAAAGAGACAAGATACCCATTAATAGAAGAGCTTGAACAGAGGTGGGATGACATGTTCCATAAAGCTATGTTGCACAGACTCTCCAAAATGATGCCGCACCCGTGTCGGATCCTTCAAAATTACACTATTTTTGAGGATTTGACATGCAACCCGCAACATTTTCGGAGAATCCGAGCAACATAGCCATAAAGTAAGCAGGAAAGGCGAAAAAAAGATCAATTACAAGCTCCCCGTTAAAAGTAATTTCCTGACAACTTTATGCCACAGCATTTAGCAGACTGATTGCTTAGTTTCCCTTCCTTTTTTTGGGAGGGGGGGGGGTTACTCTTTTTCTTATTTTTGGGTAGGGGGAGTGTTGGGGCGAGGGGAATGCCTTGTGCTGGAGCATACCTGATTGCCTCTCAACATTAACAAGAGCCTGAGGCATCCCTGAACTTGGTCCAGCAGTACCACCCTGTCCAAAAAATATCATTTTATTTTCGTATTTTGATATCAATTCAACAAAAACTATTTTATTTAAGCCACTCACAAGAGCACGAGATGGAGGATTGGCAAGCTGTGATTGCTGATATTTCAAAATGGTCCAGTCAAATATATAATCAAATTGAAACCCTGAAATAGAAGAGAAAAAGGAAAAGGTAGAAAGGGAAGAAAAATGGACGCCAAATTCTGAGAACATTGAAATTGAGGTACTAGTTGTACTATCTTCTGTACAGATGAAATAGTAAGGCATGGAAAGCAGAAATAATCATACCTTCACGGATGAAAAGGTCACGGAAAATTCTCTTTAGATAAGCATAATCTGGTTTATCATCGAATCTCAGTGATCGACAGTAATGAAAATATGATGCAAACTCTGCAGGATATCCCCGACACAAGGTCTATAAAGGAAAATTTGCACTACTATCATTTTAGTGAATTAAAAACTAAATAGCTAGCATATGAAAATTGGTGGAACATGAATTACCTCTATTGATGTGGATACTTTCTTCTCGCTGATCTTCTCATACTTCTGTTTCTTAGTGCCTGCTTTCAGCCCCTGCCAAGGGAGACTACATGTTTTTGAAAGCATAATGTAAGACTGTCATGAAAGAAGAGCAAAAGAAAAAATATATAAGAAAATCTGGAGAAAGAGAAATATTTACCTTCCTCTTAAAAAGTACATTAAAACAAAACCCAGCGATTCCAAATCATCCCTTCGACTTTGTTCTATATGATTCAGAGACAACACAGAGGCAACCATGCTTAACAGAGTAAAAACAGTCCATATTAAACAGTTAGTTGCAAGTAGGTAAAAGAAAACAAAAGCTTACCGATGCCAAGATGAGTGTTCATGCTTGCATATCTAGCCGTTCCTGTCAAATTTTTATTTTCTCTGTATCATATTAAAAGAAAAATTAGAATCATGCATCCACGCCCTGGAGGACGATCTGTCTGTAAGCTGATTCACTAATTAGGAATACAAGCATCCAACGAAATTAGCAATATTATTCAATAAATAAATATATACTGCTTCACAAGCTCAAAATAAGAATGATCAATCCTAATTCAAAACATTCACTGTCAGAGTTTCTGTGGAAGGAACATGTTTTATAAACAAGAGATGACTTCCTCTATAGTAAGTATGATGGTACCGAACCCTCTACACTAAGCACGACAATCCTAGATTGTTGATGCCATCAATGCTTTCTATTAGCAAGTCGCTTAAACGAATTAATGAATGACCAAAAAGAAACAATTGGGGAACATCAAGAAAATCTGGCTCCATATCAATTTTTTTATAAGACTATTAAGGTAAAGTGTTTTATTGATAAAGCAGTACCAAGAGGGTACTGCAAAAGGTTACAAAGTTCAAGATTATATCATATCATTTACCATATTCTCCCATTCCCAGTCAAAGGAAACTAGAATGACAAATCTTTTTCCACTATCACCACCTAATCGAAGTCAATGAAAAAAGAAGACAATGACATAAGGGCTTTAACTAAAGCAAAACTTAAGGAAGTCAGCATCTTTCCCTATCAGCAAATTTGTTAACAAAATCAGCTACTCCCTCTATCCCAATTTATTTATGTGAAAGGGTTCGGACTACAAGGGTCAAAGCACCCCATTTTCGGTGTGAATTCGGGCATAGATTCATCAAGTTTTTTAAAATAATATTTATACATTTGAAAACTGCATGAAAAGCACTATAAGTCAAACATAGTAAATAATTCAGAAAGCTTGAGAAAACTGCAGTCCAAGAAAAAACAGTTGGACTCCCCAAGCAGTAATACCTTCACAAAAGACGGGATGGAGGGAGTACAAAGTTCTAAAAATTTCTTGTTTAAACTAAATCATTCCCATTCATGAAGTTCTAGTGGCTTTGTGCTTCTTAACAGGTAGTGGCAGGCAGACCAAGAGGCAGATTGATCATATTGAAAGGATAGTTAAAAGAATGACCAGAAGTAAGCTTAAAATATAAGTACTTATAGAAGAAAAACTAGAAAGGTGCATATAGCTATTCCAAAACTGAGATTATAGTAAGTAAACCAAAATTTGCTACTTCATGCATTCTGATAGCCAATCTACCGAAGACCAAACATGGCTACAATCAAAAGAGATGACCTGATTTTGTTTATAACTTAATAAGGTCAAATTGACCAAGCTTCGCCCTGCTTTGGGCATTATCTAATGAATTTATTATAAATTAAAGATTTAAGAACTATAATTAAGCCACTATTAATAAGACATTTTACATTTAAAAAATGGCATCTCAGATATTATAGTCACTCTTTTCTTAAGTACTTGAGACTTGAAAAGTTTGATACATTATTGGCTATGCCAAAAAGAAAAAGATAACATGCTTTCAGTACAGCCGAACATTGAAAAACACATACTAAACACGTGTCCTGAAGTTACAGAAAGATACCCCAGTATCAGATTCTGTGGATACCGACATATGTACAAGATGCTTATTCAGACGGTTATTTTAGAAACGGAAATTCTTTGAACTGGGATACAATAAAAGTTTTTTCAATCTATCAAAAAAGAAAAGAGGAGGAAAACAGAAACAATTTGTCTGCTATCTGTTTCGCAATGGTTATGCATTTGAAGGTGAGGTGATCAGTCACAGGGGTTTAAAGATGAGGCAAACTAAAAGAGATCACCATTATCTGTTGTTCAATAGAGAGAGCAAACAGACAACTTATAGCTAGGAACACAAGCTCATATAGGCATCTCATGGGCATGAAGATCATATTTCAAGGACTTCTAAACCAACCAATATCAACCCATAGAATGTTGCAAGGGAGCTTACCTATATGGAATATGCTGATGAGTTGATGAGTCTCTATACTTCTTAGCCAGCCCAAAATCAATCATATAGACCTATATTAATCAATGGCAATTACGAATCAGCAGATACCATGCCTGCAATAGGTGAAATAAGCAGTAAAGTAAGAGATTTTATCCCAATACCTGATTTGCACGCCTTCCTAATCCCATAAGAAAGTTGTCAGGTTTTATATCTCGATGAAGAAAAGATTTGGCATGAACAAACTCAACCCGATTAATCTGTAAATCAACAAGGACGAGAAGAGTTCTTTAACTCGTCAATGGAATAAATAAAGAAATGCAAAACTTCTTACCATCTGATCTGCGAGCATGAGAACCGTCTTTAAAGACAGCTTCCTACTGCAGAAGTTGAAGAGATCTTCAAGACTAGGCCCCAACAAATCCATCACAAGGGCATTATAATCTCCTTCAACTCCAAACCATTTTAAATTGGGGATTCCAGCTACCAATATCAAAAAGAAATCCAACTAATAAGGACAGGAAATAAGCATTGACTATCGAAAAAAGGAAAAGCAGGCAACATGAATATGAGAAATTACTTCCTCCTTGTAGTATTTTATACAACTTTGCTTCGTACAATAGTTGAGGATGCTTTGTTTTCACATTTTCCTGAGTACAAGAAATAAGAAATCAGCAACTTAAGCATGCAAATCAAAGAACATTTCCTCAGCGAAACAATCGAAGGAACTTGCTTAGTTAATGCAAATTCACTGCTCAATCTCATATTGCAGGGTAAGTAACAACAGTGGAGATATTAACAGAAAATAAGTCAGAACTGGATATGTATAACAAATTCTTCACAAATTTATACATTTCCCAAAAACTTGGTGGTTATTTCATTATCTCATAACATAAATGTTTATTCTACACAGAGCTTCTTGAAACCCTGTGCATTAAACCAAATTCTGATCATACGACCAAATGGTCAACTGGTTGCTGAGTGTGTGAGCATTTTTCTTATCAACAAACTTAAGCTATTAAAGATGGCACAACTTTATTTGCTAAATTACATCTTTAACATGCAACTCGAAAGCAAGCTTGATTCAAGACATGCACGTGGTAAATGAGCTGGTCACACAATTTAACATGCCACTAGAGCCAATCATTAGTAAGCCTATTCTCCCACCCAAAAACACATATCAAGGTTCACATGTGAAACCCAAAATGGACATAAGCGCACGGGAGGCTTGAGTTATAAATTGTCCCCCACGGTTATGAAAGGTCTTGCAAGGTGTTTATACTGGTCTTGAGTCACTCCACAGTCCACCCAGTATCTTAAGGTTTTGGGTTGCTTACTCAAATAATCTACTAATACGTTATTCGAACAAGCAAAGGTCGTGGGTTTGAGCCTCACTCTCACTCTTCATCAAGAAAAGATTTCCATGTGCTTGGCAAAATCACATCCACACATGAGGCCCTCTCCCCAAGTGGCGGAGGCAGGATCTCCACGAAGGGGTTCAAAAAAAAATTTGTAGCTAGTGAGAATTGAACCTCTAATTTTGAACCCCTTTGACCACTAAGTTGCACTTTTAGGTTGTGTTAAGAGGGTTCAAACTTAATATATAGAGGTAAAAAAATAGATTTTGCCTTTTTTCGGCAAAAGTGAACTCCCCTTCCGCCCCCTCTTCCTCCAAAAAATTTAGCAACTGAACACAAAACGTGCATCCACAATAATATCTAATTCTCAAGCTTTTAGTAACACAAACATACTCTTTATACTATCAATTACAAAATCAGAGACTACACAGTACACACAATGAACTATACTTCTGTAACAAGTTTGGACTAATAGATTATGAATTGGGAAAGAAAAAAGATCAATTTTTGAACTTACCAGCTTAATTGCAACTTCTTCATTAGTTTGAACATTAGCGCCTGAAAATCATACAAAATCACCAATTAAATTAACACCAAATAGAAAATGAAACCTGAAAAAGAATGAAAGGTGTTCGTATTACCGAGATAGATCTCTCCAAAAGAACCACTACCGATTTTCCGGCCAAGCCGGAACTTATTACCAACACGAGGCTCCATTGGAGACTACAGATTGAGAATTATTAACCCCAAAACTTAACCCAACATAGGACGAATTAAATATTTTAAAAAAATGCAAGATTTCAGCTTTTTGTAATTTTTTTGTGTTTGACCTTCATGAGTTTGGGCTCAAGAAGGGAAAAGGGAATAAGTAGGCATCTCCAAGATTACATCACGGCTTCAACGATGCTTATCATCCCATTGGAATTGAATAGGCCGTGATTTTATCCTCTTTACCCCATTTTATTTGCTGCTATTATTATACGTTTTTTATTTGTCTTTTTGGCTTTCTGTAATATCTTCTTGTTCCCCCTTAGTCCGAAAATACGATGTCGTACTCTTCTCTTGCGAGATCTTCGGGTCTGCTATATCTACACGTACTAGTTGGAGAAGCCCGGGATGTGCCCGGGCCCAATTTGCACAAAATAGCATGTTAAATTGATAGTGTCTTGAAATCTGATATTTAAACTTTGCTCACTTTGGAGTTCAATTATGAGCAGTAGTATAAATTGAATTTCGTTTTCTTATACACCAATTCAGTTGAGCTGAATTATCAACATTAATATATGAAAACATAGCTTTATAGTAACACAAAGGAATGAAAGCACGACCAAACTAACTCTGAATTTTTCAATCCATAACATCCACTTTGGAGTAGAAAAATACAGTCATTAGAGTAACAAGAAGAGTGACTCCATCTTTCAGAAGTATGAACACTCATTATCATTGGATATAACCACATTTTTCAATTGTACTACTTCTGCACTTAAAGATCCCATTTTGTATTTTTCTCTCTAATCTCTTTTAGTATGATACATTCACGAAATCATCATTGACCGATATCAAGCTGGTACCAGATTGCTTTTGCTTGCTGATTCTCTTCATTATCAACCTTACAATAGAGACCATGCTCAGTCTTCTGCCGTTTTTAGTCATTGTGTAAAGCCTAATAGTTATATTTTCCCTGAAATCTAGAAAAACTCTATCATCACAAAATGAGATAATAAGCAACTTCTATTAGATACTATAGTTTCAAAAACCAGATAGAACATTGAATACTCAAACTAATTTGCTTAGCATTCACACGTTTCAGCTATTATCATCCAAAGTCCTGGACTCTCAGGCATATGTAACCAATAGTGACTCATTCATATTCATCCAGGTTCATCATATAGCAGCCACTTCTTCATTAGAATTAATCCTTTAGTGGAATTAACATGAACTTGTGGAAGCAAAGATCCCTGTGCACATCATGATAACAAACATTTCTTGAATAACAGGACAAAAAATATATCAGACATGCATGTCTGGCATTAAAAAAATAACTTATATGATAGTCAAGTTTTAATTGTTGTTGAGCATGGCTATTTGAAGTATATATTATAGATTTAAATAATCCAAAAGGGACAGTAGAAAAATAAGAAACAATAAGAAACTCTCATCAAGAGAATAAATGAAGAGAGGAGAAATTCTTGCACGCACTTTCTTGTTCAAATAAATGTGATTTTATGTGATTAATTGTCTACATATGAAAGTGATCTTGCATATACTCAACTTGCTTTCTATTTAACTGCTAATACATGATTGCTTTTAAGAAGGCCTAATATTACAAACTCGAACCATGCAACCTCGGCGTCAAACACTTATTATATTTTGCTTGGTTTTACATTGTAATAAATTACACATGGTTTGATTCTTTCATGCAAATAATTTATTCCTACATATATGCCAAGGGAATTAATTTGAGATAATTAATTTATCATCCATAAAGAGACTGTAAACCTACTTGTTAGTAGCTTCATTAACTGTTGTCATTCTCTGCGTTCAAGCTCCTTCTGTCTTCCCATAAGATGGGTTTCCAAGAAAGAGAAACTACAATAATAGATTCAGTACTTATAAATTGTATGTCTGAAGCAAGGTGCTCCACCAATTATAGTGGAGCAAAGAAATAGTTGAAACACCCTCAAAGCAGAATCTGATATGCAATGAAAACTGAGGTAAAGAACTAAACAATTATCAAATGCCATAAAAACTAAGGTAAAGCACCAATGACATATCAAATGAAATTGATACTTTTATAATAGAGTTATTAATGTGAAAATGCTAAAAAGTAAAAAGTTATTCTCTAAAACCTTAAATAAACCATCCTGAGTTAGACAAAGCTTAAGAAGGCATCCTTAGTAGATACAAACAAGAGAAAATATAAGGTGAAATATCACACATCGGAGGATCATTATAAAAGAGAGAGAATTATCATGAAGCTAGTTGGTAGCTTAGGGTTATTTCAACACCTTAGATACGCACACAAAATTCATAGAAAAATTAATGCTATTGATATTATTTTTAGAGAAATTTCTTCTTTACCAAATTCTTGAGAGGTTTATTAATATAACAAGTACTTTCAATAAGGTGTCGGAAATCTCACAAACTACTGCATAGAGAAGAAAGCTTCTCAGACTTACATGGTATTTCGACAGAACGGTCAACAAATGGCAACTCACCTTCTGATGCAACATGAGAAACCTGCAAATCAACCAATTCAGAATAAGGAGGTTACTTTCCTTTCAAGAAATCTAAGTGTCACTAACACCAAATAGTAGAAGAAATTATCAATTTAAGCATAATGCTTAATGGTCTTCACAATACGAATGAAACTTAGATGATATAATGTCACGGCCCAAAATCCGGTCGTGATGGCGCCCAACAATCAAGCAAGGCCAGCCAAACAAACAATTTAATTATAACACAATACCGGTCCCCAAATGGACAACCCAAGAAGAGTATATGAGTTTAAGAACTCCAATAATAATAATACTGAACAAAAGTACTGACACTCCCAAAGATCCGGAGTCACAAGTCTAGAGCCTCTAACAAAACCCAACAGGAAATAGAGAGTACGATATAGAAGTACTCAAGTCTGAATACAAAATATACAATAACAACTGGAATGAGAGGAGAAGCTAGGCTCTGCGAACGTAGGCAGCTACCTCAGCAACTCGATGTGACAATGTAAACGCTGGAGATGTCCGTCTACTGCTCCTGTGTACCTGAGTCTGCACACAAAAGGTGCAGGGAGTAGGGTGAGTACTAAGTACTCAGTGAGTAACAAATATATATATGTAGCTGACAGTAAGAAATCCACAAAATACCACAATATGAAGCTACACTACAGTCCGAATCTCCTACGAACTAGCAGCAACAATACAATACAACTACCACAGAGTAATTCAACAAACACAGATGCAATGCAATGCACATAACCGCTACGGCGTGTAGCCCGATCCAATTTAACGTCGACGGCGCTCACTGGGGGTGTGTACGGACTCCGGAGGGGCTCCTACAGCCCAAGCGCAATACTACTGCGGCGTGCAGCCCGATCCTCATATCAACCACTGCGGCGTGCAGCCCGATCCCATGCTCAGTCCACAATAAACAATTAAGTCACAAAACAATTCATTTTTCCTTAATTCTAGTTCTCAATTCATAATTTATGAAAAATACTTTAACTTTATTAAATTTGTAAAAATCGGTGACTTAGCATTTCAAAAGTGTGATTTCAATTTCCAGGACTGAGATTAGTGATTTAAGCAATTTTAGCTATCACATAAATATTGTCCTCTAAGGACGCTACGGATCGGCACAAGGCCCCAAACAAGGCTTACAGCCCACAAATATAGCAAATACAGTGTATTTCCAACACTAATCACATATTATTCATTTCCGGGATGGACCAAGTCTCAATCCCCAATCACAGTCAATCCCGCACCTGCCACGGTGTGCGAGCCACGCCCTATTAGCGTCACAATGTGCTAAGCGGGGTTTCGAACCCTCAGGCTACCATATACACAAACTACTCACCTCTAGCCGGTCGTAGACTCGTCCGCGATGCCTTTTCCTTTGAATTTCGTTGCCTCGTGTGTAGAACCTAGTCAAACCACAATAATTATATCAAATACGGGTCAAAGAATCATAACCCACTTCAATTTATATGAAATTCGCATAATTACACTAAGTTGGTAAAACCCGACTTTCGGTACGATTCTCGAAAAATTACGAAAGTCACATATTCGGAACCCTCATCTCAATACGAGTCTAGGCATATCAATTTTACCAAATTCGGACTCCATTTGCTCATTCAAAACCTTGATTTTCTAAAGTTCAAGCCTAGGGTTAAATCTTCCATGAATCACCCTAAATTCTTCCATTTTCATGATATAATTGCATAATAATACCAATACTAATCATAGTTTAAGTCCATAGTTGCTTACCTGATGATTTCCCTTGAGTTTCTCTTGAAAATCGCCCAAATCGCCTCTAAAGCCGAGACCCAAATGTGTGAAATGTTTCTGAAATTTTCTAACTTCTGATACACTTAACTCACTGCGATTTTCGCTTCTGCGATACACGGACCGCTCCTGCGGATCCGCTTCTGCGGAAAGTCTTCCGCTCCTGCGGAATGTTCCGCTTCTGCGACCAAGAGTCCGCTCCTGCGGACTCGCCTATGCGGCCAACCACCCGCTTCTGCGGACTTCTCCATTTCGCGACTAGGCGTCCGCCTGCGCGACTCGCCTAGCGGCCACCCTTCCGCTTCGCGATCCTTCACCCCATGGCCCTCGGCCGCTTCTGCGGCTCACCTTCACCAGCGATGCCGCTTCGGCGGAAAATGTTCCGCTTCTGCGATGCCCGGCGCTTCGCGCTCCTCGTCCGCTTCGGCGGACTCGGCTCTCGCGCCCATATTCCGCAAGAGCGGAAACAACAGAAACAGGACTCTTCAAACCTGTAATTTCCATGTTTTTCTCCCGATTAACCATCCGAAAACACCCCGAGGCCCCGGGACCTCATTCAAACACACCAACACATCCTAATTCCTTATTCGAACTTGTTCCAATCATAAAAACACCATCCTAAACATCAAAATCACCAATTATCCACGGATTCAAGCCTAAGTTTCTTCAAAACTTTCAAAACTAACATTCAATCCAAAACCCGATCAAACGATGTCCGAATGACCTGAAAATTTGCGAACATATCCAAAATCACATAACGAAGCTACAGAAATTGTCGGAATTCCATTCCGACCCCCGGATCAAAATATCACTTACCATCCGGTTTTCGCCAAAATTCAACATTCGCCAATTCCAACTTAAAACTACACCGGACCTCCGAATTCAATTCCGATTGTTCTCCTAAGTCATAAATGATCCCCCGGAACTAGTCAAATCATCAGAATCCGGTTCCGAGTACTCTAACTCAATAGTCAACTCTTGGTTGACTTTTCATATTCAAGTTTTCTTCAAACATGCTATTTGTTTCGTTTTCAATCCAAATCACTCCTAACTCACCCGATATACTCTAATACTGTTTTAAAAGCATAATAGATGTAAATGCAAGGTAACGGGGTGGAAATTCCCGTAACGACGGGCCGGGTCGTTACATTCTCCCCAACTTAAACAAACGCTCGTCCGCGAGCGGGTTAAAAAGCATACCTGGAGCATCAAATAAGTGTGGGTATCTGCTCCGCATCTCCTGCTCGGTCTCCCAAGTTGCTTCCTCCACGGGATGACCTCTCCACTGCACTTTCACTGAAGCTATATCCTTGGATCTCAGCTTACGAACCTGTCGACCCAAAATTGCTACTGGTTCCACATCATAAGTCAAGTCTTCATCTAGCTGTATCGTGCTGAAGTCTAACACATGAGACGGGTCTCCGACATACTTCGGAGCATAGATACATGGAACACCGGGTGAACTCCCGACAAACTGGGTGGCAAAGAAAGCATATAGGCCACCTCCCCAACTTTCCTAAGCACCTCAAAAGGTCCAATAAACCTTGGGCTCAACTTTCCTTTCTTTCCAAACCTCATAACACCGTTCATAGGCGAAACTTTCAGCAACACCTTCTCACCTACTGAATAAGACACATCTCGGACCTTCGGTCTGCATAACTCTTCTGACGCGACTGAGCTGTGCGAAGTCTCTCCTGAATCACCTTTACCTTGTCTAAGGCATCTTGGACTAACTCTGTCCCCCATAACCTAGCCTCGCCGGGCTCGAACCAACCAACTGGAGATCTACACCGCCTCCCATATAAAGCTTCATACGGTGCCATCTGAATGCTGGACCGATAGCTATTATTGTAAGCAAACTCCGCCAAAGGCAAATAATCAGCCCATGAACCACCAAAATCAATGACACAAGCACGCAACATGTCCTCCAATATCCGAATAGTACGCTCAGACTGCCCATCCGTCTGTGGATGAAATGCTGTGCTCAGCTCTACCTGTGAACCCAACTCTCGCTGAAATGTCCTCCAGAGCTGAGATGTGAACTGGGTACCTCTGTCTGATATAATAGAAATGGGAACTCCATGCAATCTCACTATCTCACGGATGAATATCTCTGCCAACCGCTCTGAGGTATAGGTAGTACACACTGGGATGAAGTGAGCTGACTTAGTCAACCTATCCACCACCACCCAAACTGAATCAAACTTCCTCGTTGTCCGAGGGAGTCCACTAACAAAGTCCATAGTTATTCTTTCCCACTTCCACTCGGGAATATCGATACGCTGGAATACACCACCAGGTCTCTGATGCTCATACTTGACCTGCTGACAGTTTAGACACCGAGCCACATGGCTCACAATATCTTTCTTCATCTTTCTCCACCAGTAATGCTGCTTCAAATCTTGGTACATCTTCGCGGCTCCTGGATGAATAGAATACCGCGAACTGTGGGCCTCTTCCAATATCAACTCACGAAGGCCATCAACATTGGGCACACATATCCGGCCCTGCATCCGCAATACACCCTCACTATCAATAGTGACATCTCTAGCATCATCATGCTGAACTCTGTCCTTAAGGACAAGTAAGTGTGGATCATCATATTGGCGCTCTCGAATACGATCATATAAAGAAGAACGAGCTACTACACAAGCCATCACCCGACTGGGCTCAGAAATATCCAGCCTTACCATCTGATTAGCTAACGCCTGAACATCAGCTGCTAGGGGTCTCTCCCCAACTGGAATATACGCCAAACTGCCCATACTAATAGCCTTCCGGCTCAATGCATCAGCCACTACATTGGCCTTTCCGGGATGATACAAGATAGTAATATCATAGTCTTTAAGCAATTCAAGCCATCTCCGCTGCCTCAAATTTAGATCTTTTTGCTTAAACAAATGCTGAAGGCTGCGGTGGTCCGTATATACATCACAAGATACACCATATAGATAATGCCTCCAAATCTTCAAGGCATGAACAATAGCAGCTAACTCCAAATCATGAACAGGGTAGTTCTTCTCGTGGGGCTTTAGCTGACGAGAAGCATATGCAATAACTCTACCCTCCTGCATCAACACGCAACCGAGTCCAACTCTGGAAGCATCACAATACACTGTATATGACCCTGAGGCCGATGGTAACACAAGTACTGGAGCCGTGGTCAAAGCCTCCTTGAGCTTCTGAAAGCTCTCTTCACATTCATCAGACCACACAAATGGAGCATTCTTCTGTGTCAACTTAGTCAACGGTGAAGCAATAGATGAGAAATCCTGAACAAACCGACGATAATAGCATGCCAAGCCGAGAAAACTCCGAATCTCTGTAGCTGAGGAAGGTCTGGGCCAATTCTGCACTGCCTCGACCTTCTGAGGATCAACCCTAATACCATCACTGGACACTATATGTCCCAGAAAACCCACAGTATCAAGCCAGAACTCACACTTAGAGAATTTTGCATAAAACTTCTCTTCTCTCAACCTCTGCAATGCCACTCTCAAATGCTGTGCATGCTCCTCCTGGCTGCGTGAGTATACCAGGATATCATCAATAAACACAATCACAAAAGAATCAAGGTACGGCCGAAATACACTATTCATCAAGTGCATGAATGCTGCTGGGGCATTAGTCAACCCGAAAGACATCACCAGGAACTCGTAGTGCCCATATCGCGTCCTGAACGCTGTCTTCATAATATCCGAGTCCCTGATCTTCAACTGATGATAGCCCGATCGAAGATCAATCTTAGAAAATACACTAGCTCCCTGTAGCTGATCAAATAGGTCCTCAATACGAGGTAATGGGTACTTATTCTTCATTGTTACCTTGTTCAGCTGCCTGTAATCAATGCACATTCTCATTGTGCCATCTTTCTTCTTTACGAACAACACCGGTGCACCCCAAGGTGACACACTCGGACGAATGAAACCCTTATCTAAGAGTTCCTGAAGCTGTTCTTTCAATTCTTTTAACTCTGCTGGTGCCATACGATATGGAGGAATAGAAATGGGCTGAGTGCCCGGCACCAAGTCAATACCAAAATCAATATCTCTGTCAGGCGGCATGCCTGGCAGGTCTGCTGGAAATACATCCGGAAACTCCCTCACAATGGGGACCGAATCAAGGCTGGGTGTCTCAGCCTCAACATTTCTAATGAAGGCCAAATAAGACAAACAACCCTTGCCAATCATTCGTTGGGCCTTTATATAAGAAATCACCCTGTCGGACACATAATCGGTCAAGCCACGCCACTCGATCCTCGGATTACCTGGAATAGCTAGTGTGACTGTCTTGGCATGACAGTCCAGAATCGCATGGTAAGGAGATAGCCAATCCATGCCTAGAATTACATCGAAATCCACCATGCCCAGTAGTAATAAATCAACTCGGGTCTCCAGACCCCCAATAGTAATAATACAGGATCGATATACCTGATCCACAACAACAGTATCCCCCATTGGGGTAGACACATGTACGGGCAAAGCAAGAATACCACGGGTCATACCCAAATGATGTGCAAAGTAAGTAGAGACATAAGAATAGGTGGATCCGGGATCAAATAAGACAGAAGCATCCCGGTGGCAGACTGAAATAATACCCGAAATAACCGCATCTGGAGCGCTAGCATCCTTCCTGTCCGGAAGAGCATAGAAATGAGCACTGGCCTCCACCGATGCGATCCTCGCCTGCGGGGCGACCTCCAGATACCCGGCCACCGGTCCTGGCCGCGTGTCTTGGCGCCGAAGAAACGAGAGTAGAAGACGAAGGCCGATCCCTCCGCTGGAGACCGCCTACGAAGCCACCGAGGACACTCTCTCCCGATATGGCCCAAATCACCGCACTCAAAACAATGGCCCGAAGATGGAAGAAGGGGCTGCGAGGACCCTCGCTACCGATGAATCTGTCTTCGAGGAAACGGGAGCGAGCTCCGAGTCGGAAGAGCACTCGGTGCGGGCGACTCGTCGGCGGCTCCGCCGACCACGATAACCCCTGGCGGCCTCGACGACCACGATCGGATGAAACCCGGCACTGGACTGCGTACGTCCGGATCGATGAGACTCGAAAGAGCGACCTCTGCTACTGTCGAAATTGGCCCCTAGACGGAGCACCGCCGTAGCTGCCGGTACCACGAGGCCTCTTAGCCTCTCTCTCCTCTCGCTCTCTGCGGCGATCTGTCTCAATGTGACGGGCAGCATCAACCACCTCCTCAAAGGTAGCTGTCGAAACTCTCTCCCTGGTCATCAATATGCGGATGGGATAAATAAGACCATCAATAAATCTCCGGATCCTCTCCCTGTCGGTAGGAACCATCCACGTGGCATGACGGGCCAGCTGTGTGAATCTCATCTCATACTGATTAACTGTCATCTCTCCCTGCTTCAACCACTCGAGCTGACGTCGCAGCTCCTCTCTCTGAGACCGAGGCACATACTTCTCCAAAAATACCGTGGAGAGCTGCTGCCAAGTGAGGGCACTGCCCCAGCGGACCTACGCCTCTCGAAATCCTCCCATCGCTGAAATGCTTGCACATGTGAGCTGAAAAGTGGTGAATGAAGCACCGCTCGGACTCTAGAATACCCGCGGTGCGCAGCATGCGCCGACATCTGTCAAGAAAACCACGGGCATCCTCGCCCTCGGCTCCACCGAATGTCGGAGGCTATAGCCTCTCCAATCTCTCCAAACGACGCCGCTCGTCGTCGGGCATAAGCTGAACCATATGCGGGAGGCGGTGCAACGGGTGCAGCGGGCCGGCCGGCTCGGGTGTGTGAGCCACGGGGTCTGATTCCTCTCCCTGCCTGTGAAGATGATACTGCGGCAGTAGCAGCAACTACCTGTGCCAAGCTTCGTGCACGTTGATAATATCCGAGCCAAGGTCTCATGAAGACCCGGTATCACAATAGGCACTGCCGGTGCCTGAACCCGAGCTGCCGGAGCGTTCGCCGCTGGAATCTGGTCCTGAGTATGATCGGCTGGTGGGTGGGTCAGCAGGTGCTGGTACTGCTGCCCTACCTCTACCACGACCACGGCCTCTAGGTGCCGATGGTGGTCGTCCGCCACGTCCGTTAGCCCGTGTTCTCGCCATCCTGCGAGAGAATAGAATATGGAAAGATTTAATTTCATGATAACACAAATCGCACGATATGAATCCAAGAAAATGAGGTTTTTCCTAAAGTTTCTGTAGCCCCTCGAAGATAGATACGGACGTCTACGTACCGATCTGCGAAAGCCTACTAAACCGGCTCATGACTCGCGAGTCCTAATAACCTAGAGCTTTGATACCAACTTGTCACGGCCCAAATCCGGTCGTGATGGCGCCCAATAATCAAGCTAGGCCAGCCAGACCAACAATTCAATTATAACACGATACCAGTCCCCAAATGGACAACCCAAGAAGAGTATATGAGTTTAAGAACTCCAATAATAATAATACTGAACAAAAGTACTGACACTCCCAAAGATCCGGAGTCACAAGTCTAGAGCCTCTAACAAAACCCAACAGGAAATAGAGAGTACGATATAGAAGTGTAACGACCCAACCGGTCGTTTTGAGATACAGCGCGTCATTCAGCAGTTTGAGGCCATGAGCAACTTCATCTCAAGTATATTGACTTGTGTGTATGGTCAGAATTAAAATTCAAGAAGTTTGGAGTCAAATTTAAATGAAAATTCTTATTTCCAAAGCTTAAAACTGAAGAAATGAACTAGGATTGGAATTTTGATTATACGACCTCGGAATTTAGATTTGAAGGTTCCAACAGGTTCATATGATGATTTTGGACTTGGGCGTATGCCTGGATCGGGTTTTGGATAACCCGGGAGCGTTTTGGTGCATATTATGGAAGATAGCATTTTAGAAGAATTGCATCAATTTGGCTTAAAATGCATTTTTAGTGTTATTAATGTCCGTTTGGGATTCCGAGACTGGGAGTAGCTCCGTATGGTTATTCTGGATTTGGGAGCGCGATCGGAAGTGAATTCGGAGGTCCGTGGGTCATTTTGGAGTCGTTTGGCGAAAGATAGAAAATTGAAGGTTTTTGAGAAAATTTGATCGGAAGTGGAAATTTTGATATCGGACTCAAAATGCAAATCTTATGGTTCGGATAGCTTCGTTAGGTGATTTGGGACTTAGGAGTGTGTCCGGAATATTTTTGTGATGACCGGTGTAGAATTAAGCTTGAAGTGGCAAGGTTAGTATTTTTGGCGAATCCGAACGATAGGTGAGATTTTGATCCGGGGGTCGGAATGGAATTCCGATAATTTCTGTAGCTTCGTTATGTGATTTTGGATATGTCTGCAAATTTTCAGGTCATTCGGATGTCGTTTGGTCGGGTTTGTGATTGAATGTTGATTTCGAAAGTTTAGATGAAAACTTAGGCTTGAATCCGCTATAATTCGATGTTTTCCGTGTTTAAGGACATGTTTTTATGATTGGAACAAGTTTGAATAACGTTATAGGATGTATTGGTATTTTTGATTGAGGTCCCGGGGGCCTCGGGGTGATTTCGGATGGCTAACGGGAATTTTTGAGTTGAAAAATGCAGCAGAAAAATTGCAGAGAAATTTTGTTCTATGCGATCGCAATGCTCTGATGCGATCGCATAGTGTTAGCTACAGTGCCCGGAGAGTTTGTTCTATGCGATCGCAATGCTCTGATGCGATCGCATAGTGTTAGCTACAGTACCCAGGATTTTGTTCTATGCAATCGCATAGACTTAGCTACAGTGAACGGAAATTTTGTTCTATGCAATCGCAATGCTCTAATGCGATCGCATAGTCTTAGCTACAGTACCGGACAGAATGTTAAAAACATTTCAGTAGCAAAAACAACCAATTTTTCCACCATTTTTGGCCATTCTTGAGAGCGTTTGGACGGGAATTGAAGGGATTTCGACGGGGAATCGTTGGAGGTAAGTTTTATGAGTTAAATACATGTTTTTATACAAGAATCATCCATGGAATTCATGAATTTATAGCTAAAAATCAAGAAAATAGGGCTTGGAGCAAAAACCTTAAATTTGGGATTTGAAGGACCATTTGTGGTCCGAATTGGGAATTCTTGGTATGTACGGACTCGTGGCGAGACGAGGATTCCGAAAATCTGAATTTCAGAATTTTTCGTGACGTGGGCCCCGGGCTCGGGTTTTGCGAATTTCGTGATTTTGAGTATTTTTCGAGTTCTTTCGATTGGGTTATGTCCCATTAGCATATTATAAAGTATTACTTATGATTTTGGATAGATTGGACCTGTGGAGGCCGACATTCGTGGCAAGAGAGAGTTGTCTCTTAGCGGTTTTGTACCGGAATCGAGGTAAGTGTTTGTTATATCCTAGCTTGAGGGAATAGGATTATGTGTTATGTGTTATGTGATCGAGTGCGGTGTATGGGCTGTGGTGACGAGCATCCATACACTGGCGTCTAGTATGACCGTGAGTCGTTGGAAAATGATATTTTGAGATATATTACGGGTGAATTGTTATTGTTCTCCCTTGTTGGGACTTGTTGTGAAGATAATTATTGATTGCCCTTGATGGGACGATTTATGAATTGTTGTTTCTTTCTCTGCCCTTAGCTGTGATTGTTATTTGGGTCCTTAACTGTGATTGTTATTTGGGTGAGGAAGAGTGATAATGCACGAAGGGTGATGCCGTGCCATGTTTATTTATTTATGCACGAAGGTTAATGCCGTGCCATGTTTATTTATTGATTATGCACGAAGGATCATGCCGTGCCATGTTATTGAACCATGTACGAAGGATCATGCCGTACTATGGATGTGAGGATGAGAGTAAAAGCACGAAGGGTGATGCCGTGTACTTTATTTGTTTATTTGGTGAGGATGAGAGTAAAAGCACGAAGGGTGATGCCGTGCGATTGCTTGCTATTTCTTGAAGTGATATAATTCGTGTTTACCATTATATTTTATTTGGGTGATTTCGTGCAACTATTTGTCATTCCTTGACTTGATATTACTTGTGTTTTCTATTATACCTTGTTTTCTTTGTGAACTTATTTGATTGTTCTTTGGGTGAGGAAGAGTGATAATGCACGAAGGGTGATGCCGTGCCATGTTTATTTATTGATTATGCACGAAGGATCATGCCGTGCCCTCTGTTATTGAACCATGTACGAAGGATCATGCCGTACTATGGATGTGAGGATGAGAGTAAAAGCACGAAGGGTGATGCCGTGCAACTGTTTGCTATTTCTTGAATTGATATTACTTGTGTTTACATTACACTTTGTTTTTCCTTGTGAAATTATTAATTGTGGTTAATTGTTGAATTCTTTAAGATATTCCTTATTGTGTTAATACTTGATTATTTCTTGTTATTTTGTGGTACACATATATATATATATATATTGAATTGCACAGGTTATGTGGGTGTCTGGTCCTAGGCTTGTCACTACTTCGCCGGGATAGGCCAGGCACTTACCAGCACATGGGGTCGGTTGTGCTGATGCTACACTTCTGTGCGTTTTTGCACAAGTCCAAGTTACGATCAGGAGCAGCAGCAGCAGTAAATAGATTGCGTGGGAGTTGATCACATTTGAGACCGAGGTAGCTTGCAGACGTCCGCAGGCCCGACGTCTCTTTCTTTATTTATGTTAATAGCTGTAGTCTCATTGTTCCGAGACAAGCAGAATTATGTTATATTTCTTTCAGACTTTTATGTGTAGTATTCCATAGTAGTTTGTGAGTTGGTGACTCCACGTCTTGGGTAGAGGATTTCAGTATGATTTTCAACGTGTGATTTGTTATTCCGCATTTATTTAATTAAAATTTTGTTAAAAACGGGATAGTATGAATACAGTGGCTTGCCTAGCTACCACGAGTAGGCGCCATCACGATCCCGATGTTGGGGGAAAATCCGGGTCGTGACAAGTTGGTATCAGAGCCAGGTTCGTAGGAGTCACGGGACACAGACCGGTTACTTAGATTCTCGCTGATCGATACGGAGACGTCTGTATTTATCTACGAGGGGCTATGAAATTGTTTAGGAAACTCTTCAATTCTTTGAATTCCTTATCGTGCGCCATTTATTCAGTTGGAGCCTATGTCATATGTTCTTTTGCATCCACTCGTGTATTGAAATTGCACACTCGGTATCAAGTATGCGCCGACGGTTCGTGATGCTGCAGAGGGATTTCAAGGGAGTCAAGAATTTACTCAACTATTGTTACAGTGTGTCATCCATATCGATAATGCAAGAAATTGAGAGATCTTCAATTGTGCACATGAGGGTGCACTAGGTTCTGACATTCGGTTGATAGGTACGGTCTTGAGAAGGTTTACTTAACTGCCTAATCGTTACAGTAATGGTAGAATCACAAGGTGGATGTAGATCTAAAGATAGTTAGTGGTAATAAAGACTATATGGTTCATATGAGATATCTATTTAGCGAAGGATTCAGCCATCAGAGATACTGGGGGAAAGAGTGTAACTATCTTAAGAAGGACATGTACCAAACGAATGTCTTTGGTTTTCTTATGAGGAAGATGTACAAATGATAAAGGCTATTGTCATGGATTAGCAAGATGTATCTTAAGGCTTCGTGCCAAGTGAAAGGATTTCACTATCAACGATCAAATTATGGGTCATGTGTCATATCAGATTTGGCCTGCGATGTATTTAGGTGCTATTCAAAGAGTTCTTGAAAACTTGCGGATGGGCAAGAGTTGAGGCTCGTATGGTATGATGTTGGGACTTTTGATGTTCCTGTGTCCCTAATAAACTCTACATTTCATTATCAGCGGGGAAAAGCTTCGACAAAGGCTACATGGTGATTCGTAGGCGTGTGAGAATCACAGTATGTTTTAAGATGTCATTGGTAAAGAATGCTCGGTGCATGGAGCGGGATGAATGTTTGGTTGTATTGGAATGAGGTCATACCCTATGGTGTCAGAGTGCTAATAGAGCACAGGTGGTTATCTTCGTTGGATCAAGTGAGTTGCAGTTGAATAATAGTAAATGACTTGAGAGAATGGTTCTAATGTGTTCGAGAGTCGTGTAATAGTGGCTTTGGGCTAAGTGGGAGAGTCCCACCGCTTACGATTGGGTCGCATGGTTAATTACCTATGTGAATTCTGGATACTAGCGTATTATTGTGTTATTGCAACCACGGAAAAAGGGTCATGAGTGGTAATTTGAGTATATAAATTGTTGAATGCATGTTATGGTTAGCCTTACTGGCTCGTGTTCAAACTTGAGGAAAGATTCATGATTTATACCTCGTATAGGTGCAGGGTTCGCGGGAAATAGTTCCGTTGGGGGCTTTATCGAGAGGGTATTCATATGTTATAAAATTCAGTAGAGTTGATTGCGTACTCGGGCAAGTCAGGGCCGGATGGTTCTCAATAGCGGTCCTAGTGAATTCAAGAGGTAAAGTGTGGTGTTTGATAATTTTGAGTCTATAATGTACAGTTGAGGCTCAAGCCTTTGAATCAACTTATGAAGAAAAGCACAAAAACAATCTATGATGTTTTGACTTGTGGTGTAGCATTTGAGAGGCGTGAAATGATAGTCATTCTTGAGATAGCATGGCCTCATGATTTAAGGTCACTCGGGGTAAGTCGGTTGGAATAAGTTAGGTATTGAAGGAAGATATTAACATTTCTAAGGCAATCAAGGATAACCTGGAAGGAAGTAGATTGATCAACCATAGTTGAGTTGGCGTATTGGTGTCAATGATCGGTTCATGCAACGTGATCGAATTATGCATGTGATTTGTGGCGGTGCATTTGAGACTTGTCGGCCGCAGTGATTGATGTTATTCTTAAGTATTCTTCTGTTAGGGCCTGTTATGAGTAGGCGGACCTCGGAAAGGGTTATGGTGGCTTAGACCACTACTTAAAGATTGGCATATTCAACGGTTATGAGAACTCGCCGTGTGTTGCTATAGTTCTCCTGAAATGAGTTAAATGGAAGGTCTTATGTGACGAAGTATTAGCCTATTGTCAGTTCTAGAGCTATGATGGAAATTGCGTCTATCGTATATCGGCACGTGAGGTGCGGTGAGTAGTATGAAATTTGAAGTAAGGACCAAGGTCACAGTTTGGTCAATGTATGTGATATAAAGAGCTCGGATGAGCAGGAAAGGAGTTTCAGTGTTTTGAGTAAGATGGGTATTAACATCCGTATCATTTGAGATCGGTGTTCTATGAGAAAGGCTTTGCATCCCGGTTAGGGACTCCTGATCGCTTTTCAGTGTTAGTACAGCCGGTGGGTTGAATGTGCGGACCCGTTTAATTATTCGGAAGATGGTGGGA
Organism: Nicotiana noctiflora; assembly: GCA_032618575.1. Taxonomy (NCBI): domain Eukaryota; kingdom Viridiplantae; phylum Streptophyta; class Magnoliopsida; order Solanales; family Solanaceae; genus Nicotiana; species Nicotiana noctiflora. The sequence continues at coordinate 402,690 of JASVEL010014064.1, forward strand.
GCTTGACCCAAGAAGATTGTATAGGTGTGACTTGTAGTCACTTGATTGATTAGAAATTTAAACCAAGTATGAGGATTTTGGTAATATCATTCATTTGAGAATTTATACCTGGAGGGCACTCTACTTATTGGGTTATAGACCTGTGAAATACTATTGACTTAGCTTGGCACGACCAGGATAGACTTAAGGTCGGTGGATAGATTTAAATGTGGAAGTGAGCCTTGCGTCAGGCCGGTTATGTTTCTTCCAGAAATGCGCCCTTTATGGAGGGATAGTCGCGGTCTTATTTCGCGGTTAGTTAACTCATGTAAAGATACATTGCGCCGTATAAGTTGTGAGACGGCTTGGTAAATTCCTTATGTGTTGAGGTTCCGCTCAGCGGTGATGTTATATGAGCATGATGGCTCTTGAGACTCGGATCATATATCGCACCTCAGTTGTGCTTGAGTTTGTAGCCTATGGCGCTATGTATTTCCTTGTGACCGATATCATGCACCTTTGTGTGCTTATGATCGATATTCAGTATTTTGATGTGATGATCTATTCAGCTCGACATATGATTCCTTGTGTGAGTCTATATTGTTGGGATCGGGTGGCACGCCGCCATGGTTATATTGTTGGGATCGGGTGGCACGCCGCCATGATTATATTGTTGGGATCGGGTGGCACGCCGCCATGGTTATATTGTTGGGATCGGGTTGCACGCCGCAACAATGTGATGTTTATTTCAGTGTCTATAATTGCTTTTAGGTGTTCTGTTTCCTATTTTCCGAGGAGGTCCATGTTAATGTGAGAGTTGGATAGTTCTCTCTAGTGTTCGCCTTCCTTTTGTTTCACGTACGAATTAGTGGCCTAATAACACATTGTGTCATCTTGTACGACTTTTGATTATGTTTGAGGTGGCTTATCGCCTGAGCAGTTCGTATTGGGTGAGATGAGATTATGGGATTTGGGGTCAGTGCAAATTGATTTTTATGAAGTATATTATAGAGGAAAATAACATTCTCTGGTTTAGGACAAGGTAATGGATCTTGTTAGAAGTATAGACTGAATGATTTGTTGACTTGGCAACTAAATATGAATTCCTGCACATCCCTTCCGTTGTATCGGTGTTGTAAAAGCTAGAGAAAGACCCATGGAGGTCATGAGATGCAATGAGAGCATCAGATTTGTGGAATTTCGACTATTATATTTGAAGAAAATTATTGTGGTCTCATAAGTAAAGTGATGCAAAGTGTGAATTCAACAAAGTTATGCAGTCATGTATGGGTACAGCGTGTGAAGAATGATATTGTGGTCGTATGATGGAAACATGCTAGGCAGGAAATTTCGGATGTTGGAATTGGGTCTAATGGCTTATTTACTCGAATAAAGGAGTATGTCTATAGAGTTATCGAGCTAATGTGCTCAAATGAATTGCGGAAGCACAGGAAGTTGCATGATATGTTAAACCGGTAATTTCAGACTACTTCAGTGTAGTTCTTAGCACGTTCGAGGACGAACGTATGTTTAAGTGGGGGAGATTGTAACGACCCAACCGGTCGTTTTGAGATACGGCGCGTCATTCAGCAGTTTGAGGCCATGAGCAACTTCATCTCAAGTATATTGACTTGTGTGTATGGTCAGAATTAAAATTCGAGAAGTTTGGAGTCAAATTTAAATGAAAATTCTTATTTCCAAAGCTTAAAAATTGAAGAAATGAACTAGGATTGGAATTTTGAGTATACGACCTCGGAATTTAGATTTGAAGGTTCCAACAGGTTCATATGATGATTTCGGACTTGGGCGTATGCCTGGATCGGGTTTTGGATAACCCGGGAGCGTTTTGGTGCATATTATGGAAGATAGCATTTTAGAAGAATTGCATCAATTTGGCTTAAAATGCATTTTTAGTGTTATTAATGTCCGTTTGGGATTCCGAGACTGGGAGTAGCTCCGTATGGTTATTCTGGATTTGGGAGCACGATCGGAAGTGAATTCGGAGGTCAGTGGGTCATTTTGGAGTCGTTTGGCGAAAGATAGAAAATTGAAGGTTTTTGAGAAAATTTGACCGGAAGTGGAAATTTTGATATCGGACTCAAAATGAAAATCTTATGGTTCGGATAGCTTCGTTAGGTGATTTGGGACTTAGGAGTGTGTCCGGAATATTTTTGTGATGACCGGTGTAGAATTAAGCTTGAAGTGGCAAGGTTAGTATTTTTGGCGAATCCGAACGATAGGTGAGATTTTGATCCGGGGGTCGGAATGGAATTCCGATAATTTCTGTAGCTTCGTTATGTGATTTTGGATATGTCTGCAAATTTTCAGGTCATTCGGATGTCGTTTGGTCGGGTTTGTGATTGAATGTTGATTTCGAAAGTTTAGATGAAAACTTAGGCTTGAATCCGCTATAATTCGATGTTTTCCGTGTTTAAGGACATGTTTTTATGATTGGAACAAGTTTGAATAACGTTATAGGATGTATTGGTATTTTTGATTGAGGTCCCGGGGGCCTCGGGGTGATTTCGGATGGCTAACGGGAATTTTTGAGTTGAAAAATGCAGCAGAAAAATTGCAGAGAAATTTTGTTCTATGCGATCGCAATGATCCGATGCGATCGCATAGTGTTAGCTACAGTACCCGGGATTTTGTTCTATGCGATCGCAATGCTCTGATGCGATCGCATAGTGTTAGCTACAGTACCAGGATTTTGTTCTATGCAATCGCATAGGCTTAGCTACAGTGCCCGGCAAATTTGTTCTATGCGATCGCAATGCTCTAATGCGATCGCATAGTGTTAGCTACAGTACCCGGACAGAATGTTAAAAACATTTCAGTCGCGAAACCAACTCATTTTCCACCATTTTTGGTCATTCTTGAGAGCGTTTGGACGGGAATTGAAGGGATTTCTACGGGGAATCGTTGGAGGTAAGTTTTATGAGTTAAATACATGTTTTTATACAAGAATCATCCATGGAATTCATGAATTTATAGCTAAAAATCAAGAAAATAGGGCTTGGAGCAAAAACCTTAAATTTGGGATTTGAAGGACCATTTGTGGTCCGAATTGGGAGTTCTTGGTATGTACGGACTCGTGGCGAGACGAGGATTCCGAAAATCTGAATTTCAGAATTTTTCGTGACGTGGGCCCCGGGCTCGGGTTTTGCGAATTTCGTGATTTTGAGTATTTTTCGAGTTCTTTCGATTGGGTTATGTCCCATTAGCATATTATAAAGTATTACTTATGATTTTGGATAGATTGGACCTGTGGAGGCCGACATTCGTGGCAAGAGAGAGTTGTCTCTTAGCGGTTTTGTACCGGAATCGAGGTAAGTGTTTGTTCTATCCTAGCTTGAGGGAATAGGATTATGTGTTATGTGTTATGTGATCGAGTGCGGTGTATGGGCTGTGGTGACGAGCATCCATACACTGGCGTCTAGTATGACCGTGAGTCGTTGGAAAATGATATTTTGAGATATATTACGGGTGAATTGTTATTGTTCTCCCTTGTTGGGACTTGTTGTGAAGATAATTATTGATTGCCCTTGATGGGACGATTTATGAATTGCTGTTTCTTTCTCTGCCCTTAACTGTGATTGTTATTTGGGTGAGGAAGAGTGATAATGCACGAAGGGTGATGCCGTGCCATGTCTATTTATTTATGCACGAAGGTTAATGCCGTGCCATGTTTATTTATTTATGCACGAAGGTTAATGCCGTGCCATGTTTATTTATTGATTATGCACGAAGGATCATGCCGTGCCCTGTTATTGAACCATGTACGAAGGATCATGCAGTACTATGGATGTGAGGATGAGAGTAAAAGCACGAAGGGTGATGCCGTGTACTTTATTTGTTTATTTGGTGAGGATGAGAGTAAAAGCACGAAGGGTGATGCGCCGTGCAATTGCTTGCTATTCCTTGACTTGATATTACTTGTTTTTCCATTATATTTTATTTGGGTGATGCCGTGCAACTATTTGTCATTCCTTGACTTGATATTACTTGTGTTTTCTATTATACCTTGTTTTCTTTGTGAACTTATTTGATTGTTCTTTGGGTGAGGAAGAGTGATAATGCACGAAGGGTGATGCCGTGCCATGTTTATTTATTGATTATGCACGAAGGATCATGTCGTGCCCTGTTATTGAACCATGTACGAAGGATCATGCCGTACTATGGATGTGAGGATGAGAGTAAAAGCACGAAGGGTGATGCCGTGCAACTGTTTGCTATTTCTTGAATTGATATTACTTGTGTTTACATTACACTTTGTTTTTCCTTGTGAAATTATTAACTGTGGTTAATTGTTGAATTCTTTAAGATATTCCTTATTGTGTTAATACTTGATTATTTCTTGTTATTTTGTGGTACACATATATATATATATATTGAATTGCACATGTTATGTGGGTGTCTGGTCCTAGGCTTGTCACTACTTCGCCGGGATAGGCCAGGCACTTACCAGCACATGGGGTCGGTTGTGCTGATGCTACACTTCTGTGCGTTTTTGCACAGGTCCAGGTTACGATCAGAAGCAGCAGCAGCAGTAAATAGATTGCGTGGGAGTTGATCACATTTGAGACCGAGGTAGGCCCGGCGTCTCTTTCTTTATTTATGTTAATAGCTGTAGTCTCATTGTTCCGAGACCACGTCTTGGGTAAAGGATTTCAGTAGTGTTTTACCTTGGTACTGCTTATTTCTATTTTGATAAGTCTTCCGCATTTATTTAATTAATGTTATGGTTCTTGTTGATAAAAATTGAGTATGAAATATTGGTAAAAACAAGATAATGTTGAATACAGTGGCTTTCCTAGCTATCACGAGTAGGCGCCATCACGATCACGATGTTGGGGGAAAATCCGGGTCGTGACAAGAAATGTGTTAATCTAGGTAATTTGAGCATGCTTATAATTATAATAGTTGTATTCGTTCTTGGTAGTCGAAAAGTCTCGAATACATTAAGTGGTTATCATTGTACTATTAAAATTGCTATTCAAAAATCGATTAGTTTATATGGCTTAGGTATTATTCAAAAATCAAAAAGTCTCGAATACATTTGTTCATATAATCTAAGAAAGGATTTTGTTGAAATTGTATAATAGCAAAATATCCATGAACTAGCAGCAACAATACAATACAGCTACCACAGAGTAATTCAACAAATACAGATGCAATGCAATGCACAAAACCGCTACGGCGTGTAGCCCGATCCAATTTAACATCGACGGCGCTCACTCGGTGTAACGACGTGGCCAGTCGTTACGGGAATTTACCACCCCGTCATGTTGCAACTACATGTTTTATGCTTTTGTATCAGTGTTAAAGTCTATCGGGTGAGTTAGGAGTGAATTGGATTGAAAATGAGGCACATAGCCTTTGTGAAGGAAACTTGAATAAAGAAAGTCAACCTGGAGTTGACTATTTGGTTAGAGGGCTTGGAATCAAGTTCTGATGATTCGGTTAGTTTCGGGAGGTGATTTGTGACTTAGGGGAGCGATCGGAATTGAATTTGGAGGCCGGTGTAGAAATAGGCTTGAATTGGCTAAGGTTGAATTTTGGCGAAACCCGAACGGTTTGTGAGATTTTGATCCGGGGGTCGGAATGGAATTCCGACAGTTTTAGTAGCTTCGTTAGGTGATTTTGGATGTGCCTGCAAAATTTCAGGTCATTCGGACGTCGTTTGGTCGGGTTTTTGATTGAATGTGTAATTTGGAATGTTTTAAGGAATTTAGGCTTGAATTCGATGTGAATTATGGGTTTTGATGTTGTTAGACGTGTTTTGAGGATTGGAGCAAGTTCGAATAAGGTATTAAGATGTGTTGGTATGTTTGGATGAGGTCCGGGGGCCTCGGGGTGTTTTCGGATGGTTAAACGGGAGAAAATTGTGGAAAAAATTGCAGGTTGGGATCCTGCTTCTGTTGTTTCCGCTCCTGCGGAATTTTGGACGCAGGAGCGTGTCCGCAGAAGCGGACGAGGTGCGCAGGAGCGGCTGGTTACGCAGAAGCGGAAGTCATTCTGCTGAAGCGGCATCGCTGGTGCGAGCCAGTGATCGCAGAAGCGAAGGGGAAGAAAATGGGCATGGTCCGCAGAAGCGGACATTTGACCGCTTGGGCGGGACCGCAGAAGCGGTCAATGGTGCGCAGAGGCGGATGTTTCCGCAGAAGCGGAAGTTCCTTCGCAGAAGCGGCCCGCTTAAGCGACCCTTTGCTCGCAGAAGCGGAAATGGCCGGCCAGACTTGGAACCGCTGAAGCGACCTTTTGGTCGCGGATACGGGCTCGTAGGAGCGGAAAATATTCGGCAGAAGCGAAAATCGCTGTAAGTAAGTGTATCAGAAGTTAGAAAAATTTCAGAACATTTCACACATTTTGGGTCTCGGCTTTAGAGGCGATTTGGGCGATTTTGAAGAGAAATTCAAGGGAAATCATCAGGTAATCATCTATGGACTTAAACTATGATTAGTATTGGTAATATTATGCAATTATATCATGAAAATGGAAGAATTTGGGGTAATTTATGGAGGATTTAGCCCTAGGCTTGAACTTTAGAAAATCAAGGTTTTGAATGGGCAAATGGAGTCCGAATTTGGTAAAATTGATATGCTTAGACTCGTATTGAGATGAGGGTTCCGAATATGTGACTTTCGTGATTTTTCGACAAGCGTACCGAAAGTCGGGTTTTGACAACTTTGGGAATTTTGATGTAAATTGAGTTATATTGATTGGGTGTCGTCCCATTGGCCTAATTTGTTGTGTTTCTATTGTATTTGATCAGATTCTACGCGTGCGGAGCTTGATTCTCGTGGCAAGGGCATTGCGGAGTAGTCGTCGCGCCGTATTGAGGTGAGTAATAGATGTGGGTGATGACCGGCGGGTTCGAAACCCCGGTATACCACTTTGTGACGCTGTATAGCGGCGAGACACACACACTCTTGAGAGTGCGGGGTCGATCATGAACTGGAGACAATAGATTAGTCCAACCTGTTGATATTGTATTATTGGCTATTCTAGAGCCGTCGAACCTCCTTCTCGGATGGTTGCATATATATATATATTGTGATAATGGCCACTCTTGAGCCGAGGAACCCCCTTCTTGGGCGGTTGAGTATACATGTGGGCCGTGAGCCAGTTATTGGATCCCGCGAGGATCGTTATCATTGTCTTATCATATAGACATGCTAGTTTACTACTAGTCCGCAGCTATTTTTGTTATTATGCTAATTCCAATCTCTGGAACTTGATATTACTGTTTTCCAACTGAAAAATGATAAAAGAGTTTTCAAAAACTATTTTTGAGCATGCGAGGCTGTATCTGCATATTAGCTGACTAGTAGTGGATCGGGCTGCGCGCCGCAGCGAGATATATGTTGGATCGGACTGCACGCCGCAGGAATATCTCTATGAGATGTGCTTGGGCTGTAGGAGCCCCTCCGGAGTCTGAACCCCCACAGTGAGCACGGGTACCCAAAATTGGAGTCGAGCTACGCGCCGTAGCGGTCATATCATGCATTGCATTGCATTTAGCTACATCTGCTAGCTGTTATGCTATTTATTGGTATTTGTTGGTACAGGTACAGTGAAGATTGATTCTATGACAGGGTAGCTGATTATAGCTTTACATAGTGCTTTATTGCGGATTTCTTATCTGCGCTGTCTTACCCTTGTTTATTACCACTGAGTCTGGCAATACTCATTTTACTCCCTGCACCTTGTGTGCAGATCCAGGTACCTCTCAGCAGTGATCCAGTAGCTGTGCGAGGCGACGTTTGTGGATATTCGAGGTAGCTGCAGAGTCCGCAGGACCCGATATTCCTTCCTACTGTCTTTTGATTTTGTATTGACTTTTCTTTCCGCACTTGGTATTTTGTAAACCCTTATACACTCATGTTCAGTAGAGGCTCATGACTCTTGACCCTTGGTCTATGGGAGTTGATGTATTATGGGACTTGGTTCCCCGTTTTCAGTATATGTATCACTGTTATTTTGTGAATTAATATGCCTAAATGGGTTAAAGTGAGCTTCTAGCTCCGTGGTTGATATTGATTGGTCAGGCTGGCTTAGCAATGTGTTGGGCGCCATCACGACCGGATTTGGGGTCGTGACAAGTTGGTATCAAAGCCTAGGTTTACTAGGCCTCATGAGTCTTGAGCCGGTTAGTAGAGTCTTGTGGATCGGTACGGGGACGCCTGTACTTATCCTCGGGAGGCTGCAAACCTTTAGGAAACACTTCACATTTCTTGGAATTCTTATCGTGCGTACTTGATTCAGCTTGAGATATAATTTTTGGAATTCTTTCCACACGTCTGTGTACACTTCGAGCGCTCGGTAATATAATTGCCTTGAGGGTTTGTGATTCCCTGATCGAGGGGCGAGATATAATCTCTACGAGTTCATGGTGGGTCAGTCGGGAGGACTTGAGGCCAGATCTTTGTCTATGACATGAGCACCAAAGTGTTGATTTTACAAAATGGTATTATGAAATTTCGTGTGATCGGTATTGTTCCTAACTGTGGAAATGGCAGCTTAATAGTGTACGAGCTGTCAGGTGTTAGATCCTTATTGTAATCTGTTGTGTAGCCCCGAGCTACGGGCGTGGTGAATATTTATCATATGTCTTAGTTGGAAGGTAAAGTGCCTTACGTGTAGTAGAACGCGTTTAGACGTAGGAAGACTAAAGTGATTATGCTATGTGTATCCTGGTGGAAGGTGTTGTACTGAAATACTAGATTGAAGCAAGGTAGGTGGGTCGATTCTGATGTGTAATTGAAGGGTATTTGATATATGTTATGATTCGAGCGGGTGCAATGCATGTTCAGGTATTAATTGTGATAATATGATTCGTATATTAATGAGATTTAATGTTGTTGAAATGCATTGTGATGTCTTGTTGAGTTGTGGATGTATTATTAGAATGGTTTGGTGATTCTCTGGCAGGTGGATAGGCCAATTTACAAAGGGAACTCTGCCAAAATTTTTGAAACAATTGGGACTTAGAAAAGATTTTATCACCTAAAGAGGGGGCGTAACTGTTGTGTGTGAATGAATGCAAGAATTGCAAAAGAGTTAATATTTTTGATAATTCGAATCTCCGCCGAAGCTTGTAAATGACTTGAGTTTAATCTCATATTAACATTTCGGCATCACTTGATTAATAATGATATGAGTGGTTGAAAGTGCTTTGATGAACGGCTTCGAGCTAAGTTGGGGAGGTTGCTATTGATTAACTGATTGCACTATTGTGTGCTATGTTGATTATGTCTCTAAGTATGTTGGGAAATTCTGGTAAAGGTTATGGTGCTTCGTAGATCTGATGAAGTACTAGGGTGTTTTGAACTACTGTTGGTAAAGAATATTCACCATATAGAAAAGAAAGATAGCTGATTGTATATGTAAGTAATCATGTTCTGTGATGTCAGAGTTTTAAAAAAAAAACGAGTGGTTCTACTCAATAGGACAGTTGAATTACAGCTGAATAAGGGTGAATGATGCCCGAGAATGGTTTTGCAGTGTTCAAGATTTTGCTTGTAACAGTCAGGTGCCTTAAGATTTGTGTATGTGGCTAAAGACGGTGGTTTCATTAGAAGAAATCAAGACTTGTGTTATGTTATGTGAATGATGGGATTCTATGTATCCGTATTGGGAGGTAATGATAACGAATTCCAAATCGCAGGAAGTTCTTCAAAATAAAGCATTGTAGAATGTGGTACTTCTGGGAAATATTGAGTGAGTATTCAGCGGCCTGTGAGCCTGAGATCGTGTAGTCTTATGTATGAGTCTCGTGTAGTAACCTGAGTTGAGGTATTGTGGTGCTACAGTAAAGGCTAATATTAAATTAAAGATGAATTAGAAAGGAAATTGGTTAAATGGGACAACTTGATAATGAACCGAAACGGTGTAATAAGGATAAGATTAATTCCTGGCATGTGTTCGAGTAATGAGTCTTGCAGGTATTGTACAACAAAGCTCTTGCGTGCTGGCAGTTTGCTTAGCTGGGTTTGGGTAAAAGGGACTCAGTCCTGGCAGTTCATCTTATGCAATAAATTAGGAGAAAGAGTTTGTGATGTGTTTTATCATGGTTTGAAAATGAGTATACTCCTGTCGGTATGCGAAGCGTGGAATGTGTAATGAGTTTTCTTTATATGGGATCATGAGAGTCCTTGACTAGTTGAGTGCGCCGATGTTTGCGGCGGAGGAAAAGGATATGGATTTCCATGTTGTCCTAGTGTGACATGGTATACACGATGTGTTATGGAAAGTTGATAATGATATATTCTAGGTTTTGAGATCAGTTCATAATATATGGGAAGTCAATAAAATTATTGAGCAGCGCGGACAACTGCAGGTGATTTAAGAATCGATCTTTCTGGTGATTTAAGGAAAATGGTACTGCTATTCTAGTAATTTGGCAGGGTATATGGTCCAAAAGGACACGGTAATATAAACTGATAATATTTAGTGGTGTGGTGGTATCCTCTTGTTAGATTGACAGTGATGATTGAGTTGTAAATGGCATAATGAAATTCCTGAATGGCCTTCGTGGTATAAATGAACGCTTGATGTGCGTTATGTATTCGTACGGTGGAGTGTGGAACCAGGTATAGCGATTCATGTGTTATATATGTGTTGGAGACTAGAAGTTCTCGTAATCCGCCTATGCAGTGGTTGTATATCGCGTATATCGGCACCGTTTTGTGATTATTGGAAATCGGAAGCCCTAGTGGCTCTCACTTAGCTTGATATGATGAATTTGGGTTATGATACCTTATTTCGGACTGGTTGACATAAGTCAGGTCGTCTAGACTAATGTGGTATGGACTATGTCGGAAAATGGCACAAATTGCGTAGCAGAGAGAGCATCAGAGTATGCTCCAACAGAGTAGTTGTACCCGGGACCAGCGGACGGCTGGTAGGCATTGCTTTGTCAATTGGACCTTAGGGGCGGATGTTAGTGTAGAGGTATCTACCATTGATTCAGTTCCGATATTGAGGAACGTTGTCGGATGCGTTTCGTGTGGCCGAGCTTGAGGCTATATATATGTTTGTTGTAATGAGAAACTTGACTTGATGTGCATTTCCTCTTGCGAGATTTATGTGTGGATCGGGTGGCATGCCGCCACAGGTATGGTATCTGGCTCGGGTGGCACGTCGCCACAGGTATGTTATTGGAACGGCTTGCGCGCCGCAACAGTTTGACGTAGGAAATATAGCTTCCTATATGCTACCTTGTATACAATACTTCCTAGCTTGTGAGGAATAGTCCGTATCGGGTATCGCTCGGGGAATAGCACATCGGTTGTGTCCATTCAGGATTGGATAGCATATATTAAATGTATCACCGAGCGTGTGATTGATTGCTTGAGTTCAGACCTAAATCTGGGCGTGGCTGACTGTTTTGAGCATGGTTACTTGAGGTGCTTCAGGAGTAATAGTGTTTGGATGGAATCATGAGCCGTGGCAAGGCCACGTGAAGTTATGACCTTTCGAGGATGATTCAAGTACTCTAATTCTATGATGTGAGACAAGATCTCAATTATGTGTTGTGACGGTATTGAGGAATTTGAATTACAGCTCCTTGTTTGAGGTAGTTGTCATGATTTGAGTATGTTCAAGCGTTTCTTATTGGAGCCTGTGTTGTGCTCATTATGGCTTAGGCCGGTGTTGAGGTGTCATATCACCAATGCGGTGTGTCATAATCGGAATGATCGTTGGAGCCATTAATGAGTGTGGGCATATATGATTTCAGCTGGTTAGAAAGGAATACATCGAGGTTTGGCTCCGAAATATATTGTAATATTGGTCAAAAAGGGAAATGGATTCATGAATGGATGACCTGAGAGATGGATTCGATATATCGTGTGTTTGGTTGCCTTGGGCAACATACATGAATGTGTTGGAATAAGACTTTAGCTAACGAGAAAGATTTTTCGATAATATTTGGTTATCGTGGGAAATTGTTGTGATTAGAGGGCATCATCTCGAGTGATTGAGTTGTTTGGTACACCATAAGATCTCACCCGAAGTGGCGAGTTTGGCTATTACAGTTGGGTCGTGTGTACTCTGAGTATAGATGTGGGATTCAAATTTGGTATATGATTTCAGAAAGTGCAATGTGGTTTATGGTTCAGGTAGACTGTGGAAATTCAACTATTCTATGTTATCGGACTTATGAAAGATAGGGTGAAGTGGTATCACCCCGAATATATACTTGGTAAGGTCATTCAGCTATTGGGTTGCTTCTAGTACAATTTTGAGTCCGCTCGAGGACGAGCGTTTGTTTAAGTTGGGGATAATGTAACGACCCGGCCCGTCGTTACGGGAATTACCACCCCGTTATGTTGAAATTGTATGTTTTATGCTTTTATATCAGTGTTAAAGTCTATCGGGTGAGTTAGGAGTGAATTGGATTGAAAATGAGGCATATAGCCTTTGTGAAGGAAACTTGAATAAAGAAAGTCAACCCGGAGTTGACTATTTGGTTAGAGGGCTCGGAATCAAGTTCTGATGATTCGATTAGTTCCGGGAGGTGATTTGTGACTTAGGGGAGCGATCGGAATTGAATTTGGAGGCCGGTGTAGAAATAGGCTTGAATTGGCTAAGGTTGAATTTTGGCGAAATCCGAACGGTAGGTGAGATTTTGATCCGGGGGTCGGAATGGAATTCCGACAGTTGCAGTAGCTCCGTTAGGTGATTTTGGATGTGCCTGCAAAATTTCAGGTCATTCGGACGTCGTTTGGTCGGGTTTTTGATTGAATGTGTAATTTGAAATGTTTTAAGGAATTTAGGCTTGAATTCGATGCGAATTATGGGTTTTGATGTTGTTAGACGTGTTTTGAGGATTGGAGCAAGTTCGAATAAGGTATTAAGATGTGTTGGTATGTTTGGATGAGGTCCGGGGGGCCTCGGGGTGTTTTCAGATGGTTAAACGGAAGAAAATCATGGAAATTGCAGGTTGAAGTATTCTGGTTCTGTCATTTTCGCCCCTGCGGAAATGTGGGCGCGGAGGCGAGTCCGCAGGAGCGGACTGAGGAGCGCAGGAGCGCTTGGCATCGCAGAAGCGGAATCCTTTCCGCTGAAGCGGCGTCGCTGGTGCGAGTCAGTGATCGCAGAAGCGGACGAGAAGAAAATGGGAAGGTCTGCAGAAGCGGATTCTTGACCGCCTGGGCGTGTCCGCATGAGCGGACTGAGGAGCGCAGGAGCGGATGTTTTCGCAGAAGCGGAGGTTTAATCGCGGAAGCGGACGCGCATATGCGGTCCTTTCCTCGCAGAAGCGGAATTGGCCGGCTAGGCCTGGAACCGCTAAAACGACCCTATGGTCACGGATACGGACTCGTAGGAGCGGAATTTTATCCGCAGAAGCGAAAATCGCTGTGAGTTAAGTGTATCAGAAGTTAGAAAAATTTCAGAACATTTTACACATTTTGGGTCTCGGCTTTAGAGGCGATTTGGGCGATTTTGAAGAGAAATTCAAGGGAAATCATCAGGTAATCATCTATGGACTTAAACTATGATTAGTATTGGTAATATTATGCAATTATATCATGAAAATGGAGGAATTTGGGGTAATTTATGGAGGATTTAGCCCTAGGCTTGAACTTTAGAAAATCAAGGTTTTGAATGGGCAAATGGAGTCCGAATTTGGTAAAATTGATATGCTTAGACTCGTATTGAGATGAGGGTTCGAATATGTGACTTTCATGATTTTTCGACAAGCGTACCGAAAGTCGGGTTTTGACAACTTTGGGAATATTGATGTAAATTGAGTTATATTGATTGGGTGTCGTCCCATTGGCCTAATTTGTTGTGTTTCTACTGTATTTGATCGGATTCTACGCGTGCGGAGCTTGATTCTCGTGGCAAGGGCATTGCGGAGTAGTCGTCGCGCCGTATTGAGGTGAGTAATAGATGTGGGTGATGACCGGCGGGTTCGAAACCCCGGTATACCACTTTGTGACGCTGTATAGCGGCGAGACACGCACACTCTTGAGAGTGCGGGGTCGATCATGAACTGGAGACTATATATTAGTCCGACCTATTGATATTGTATTATTGGCTATTCTAGAGCCGTCGAACCTCCTTCTCGGATGGTTGCATATATATATATATATTGTGATAATGGCCACTCTTGAGCCGAGGAACCCCTTCTTGGGCGGTTGAGTATACATGTGGGCCGTGAGCCAGTTATTGGATCCCGCGAGGATCGTTATCATTGTCTTATCATATAGACATGCTAGTTTACTACTAGTCCGCAGCTATTTTTGTTATTATGCTAATTCCAATCTCCGGAACTTGATATTACTGTTTTCCAACTGAAAAATGATAAAAGAGTTTTCAAAAACTATTTTTGAGCCTGCGAGGCTGTATCTGCATATTAGCTGACTAGTAGTGGATCGGGCTGCACGCCGCAGTGAGATATATGTTGGATCGGACTGCACGCCGCAGGAATATCTCTATGAGATGTGCTTGGGCTGTAGGAGCCCCTCCGGAGTCTGAACCCCCACAGTGAGCACGGGTACCCAAAATTGGAGTCGGGCTACGCGCCGTAGCGGTCATATCATGCATTGCATTGCATTTAGCTACATCTGCTAGCTGTTATGCTATTTATTGGTATTGTTGGTACAGGTACAGTGAAGATTGATTCTATGACAGGGTAGCCGATTATAGCTTTACATAGTGCTTTATTGCGGATTTCTTATCTGCGCTGTCTTACCCTTGTTTATTACCACTGAGTCTGGCAGTACTCATTTTACTCCCTGCACCTTGTGTGCAGATCCAGGTACCTCTCAGCAGTGATCCAGTGGCTGTGCGAGGCGACGTTTGTGGATATTCGAGGTAGCTGCAGAGTCCGCAGGACCCGACATTCCTTCCTACTGTCTTTTGATTTTGTATTAACATTTCTTTCCGCACTTGGTATCTTGTAAACCTTTATACACTCATGTTCAGTAGAGGCTCATGACTCTTGACCCTTGGTCTATGGGAGTTAATGTATTATGGGACTTGGTTCCCCGTTTTCAGTATATGTATCACTGTTATTTTGTGAATTAATATGCCTAAATGGGTTAAAGTGAGCTTCTAGCTCCGTGGTTGATATTGATTGGTCAGGCTGGCTTAGCAATGTGCTGGGCGCCATCACGACCGGATTTGGGGTCGTGACACTGGAGGTGTGTACAGACTCCGGAGGGGCTCCTACAGCCCAAGCGCAATACTGCTGCGGCGTGCAGCCCGATCCTCATATCAACCACTGCGGCGTGCAGCCCGATCCCATGCTCAGTCCACAATAAACAATTAAGTCACAAAACAATTCATTTTTCCTTAATTCCAGTTCTCAATTCATAATTTATGAAAAATACTTTAACTTTATTAAATTTGTAAAAACCGGTGACTTAGCATTTCAAAAGTGTGATTTCAATTTCCAGGACTGAGATCAATGATTTAAGCAATTTTAGCTATCACATAAATATTGTCCTCTAAGGACGCTACAGATCGGCACAAGGCCCCAAACAAGGCTTACAGCCCACAAATATAGCAAATACAGTGTATTTCCAACACTAACAACATATTATACATTTCCGGGATGGACCAAGTCCCAATCCCCAATCACAATCAATCCCGCACCTGCCACGGTGTGCGAGCCACGCCTTATTAGCGTCACAATGTGCTAAGCCGGGGTTTCGAACCCTCAGGCTACAATATTCACAAACTACTCACCTCTAGCCGGTCGTAGACTCGTCCGCGATGCCTTTTCCTTTGAATTTTGTTGCCTCGTGTGTAGAATCTAGTCAAACCACAATAATTATATCAAATACGGGTCAAAGAATCATAACCCACTTCAATTTATATGAAATTCGCATAATTACACTAAGTTGGTAAAACCCGACTTTCGGTACGATTCTCGAAAAATTACGAAAGTCACATATTCGGAACCCTCATCTCAATATGAGTCTAAGAAATATCAATTTTACCAAATTCGGACTCCATTTGCTCATTCAAAACCTTAATTTTCTAAAGTTCAAGCCTAGGGTTAAATCTTCCATGAATCACCTCAAATTCTTCCATTTTCATGATATAATTGCATAATAATACCAATACTAATCATAGTTTAAGTCCATAGTTGCTTACCTGATGATTTCCCTTGAGTTTCTCTTCAAAATCGCCCAAATCGCCTCTAAAGCCGAGACCCAAATGTGTGAAATGTTCTGAAATTTTTCTAACTTCCTGATACACTTAACTTACAGCGATTTTCGCTTCTGCGGAAGAATTTCCGCTCCTACGCGTCCGTATCCGCGACCAAAGGGTCGCTTCAGCGGTTCCAGGCCTAGCCGGCCAATTCCGCTTTTGCGATATACGGACCGCCTCTGCGCGTCCGCTTCTGCGGAGATTCTATCGCTCCTGCGGGTTTTCCCGCTTCTGCGACTAGGCGTCCGCCTCTGCGGACTCGCCTAAGCGGCTACCCTTCCGCTTCTGCGATCCTTCACCCCATGGCCCTTGGCCGCTTCTGCGGCTCACCTTCCGCTCCAGCGATGCCGCTTCAGCGGAAAATGTTCCGCTTCTGCGGTGCCCAGCGCTTCTGCGCTCCTCGTCCGCTTCAGCGCACCCGCTCCTGCGCCCATAATTCCGCAGGAGCGGAAACAACAGAGACAGGACTCCTCAAACCTGCAATTTCCATGTTTTTCTCCCGATTAACCATCCGAAAACACCCCGAGGCCCCGGGACCTCATTCAAACACACCAACACATCCTAATTCCTTATTCGAACTTGTTCCAATCATAAAAACACCATCCTAAACATCAAAATCACCAATTATCCACGGATTCAAGCCTAAGTTTCTTCAAAACTTTCAAAACTAACATTCGATCCAAAACCCGATCAAACGATGTCCGAATGACCTGAAAATTTGCAGACATATCCAAAATCACATAACAAAGCTACAAAAATTGTCGGAATTCCATTCCGACCCCCGGATCAAAATATCACCTACCATCCGGTTTTCGCCAAAATTCAACATTCGCCAATTCCAACTTAAAACTACACCGGACCTCCGAATTCAATTCCGATTGTTCTCCTAAGTCATAAATGATCCCCCGGAACTAGTCGAATCATCAGAATCCGGTTCCGAGTACTCTAACTCAATAGTCAACTCTTGGTTGACTTTTCATATTCAAGTTTTCTTCAAACATGCTATTTGTTTCGTTTTCAATCCAAATCACTCCTAACTCACCCGATATACTCTAATACTGTTTTAAAAGCATAATAGATGTAAATGCAAGGTAACGGGGTGGAAATTCCCATAACGACGGGCCGGGTCGTTACATATAATCAAACACAACTTTGCTAGTACTAACAATTCAATTTCTTAGCACATGAAGTGTAAGCATAGTACTCTGCTTGTGCATACAAAAAGCAGTAACATATTGTTATCAAAATATGAATTCATACAGTAAGTAACATCCTTTTATGCATGCCTGAAGCACAAGTCGTCGGCATTCTATAAGCGACTTGACCGAGTCTACGAAGCTTGATGGGATCATCGGCACAGAAATCCCAGCCTCTGAAGTGTCAAGAAGGGATATGTTCTTCTTGCTATCTTCAACATAATCTGGATTAACATTATCACTTAACAGACACTTCTCAAGTACCGCAGTATCAGTTTTCTCTATTTTTCCTTTTTTTCTAGATTTCTTAACAGACCTCTGACTTGCAAATGCCCTTACATTGGTTTTACACCTCTGTATTATGAGGAGTAAGCATAGTCAGTAGTCCAAGATATACATGAGTTCAAGGGATTATTTCACATATAGTTACTGAACATTAACCACTACAATGGTCAAAAAAATCACAAAACTACTTTTTGCCATATTAAAGTAAAAATTTTCCAGTATTCAAAATAAAGTCATAAAACTATTTTTTGTTAGGCAAATTGAATTACCACTATAACAGTAAAATTACCTTAACGGGTAGACTTGGTCGTTACAGTGGGTAAAGTTATTAACTTTAATACTTTTGTGCCTGTATAGTTATAGTGTATAAAGTTCACTAACCATACAATAACATATCCAGTATTATCCCACATCGTGGGGCCAGGGCAAGGTAGTGTGTAAGCAAACCTTAAGCCTACCTTGCGAGGATAGAGAATTTGTTTCCAATACACCCTCGGCAAATATGTAAATATGTTAAACATACACGCACAATCTTTGCATTATATCTATTGTTTATCCTACTCTACAGAACAAGTATAAGTGAACATACCTGTAGAACACTCACATCCAAGTAACTAAGTTCAGGGCATTCTCTTGCTATGGCATAGTTGGGCGTAATCAACAATGTTTGTCATTTGATAAATAAATTTTGTTGTAACGTATTAAGAAACGTGGCGTTTACGCTCTCTTCCTCGAATATTTACAGCTAAACAGTGCCATCTTTCAAGAGCATTTATTTAAATTTTGAACACGATATACATGATCATAAGTAAATAAATTAGTGAGAAGCTACATAGAAAATTTTGAATTAATAACGTGTCTTTGTGTTTTCCTGGCCACTTTTAATTTTAAAAAAAATTAAAAAAACCTCATCAATATTATATTGCTACACCTGTATTGTAACAGGAAACTAATGAAGTTTCTCGTAATTAAACATATCATATAAAACAAAATAATGAGAAGTTCTATTGTAATGTTTGTGGATGTTTATACAAAACTGAATACAAAAAATTTAAAAAGTTTACTCTTGTTCGTTTTCTTATACTCTTTCATGTTTTCTTTGTATCAAAAGAATATCTTTTAGATACAAAATTTTTATTTAAATACTTTAGTCTCATTAAGTGTATATCTGCTAAATATCTTATTTATATGTTTGATAAGAATATAAGATAACATCAAAGTATTCCATCCATCTTATAATATTTTTGTTGAAGCAAAGCTGATCCAAATTATAATACACGATAGGGGCAAGATTTGCGTATATACTATCTTTCTATATTCCAATTATGGTACACACTAAATACGTTATTGTTATATCTAAAATAAGCGAGTGCAATTTTTTTATAGATGAAAACGTCTAAATTAATAATTAATAAAAATAACTCAATGTTTTGGGTTTGAGATGACATAGTAATATTTAAGAATAAGCTTTTCGTTTTGTAAATAATTTACAGTATAGAATCATTTAGTTGCTTGTTTATAATAGTTAATGTTCTGCTTGTTCATATTATTAATATCCAATCGAAAATTAAGAAAAAGAATGCTTAGACAATATTAGGTTGGTATATATCTATCTCCAAAACACTCTCAAATTAATACTTGTACAGTAAATCATACATTTAGAAAAATATATATCCTATGTGCTCTTTTAAGTGCTTATGTTTCATTATTTTGTTAATTTTAATGTAAAATATGAACAAAAAATGTCTGAATTTATATACTGTTTAAAATTTTAATTGGCTAAGCATTAGAGACACCAAAAAATCTAGAACTGAAGGGTCCGGAACCGAAATAATGTTAAAAAAAACAACAAAATACCAAAATAAACCAAAAAAAAAAAAATACACAATTACCCATTTCGCAATATAAAACTGCGAATTGCACTAACGACCGTTAGTGCAATTCGCAGTTTTATACTGCAAATTAATGGGATTTTTTATTTTTTTTTTTAAAAAATGGCCGGGTTTTCAAAAGTGGCCTATTTCGCAGTATTGTACTGCGAAATAGACTATTTCGCAGTACAATACTGCGAAATAGGCTACAAATGGGCCCACTTTTTAATTAAAAATCATAATTCGTAGTTTTGTAGTGCGAATTTGATTCTCAAAATTTTCTTATTTATAGACGACTGAACTTCATCAAAACTATATCAACACAAATTATTTCGGTTTTTCTCTCTTCTACTTATCAATCCATTTTTTATAATGTCTCAAGTTGCCAAAATGAGGGTTTCATTGTATTGGGGGGTGAGGTTATTGTGGATAATAACTCAGTGAGGTATAGCTCTCCTCCACGGTGTCATGTTAAATTGCCGCTTAATATGCAATACAATACTTTGGTATCGTTGTTACGTAAAAAAATGAGTGAGCGGAGGCGTTCGGTTAGCATTAAAGTAACTGGAAGATTTCCTTATTCAGTGACTCCGCATGGGTTTGCTTATTATTCGGAATTTAACATTGACGATGATGAAAGTCTTAGAGATTTTTTGCGGGTTCCGGACGAATATAGAGAATACATTGTAATAAAATTATTAGAAATGTATGTCAAGGTTGAAGACCTTAGTAGTAATGAGGGAGTGCGTATAAGTGATAACCCACGTTCATCGGATGGTTATTTTGGAGGAGCATTAGGCAGACAGGTTGGAGATGGAAGAGGTTCTCTTGATTTGAATTTGTCACCACGGGCGAATGAGGAGCCAGAAAATAATGTTACTACTTCGTATAATGAAGAAGACGACCGGTAAACTTAAATTTAGTGAAATCTTTTTCTTTATGTTTTATTTGGATTTGTATTTATAGTTCTAATTTTCATAGGGTGTATCGTCCGGAATTGAATTTGACAAATTATGACCACGTCCCTAGTTGGAATTTGCAAAAATCTGCAGTATTGGAGCACGGTGGTCCCTCTCGTAGTTATCAGCAACCTCAAGAAAGCCAGCATGAGACTTCAAGACAATACGAGTTGTAAGTATAGTGATGTAGTGATATGTACATTTAAATTTCAAGAAAATACTATTAGGATACTTAAATTTTTGTTGGTTATATGCAGTGAAAACGAGCTTCTAGAAGCTCCTGGACTAACAAAGTTGCCCGTACACGATGTTTTTACTCGTGACTTAGCAGATGCGCAGAGTCAGGAGGATGATAGTGATTACGATAACAATGCGGATGAGTCTGGTGATGAGACACCCTTCCGTGAGGAGGGTGATGATGTGGAGGATGACGATGAGGAGGAGGAAGTGAATGTGGAGCCTGATTTGACTAGGGAGCATGTTCCTCCTCCCCCCCTCCCGAAGAGTGTATGAATCCCACGTGCCTTTTCATGAGAGAAATATTCCATACCTGGATAATTTGCCTGCCATGCCTAATGTTGATGCATTGACAAGGGGTTATGATGAATTACGATCGAAGATGTGGGATGAATGTAGACCAGGTGTTGTTACAAAAGGCATGTATTTCCCTGACAAAGCGCGCCTAGTTAGGGTTGTAAAAATCTATACCATAAGGGAGTCTCGTGAGATGACGATAACTGAGTCAACTAGGGATAAATACAAGGTTGTATGTCGCAAGTGGTTCTTGGGCTGTCATTGGATGCTTCGTGCTACAAAGAAAAAATCTGGTTTGTGGAAAATTGGTAAATTTATTAGCGATCATAGATGTGAAATGGACACATTCAATGAGAACCACTTCAACCTGGATGTTGACTTGATTTCTCTTGTCTTGGTTCCATTTTTGGAAGTGTCTATTAGATTTTAGATTAAAGAGTGTATTACAGCTGTCCATAAGGAGTATGGTTGTACTATAAGTAAAAGAAAGGCATATCTCGGTCGCAAACGTGCCTTTGAACTAATTTATGGCGATTGGGATAAGTCCTTTTCAAATCTTCCCAGGTACATGGCTGCACTGCAACAATTTAACCCCGGTACTATTGTTGAATGGAGGCGCGAGCGAAGTCCTGGCGGTCCGGAATTTATATTCAACTATCTATTTTGGTCATTTAAACCGGCAATAGATGGTTTTGTGCATTGTCGTCCTGTAATTTCCATAGACGGTACTCATGTCTATGGAAAGTATGATATTAAGCTTTTGATTGCAGTTGCTATAGATGCCAATGGCCAAATATTTCCACTTGCTTTTGCCATTTGTGCGAACGAAAGTGAAGAGACGTGGACGCAATTCTTGAACCACTTGAAGCAACACGTTGTGAAACAGCGTTCAGGTATTTGTCTAATTTCTGATCGGCATGGTGGTATTTTAAGTTATGTACGTCACTTGGCTGAATGGCAGGCACCGCATGCATACCACCGTTACTGTGTGAGGCACCTAAAGGCCAATTTTCAAAAGAGATTTCCTGACAAGGCGTTGCATGACTTAATGTGGATGGCTGCAACTGAGCACCAGCTATGTAAATTCAATAGGTGCATGGAAGCAATCCGGCAGTTGGAACCACGAGCCTATAGTTGGTTGATGCAACATGACACTCAAATGTGGACATTGCATGCTGATGGTGGCATACGATGGGGAGCCCTCACTTCTTACGAAAAAGCTGCATTTTTTTGTAATTCGTACTTTACAAAAAGTTGTCACTTCTTACGAAAGACTTTGAAACAGAGTGCAGACAGATTTGTTGAAAGGCATGCAGCTGCATCGTCATTGTTGGATAGAGGTGTTGAATTTATGCCAAAACCCATGGAAAGATTCGAAAAGTACAGGAAGCGAGCACAGTGGCATTCTTATCTTCAATACGACAATGAACAAGGTGTTTTCGAAGTTAAGACAGGTAATCGTGCACACCGTGGGAATAATGTACACACGGTGAATGAAAGTAGAAGGTTATGTTCGTGTGGGAAATGGACCATCTACCACATGCCGTGCCCACATGTATTGAAGTGCTTTCAACAAGTTGGCTATGGGGCAACAAACTACATTGATAGGCACTACAGTGTTGCAGCATACGTAGACACGTATAGTGGGAAGTTGCATCCTTTAGGTGTTGAGCATTATTGGCCGACGGAACCTTTTAAGTTGGTATGTAACAAGGAGTACTTGCGCAAGTTGAGAGTACAAAAGAGAACACGTATACCAAACCAAATGGATGTTGGTGAGTCTGTTTATGCACGTAAATGTAGCATATGCTCCCAAACTGGACATGACCGCCGTAAATGTCCTTCAGGTGCAAGTTCGTCCAATGTACCCAACTATCAACCATAACATTAGTTCCTTATTTTTGTATTATTAGTTGTAATATATGTATGTAGTACCTTTTGTGCATTTGAAATAAAATTATTCTTCAAATTACGTATGTTGTTGTAATTTTCTTAATGTGATGTTGTGCACTTTTAAATAGTGTATAATAATACGAAAAGTGAAGTTATGAAAAGCATGTGAATAGTCATATCTATGTCATTTCGTCCATGTAATTCGTAGATCAATACTACAAATATAAATTTGTCCTTTTATTTGAAAAAACCTTAAAATTATGTGATTTTTAGTGTCCTAGTAATTCGTAGTTCAATACTACGAAATGTAATTCGTAGTTCAATACTACGAAATGTAATTCGTAGTTCAATACTACGAAATGTAATTCGTAGTTCAATACTACGAAATGTAAAGTTGTCACTTCTTACGAAAAAGTTGCATTTTTTTGTAATTCGTAGTTTACAAAAAGTTGTCACTTCTTACGAAAAAGCTGCATTTTTTTGTAATTCATAGTTTAATACTACGAAATGCAAATCGTAGTATTATATAACGATTTATGTTTATGTTGCCTATAAATACGGGGCTCATTACCGTCATTACATGTGCTTAAAATCTTACAAAGCGCAAATATTTCTTGCGAACGTTTCATATTTTCAAAGTGTGTTACTGTGCAATATTTTAAATGGCTCAATATGGAACACCAGTGTGTTACTGTGGAAAAAAATGTGTGCAACAAACATGTTGGGAAGGTGATGATGTTGGACGCCACTACTGGATGTGCATGAACCGGATGGATTGCTACAAAAATCCGAATGAGCCAATGTGTGAGTTCAATGAATGGGCTGAGGAACGGTGTCTCCAAGCAAACTACAGAGAACGAATGCTTAATCTGCATAATATGTGGTTAGCGCAAGCAGAAAGCAGCTACAATAGCAATATAAGAAGGATACAACTCAGGGACGAGGTGAGGGAAGAAAAAAACAAAAAACTAAGAGCAGAATGGAAATTGGCATCAGCTATGGGAGAAAACCAAAAAAATAAACAGGAAATTGCGGAGCTTAAGGCGAGAGTAAAAGAGTTAGAAGACGAACAAGAACAACTGCTAGAACAATTTAAGTGGCTAGAACGCAGAATAAATGGAAGCTCATAGAACGTCTACTTGATTTTACTCTCGTTTAAGTGTCATTTCATTTTAACTGTAATAGTATGTTTGTGTTTGTATTGAACAATTTTAAGTTTTATGGGAATATTATGTTGTAAGTTTTATTGGAATGTTATGTTTGTGTTCTATTTTATATATAGATATTTGGCTCATTGTTCTATTTATTGCTTTAGTTATATTTGAATTGGAAGTGTTGTTTATAGATATTTCGCTCATTGTTCTATTTATTGCTTTAGTTATATTTGAATTGGAAGTGTTGTTTCTACTATTAATGCTATGTTTGTATGTATACATTAATGAAATCAAAAAATATTTATTTATTCAGAATAAATATTATTTACACAAGTGTATATACATAATGAAATCAATGAGTGCCGCATGCTTTGTGCCTCAAATTTGCTGCTGGCCTAAGCCGCATCCCCTGTCGGTCTGGCACACTATCTGGATCATCATCGTCAAGCCGCCTTTTTATGGGAGGATGTGCAGCGGCATCTACAGCACAACTTGCAGGGTCGGAGGAATAGGCCGTTGGGCCGGCACCAACCTATAAAAAATAAGTAATGTTAGATAAAATATGAGAGGTATTTAAATTATTATGGTTAACAAATTATTTCTCTCGCAATGGTCTCGTCGAGGTCCTGCGTATATTCATCGATGGTCGGCTCATCATCGCATGTAGTATGGTCAAACATGGTCTGAGATGAAGATGCATAAAAACAGATGTAATGAATTTATTGCATCGAAAGTAAAATAATGTAGAATTGAAAAACAAAAGTAATACAAACATACCGCATCAAATGCGGGGGACGATGTATAACTCAACCTACGACCGCCATCCACGTCACGGGTCGGCCGATGCTCGGCTTGCAGTAGATGTGCCGGCGAAGTACTCATGTACATCCCGTCAAAGGTACCCATAATCTGCAATGGTCCGGATGGGGTCATACGTGTCGTCGGCAATGACAGGCGAAGGTCGTATGAGGGCATCACTGCTGCCGAGGTCGTATGAGGGCATCTTCTTTGGAAGGGTCACCTGGATGCGTCATAAAACCCAGCTGCATGCTGCTGGAAGGGTCGGTGGATAGGTCATAAAATCCCGTTGCATGCTTGGAAGGGTCAGGTGGATGAGGCACATAACCCTCTTGCTCATCTCCGAACCCCCAGCTCCAAACCCTGCGGGTGGGTCGACCGGCTCCTCGACACCCCCTCGCCGTGCACGTCGTCGTCGTCCCTGCGAGCCCTAGCCCCTGCACGGGGGACTGGCCTACCCCTCTGGTACGCGTCTGCATCCGTATAATCGGGCTCATCATCTAACCTGTTGCCCTCCCTCGCCTCTTCCGGTCCCGTACGACACGTACGGGCAACCGTACGTGCAAAGTCAACCGGTCCGGGGTTGTCTTCGGATCTGCGGGTATCGATACTAGCACTGGTAGACCCGGTGAAACCAACTAACCTTGTGAAATAAGTCAATTAGTAAGTAAATTACTCTGTGCCATAATTATATGATATTAATAGGTCAAAATAACATACCGGTGACTCGTGTCGTCCGGCATACGGTCCGTACCGGCCGTCAAGCATGTGGATGGGGTTCCCGACATACTTCCGGGTGTGACGTCTGTACCAGGCCTCATAAATCGCAATACTAGCCTCCTGGTACGGTGTCGGCGGTGGCGGGATGCGCTGAGCTCGCTCCTCCCAATGGACTACCTGGTCACGCAGCCACGCTGCGTAATCCCGGCTCGTGTTGTGACGGTCGTCACACTGATAATGAGTAGGGTCCCAGGAGGGATCACTCGGTACCGGCTGATGACGACCAAACTGACGAAGCACACGCTCCGTCGCATGATACTCAACAAATTCCCAGAATATCAATGGGACGGAGCTGCTCCATATGAGCCGGTCTGCCGAGCAAATAGCAGGTAGGTGCGCAAGTAGCTCGTCAGTGTACGGCATCCAGATGAACTACAACGAATAACAATAAATTAGTATGCAAGGTACAACTACATTTAAAACAACCAACTTTATGTAAATGTTTACCTGTCCGGTATGCAACATATCCAACTGATCCCTAATAAGGGGGAGATTGTGGTGCACATCCACTCCTCGGTAATTCCCCCGCCGGAGAATCCATCTCACAGCTAGCGGGAGGGGCGGATAGTCATGTGCCGGCAGAGGTGGCTGTAGTGGCATGATACGCTGCCACGCCCAAACCTAACAAAAAATATTGATGTAAATTATCAGTCATTTTAAAATATATAATTTGTGCTTAATTAATTTTGAAAGTATTTTTCACCTGCAGTAGTGGCAAAAAACCACCAATATCAATAGCTGCACCGATGCTAGCCCGGCACATGCTCCTGTAGAGATACGCCAGAACAACAGATGCCTAACTGTACTGATGCACCTGCTCCATATCCTCCAGAGGCTGGAGAAACCGCATCGATATCTTGTTCCCCGACGTGTTGGGAAACAAGACACACCCAAATAGCATGAGTAATGCCATCCGAGTGAAACGGATAATCCACAGCTCCTCTGTCTCCTGCGTGAACTGTGGATGCAACTCCGCCATGAAATCTCTAATGACGGATATCTGGAGACCACTACCACCAACGTTGCCCTTCGGGTGCAAACCTGTCATCCGTGCCATCGCATCCGCCAGCTGTGCGCGGGTCATCCGTCTCCACTCCTGGGTCAGTGTCAATGCGCGGCCCTCAATGCGCAATCCATACAACACCTGCACATCCTGGAGAGTGATCGTAGCCTCTCCAGTAGGCAGGTGAAATGTATGCGTCTCTGGTCGCCACCGCTCTATCAACGCTGTGATGAGCGACCAGTCAAGCTGCATCCGTCCCAGCTCAAATATGCTGTATAAGCCGGTCTGCTGTAGAAGGTCTACTACTCGTGGATGAAATGGATGTTGCGCCAAAAACTCCCACAGATCGTCCGGCCTCCTGGGGCGTATAGTCTGAAGAGCTAGATGGCCGTGCCAAATAGACTCAGATCTATGGTCACCCTGCAGTACTAATAATCCTGCTGCCAAAGGTCCAGGGTGTGCAGGTTGACGAGATGCCATGTCGTGTACTATAAATAAGAAAAATTAATTATTACATAGAAAAATTTTATATTTTCATAATTTTGTTAACTTAATTAATTAAATTACATATAATTTAATATAGTGGTTGTTTAAAGGTTCCAGGCTTGATTATTGAGGCCCGGGACCACATAATAATGATTAATTATTATAAATCTCAATTTTAATATTTTCATAATTTTGTTAACTTAATTAATTAAATTACGTATAATTTAATATAACGGTTTTTTAAAGGTTCCAGGCTTGATTTTTGAGGCCCTGGACCACATAATAATGATTAATTATTCTAAATCTCAATTTTAATATTTTAGAATTACGTATAATTTAATATAACGGTTTTTTAGAGGTTCCAGGCTTGATTTTTGAGGCCCGGGACCACATAATAATGATTAATTATTATAAATCTCAATTTTAATATTTTCATAATTTTGTTAACTTAATTAATTAAATTACGTATAATTTAATATAACGGTTGTTTAAAGGTTCCAGGCTTGATTTTTGAGGCCGGGACCACATAATAATGATTAATTATTCTAAATCTCAATTTTAATATTTTCATAATTTTGTTAACTTAATTAATTAAATTACGTATAATTTAATATAACGGTTGTTTAAAGGTTCCAGGCTTGATTTTTGAGGCCCGGGACCACATATTAATGATTAATTATTCTAAATCTCAATTTTAATATTTTCATACTAAAAGACTACGCTAAAATTAAATAAGGCTCTACGCTACAAGGCTCTACGCTAACAGGCTCTACGCTAACAGGCTCTACGCTAACAGACTCTACGCTAACATGATATACAATAACATATTAATGTAATACTAAAACAATAAATATACCAACATTAACATATTTTCTAATAAATTATAAAATAAAATTAATTCAAATACCTCAAATTAAAGTTGTAAAACTGAAATTTTGTTACCGAATTCGTGTCCAACAGTATCTTCGGGTGGGCCCCACTTATATTGCACTTGAAGGGGACGGGTGGGACTTCGAAATCAAAATTTTGGCAAAAATTTGAAGGGAATTTGAGGGGGGCCGAGGAGAATTTGACAAAATTTGAAGTGTGAGAGTGGAGGAGAGGAAGGAAGGGGCGGGCGGATATAACAATGGTAGACATTTCGCAGTTTTATACTGCGAAATGCAATTCGCAGTACAAAACTGCGAATTGCATTTCGCAGTATAAAACTGCGAAATGCCTTATTTTTAAAAAAAAAAAATTTTTTTATTCATTAACTGTAACGGCCTATTTTTCTAAAAAAAAAAATTTTTTTAATACATTTCGCAGTATAAAACTGCGAAATGTACAAACGGACGTTTGTACATTTCGCAGTTTTATACTGCGAAATGTGTAATTGTGTATTTTTTTTTTTTGGTTTATTTTGGTATTTTTTGTGTTTTTTAACATTATTTCGGTTCTGGACCCTAGAACTGAACACCCAAAAAGACCAAAAGTGGGTCCCGTGTGAAATGATTGTATTGGGAAAATGTATCATGACATAACTAAAGGATAGAATTGTCAAATATGATACTTTCAAGTAACATTCATAACTTTTTAGTCAGCCAATACAATTATTTTAATTTAATAAAATTACGATAATAACCTTTTCGACCCGGTTTTGTACCGGATGCAGCTCATTTTCTAACTCGAGGCTGCTAAAAGTCCACGTGCTCTGCTATAAAAACACCGACTCAGCAGAAGAGACAAAGCGTGCAACTTTTAGACCTATTTTCTCTTATTAAAGAAGTAAGCCTTTAAATTTCCTGTGAAGTTGTCTTTATTTACCTTATTATATTATGGCATTCAACGTAATAATATAGAAATACAGTGGCAAAATATAAAAGCCTAAGCAGGCATGTCTTTAAATTTCTTGTGA
Organism: Nicotiana noctiflora; assembly: GCA_032618575.1. Taxonomy (NCBI): domain Eukaryota; kingdom Viridiplantae; phylum Streptophyta; class Magnoliopsida; order Solanales; family Solanaceae; genus Nicotiana; species Nicotiana noctiflora. The sequence continues at coordinate 431,698 of JASVEL010014064.1, forward strand.
AGTTGTCTTTATTTACGTTATTCTATTATGTCATTCAACGTAATAATATAGAAACACGGTGGCAAAACATAAAAGCCTAAGCAGGCATGTTGATGAAACTGAGAGCTCAACTATCGCTTCTATAATAAGAGAATATAGATATTTCAATGACGATTCTTTGGAAGTTTGTCAGAAAAAACTGCATATATACAGTGTATTTTCTATACCGCCCATACATAGTCGTATTTCAATGATAAAATTTTAATCGGTTTACCTAAGGAAAAATGACACATATAGGGTCTGTTTGGAATTAGAATTGTATAATTATTATTCTAGTAATTACACCGTCTAGTAATTACGATGAAAATATTAGTTGGTCATAACATAATTAGTGTACAGTTTGATTGTAAGTGTAATTACGCAACCAAATTAAATTTTAAATAAAATAATTATCAAAAATTAAAAGTTAATTTAATAAATATATACTTATAAATAATTATTTATAAGTATAAAAGATGTATTAGATTTGGTATTTAAGATGCATATTTTATTGTTTAATATACACTAATTAGTAATCATATATTTATATCTAATATTCTAAAAATAATTTATATTTTTTTTTCCAAATTAAAAATATTTAGTTTAAATAATTATAAAAACTAAAAATGTACATTTTGTAAGAACATCATGAAATACATATTCGATAAATTAAATGAACAACATGCAATGTGAAATAACAAGCCAATACTATTGTATACGATCGAGATTGTATGTCTTTGACCTATAGGCCCGAAAGGTCGTCCAAAGCCTAAGTTCAGGTAAGATCGAGTTCGAACTCGATGGAGCAGACCCGAGTTCGAAGACAGAGCATGGTGCATACCAAGGCTGAGTATGCTCGACACCGAAATAGTAACGTCGTGGACTTATAACAGAATGAGCTAGATTCCTACCACGTTCCCAAGATCATGACGCAAAACCCGGAATAGGATGGTACTGTTCCGTACTAGGCGGTTAGACAAATGTATCAAGAATATTCATTACTGTAAATAGAAATATGCTATATTTAGGGTTCTCCTATTATATAAAGGGGATTCCAATCATTTGTAATATTATCTGATCATTGGCAAGAATATACTATCCCACTTTTCTCTCTTACTATCCATCAAAATTGTCTTTTATATTTATTGTTCTTGCTTTATTGCTCTTAATCCATCTCGAGGTCACCAAGCTCGAGGTCACTACTATTGAGTAATATTTGTTTGATTCACTTGTTTCTTTGATTTCTACTTCATATTACTTGATTATTAATAAGTATTGAACTAAATCACATATTTTTAAAACCACAAATCAAATTTAAGTGCTACTCGTATTTTTGAGGTAACCAATTAGGTGTCCACCGTGGGGCTAAAGATAATAGTGATTATTTCTTTAATATTCTCATTACATACGTTATTTTTACACTTTTTCTTGTCCGAAATTTTTTATTCTGAGGTTGTCTAGCTTACAAAATGCACATGTTCATGACAACGAAGGTCTTGGAAGAAATAGCAATGCAGGGTTCGTTGTACCACCGATAAACCCAGGGGAATTGCCAAATGTGGAACCAGTTGATGTTAGTTCGCACATTGCTTTGAATGCAGATCTAGGCGCGGACCCTGGAGGGAATATACGCAGGGAATCGCGATCAGGGGGTCGAGGAACACCAAAAATAGGAGATGGGAGAGTCAGCCTCCAAGTGATATTCGAGATGCTCAAAGTCCAGAAAATCGCCATCGCCAACGTCAAAGTCAGAATAAGTCTCCAGGTGTAGCTGAACATGAAAATGCCCGACGGACTCAACCGGCGCTGGAAAGGCCAGATGAATGCGGCTCAGAGACTGACCCCATAATTATGAGGATGATGGAAGAAATCACTAAGAGGATTGAGTCCGAAGAAAAGAAGATTGAGGACTAACCTATAACTCCCGTATAGACCAGATACCGGGGGCACCTCCAGTTTTAAAAGGTTGAGATGTCAAGAAATTTATACAAAAACCATTCCCTTAGAGTGTGGCTCTGATGCTCATACCTAAAGAGTTTCGCATGCCTGATATACCCAAGTATAACGGGACCACCAACCCTAACAAGCATATTACTTCATATACTTGCGGGATCAAAGGGAGTGACTTGAACGACGATGAGATCAAATCAATTTTATTGCAAAAGTTTGGAAAAAGACTATCGAAGGTAGCCATGATTTGGTACCATAACTTTCCACCTAACTCTATTGATCTGTTTGCTATGTTGGCAGACGCCTTCGTAAAAATACACGCCGGGGCCATAAAGGTGGCTACGAAAAAATCGGACGTCTTCAAGATAAAACAAAGGAACGTCGAGATGTTAAGGTTCGTGTCCAGGTTTCATATGGAAAGAATATAGTTACCACCGTTCTCGAATGACTAGGGAGTACAAGCTTTTATGCAAGGTTTGAATAAAAGGAGATCGATTGCGTCTCGACAATTAAAACAGAACTTGATCGAATATTCACTTGTGACATGGTCAGATATGCACAATCGTTACCAATCAAAAATCAGGGTCGAGGACGACCAGTTGGGAGCCCCCTCTAGTTAAGTTCATCCAAAAAGATTCGCAGCCAAACCCCCGAGGGACACTGACCAGGAATCGAGATTTAACAAAGAAGGATATTGACGAGGTCAATATGTATTAGAGTTTCTTGCTCGTACTCTATCAAATTCTAATATAGTTTAAGATATCGTCCCACAGAGACTGGATATTGGATAATCAATGCTACAAAGTTATAAAATTTTAACTACTATTTGAGAGAATAAAATTGATAAAAAGTGAGTGAGGTATAAAACTTGTTAATTACTTAAACAAAATAAAATATTTTTGGAAGATTTATAATTTAAAAAGGAGTTGTGAATCATTGATAATATTACTATAATAAAATCTCAATTTCTAAATTTATTTCTCTAAAGAATAATTGCTTATTTTTAACATAATTATATTTTTTGCATTAAGAAATAATCAATTAATAACACTCCGTGAGAATTATGTTAATTAATCAATTTAAGACTAGTGTTTAAGTCGAAATATTTTTCTTGCGTGAATTGTGCTAAAAGAAAGTAAAAACTTCGTGAGAATATTTTTACCAAGGATCAATAATCTTGCCTATAACAATTCCTTCATGAGAATTAAAAATGAGGCAAGTAAGATTACTGGCTTGAAATAATAGTTTACTGAAAAATTACTTTCACCCTACTATTTTATTCATCAGTTATTATATATCAATTTTGTAATTCTCGCGAAGCAAAATTACAAAATTAATATATGAATAACTTAAAGATAAAATATGTAGATGTGATGATAGAGTAATTATAAACCATTATTTCAGCACAGTATGACATGTAAATAAAAAGTTTCAAACCAAAAATATATAAAAAATAAGATAATATTATAAAATATATCAAGCTTCATCAACTATCCAACAAAAGAAATTACTCCATTATAGAGTAAGAAAAGCTAAAACGGATATTTAGAAGACTAGAAATATTTAAAAAACTAAGGAAATATTTTTACTACAATGAAAGAAGACCAAGACTAGTTCTTATCTTACAAAGACCGGATATCCTTATACAAAGAGAGCTTGCTATTTATAAGAAAAGATGAGTAGCTTTTGTCATGTTACACTTTTGCGAATATGAAATCCATGTACGCAAAGTGACCTTTGTGTACGTAGATTTTGTATATGCAACTATGGCACTTGTGCTTCACTTTTGACTTCATGAGTTTGTCTTGCAAATGTAGCTTCCATGTATGCAAAGTGACCTTTGTGTAGGTAGATTCAATATATGCAGATAAGGCACTTGTACTTCACTCTTGACTTCATGAGTTAGTTTTGCATATGTAGGTTCCATATGTGTGAATGTAACCTTTGCAAATATAGATTCCACGCATGCATCTATGACTCTTTTGCTTCCATTCTAGACTTCATTTCTTAGACTTGCAAAATGTAGTTTCCATGTATAAGAATGTGATCTTTGCAAATATAGAGTCCACGCATGCATCTATGACTCTTTTTCTTCCATTCTTGACTTCATGACTTAGACTCACAAATGTAGGTTCCATGTATGCGAATGTGACCTTTGCGTATATAGATTCCACATATGCAACTATACTTCTTTTCATCTCTAATTATCTCTTTCTATAAGCCCATAAGTTATTCATATGATGATGATGTGTGTAACTGTGGCTTTGCTTCATTCTCTTGTCTTTTTCATAATTTTTTTTTCTACAAGAATTGTTAGAAATTATGCGAGGATAGGATATTATTATTCATATTTTATTTTAAAAACTTATTTTATTCATCTAAAATTACATGAATAATTTATATCCATCGGATATCAGTCATATGTCGATTGGAGGAACAACGGCCCGAGCCGTAACGCGCCTCGGAACGATCGGAGAAACGATCGAGGTCAAAATTCTCGGGGACTCATAAGTAAGAGCGGGCTTGATAAACACACCGACCCCGCAGAAGCAACTCGACTATCGGAATATAACTTCAGCATAGATGCATCAGGGATTGTTCAATTATTGGGAGAATAAAAAATACCAAATTGCCCAGGTCTATACAAATTGATCCTTCTCAAAGGAACCCGAACTTGATGAGCAAGTATCATGGCACACATGGTCATAGAATAGAAGATTGCAGGTAGCTAAGGGAAGAAGTAGCTCGGTTGTTCAACGAGGGTCACCTTCAAGAATTCCTTAGTGATCGAGCCAAAAACCACTTCGGGGAGAGAGATGCAAAAAAATGAGCAGGAAGAACCAGAAAATGGCATCCACATGATTGTTGGTGGTACCGATATCCCATAAAGACATGTGTTCAAATGCACCAAGATACCGATCACAAGAGAAAACAGACTCGGAGCTATGTTCCCGAGGACGTATTATCATTTTGTGATGAGGAAGCAAAAGGCATATCTCAACCTCACAATGACGCCCTAGTATTCTCTATCCTTTTAAACAAAATTCAAGTTAAACGTGTTTTAGTGGATCCAGGTAGCTCAGCAAACATAATCAGATCGAGGATTGTCGAACAACTCGGCCTACAAGATCAGATTGTATCTGTATCCCGGGTCCTAAATGGCTACAACATGGCAAGAAAAACAACAAAAGCAGAGATTATCGTGCTAGTAAATGTGGCCGGGACCATACAAGATGCCAAATTCCATGTTATCAAAGGCGACGTGAGGTATAATGCACTCATCGTGAGACCGTGGATACACATTATGAGGGCAGTGCCTTCAACTCTTCACTAGATGCTGAAATTCCCGAAAGAAGAGGGAGTGAAAACAGTATACGGAGAGCAACATACTGCAAAAGAGATGTTTGCAATCGAGGAAGTGTTACTGATACTAGAGCCTTGACCTCGGAGAAATCGAGCACGAAAGATAAGCATGCAGCTAAATAGAAATCACAACCCCTAGCCTCGATGGAGTTAGAGCAGTAGGTAATCGAAGACAAAGAAGACGATTTCCTTACTCCTCGAACCTTTATCGTTATCGAAAAGTCCAATATGACCAAGTCAACTGTCAAAGAACTGAGCAGATCATACTGATCAAAAGCTTGCCCGAAAAAAAGGTATACATGGGAATGGGATTAACCCCCAAACTCAAGAAAAGACTCATTCAATTTCATATTGATAATATAGATTGCTTTTCTTGGTCCTATTTAAATATGGCATGAATTCTACCAGAAATCACCACACATCGACTAAGCACCGACCCCACGTTCAAACTGGTAAAGTAAAAAAGGAGGCCTCAGTTCGAGGTAAAGCATGCTTTCATAAAAGGCGAGGTAACCAAACTTCTTAAAATAGGGTCTATTCGGGAGATAAAATACCCTGAATGTTTAGCCAACGTAGTTGTAGTTCCTAAAAAAGGAAACAAACTTAGAATGTGTGTAGATTAAAAAAAACTTAAACAATGCATGTCCAAAAAATTCTTTCCCATTGCCCAATATCGATCATATAATCGATGCCACAGACGGCCACGAGATCCTAACTTTTTTCGATGCCTACTCTGGGTAAAATCAGATTCAGATGAACTAGGAGGACCAGGAAAAGACCTTTTTTATTATTAAATTTGGAACTTATTGTTACAATGTAATGCCCTTCGGGCTAAAGAATGCAGAAGCTATATACCAACACCGAGTTAACAAAATGTTCGAAGAAAAAATATGTAAAACAATGGAAGTTTACCTTGAGAAAATATAACATGAAGCTTAACCCGGAGAAATTTGCCTTTAGAGTAGGCTCGATTAAGTTCCTTGGCTTCATGGTATCAAATCGGGCTATCAAGATTAACCTAAATAAGATTAAGGCTATCGAGGATATCACAGTTGTGGATAGTGTGAAGGTTGTGTAAAGGCTAATAGGAAGAGTTGCTATCCTGGGCCGGTTCATTTCGAGGTTATCATATCAGAGTCATTGGTTCTTTTCCTTGCTAAAAAAAATGACTTTGCATGGACCCCGAAATGTCAGCAATCCTTAGAAGAATTAAAGCGATATCTATCGAGCTTGCCTTTGCTTCACACCCCGAAGGTAGATGAAAAACTCTTATATTTGGAAGTGTCTGAGATAGTAGTAAGTGGGGTACTAGTCCGAGAAGAGCAAGGTACGCAATTCCCTGTTTATTATGTAAGCCAGACGCTAGGAGACACTGATACTAAATACCCTCACTTAGAAAAATCAGCACTTGCATTGATAAGCATATTTAGAAAGCTGAAACCATATTTTCAATGTCATCTTATATGTGTATTAACCACATACCTCCTTCAAATATTTTGCATAAACCCGAGCTTTCGAGCCTATTGGCCAAATGGGTCGTCGAACTTAGCGGGTATGATATTAAATATCAACCCCGAATGGCCATCAAGTCCCAAATCCTAGATGACTCTGTGGCCAATTTTGCACTGACCCTTGTACTCGAAGTGGAGAAAGAACTCCTGCTAAGTTCGGGTACATAATCGGGGGTATGGACCCTTTTAACTGATGATGCATCGAATGTAAAGGGATTTGGACTTGGCATTGTTTTAAAACCACCCACGGGTGATACCATTAGGCAATCTATCAAAACTTCTAGATTGACTAATAATGAGGTCGAGTATGAGGTCATGATTGCAGGTCTCAAGCTAGCTAAAAGCTTGGGAAAAGAAGTCATCGAAGCCAAGTGCGATTCTCTATTCGTGGTGAACCAAGTAATAAAAACTTTGAAGTTCGAGAGGATACCATGCAATGGAATTTGTATAAGTTACATGTAACTTTGACGGGTTCAAGGAGTGGACTCTTGATCATATGCCTCGAGAACAAAATAGCAAGGCTGATGCACTTGCTAATCTGGGATCCTCGATCGAAGAAGATGACATCGTCTCGGGGACTGTCGTCCAGTTATCGAGGTCTATGGTTGAAGAGGGTCATGCCACGATAAATTCAACAAGTTTGACGTAGGACTGGAGGAATAAGTATATCAACTACTCGAACAATGAAAAATTCTCATCGGACCACAAAGAATCGAGGACCCTACAAACCAAAGCTGTTAGGTTTGCATTATATGAAGATGGAACACTGTACTAGAGAATATTAGATGGGCCATTGGTGGTATGTTTGGTGCTGGATGACGCCGATTATGTTCTACGGGAAATTCACGAAGGCACTTGTGGGAATCACTCAGGCGTTGAGTCTTTAATTCGCAAAATTATCAGAGCAGGATATTATTGGGACAGTATGGAAAAAGATACTCAGGAATTTGTCAAAAAATATGATAAGTGCCAAATGTTTGCACCGATGATCCATCAGCCCGGGGAACAACTCCATTCGATCATATCCCTGTGGCCTTTCATAAAATAGGGAATGGACATAACCGAACCCCTACCAACGACCCTAGGTAAAGCTAAAGTTTATTTTGTTTATGACTGATTATTTTTCTAAATGTGTGAAAGCACAGGCCTTCGAGAAGGTCATAGAAAAAGAAGTTATCGATTTTATCTAGGACCATATCATATGTCGGTTCGGGATACATGTCGAGATTGCATGCGAAAATGGAAAACAATTCATCGGAAACAAGGTAATAGAGTTCCTCAAAGCACATAAGATAAAAAGGATCTTATCAATACCATAATAGCCAACTGGAAATGGACAGACCGAGTCAACAAATAAAACTATCATTCAAAACTTAAAGAAAAGATTGGGTGATGCAAAAGGAAAATAGAGAGAAGTCCTACCCGATGTCTTTTGGGCATATCAAAAAACATTAATGTCCAGCACGGGGCCACTCTGTTCTTTCTGGTATATGGCTCCAAGGCCATCATCTTTGTCGAAGTCAGAGAAGCCAGTGCCAAGTTTCGACATGCATCAGAGGAGGCAAATCATGAGGCCATGAATACTAGCCTTGAGCTACTAGATAAAAAATGAGAAGCAGTTCTTGTTCGGATGGCCGCAGAAGCAAAGAATTCAAAGATACTACAATAGAAGGACCAACCTTCGGTACTTTGAAATCGGGGACTTAGTTCTATGAAAAGTTACCCTTAACACTGGAGACCCGAATGAAGGGAAACTATGCCTGAATTGGGAAGGACCGTACCGAGTCCTCGGAGTTGTCGGTAAAGGATCTTACAAACTTAGCACAATGGAAGGTGAACAAACGCCAAACAATTGGAATGTGTCGTTACTTAAACGATACTATTGCTAAGGTATGAATGTATCTTTCTTGTCCATTTGAATTTGGAACTAACTTATTGCAAGTGTTCGATCAAAGCTATTGAAGGCACCTTTTTGCACGAGGATAGGTTTTAAATCATGTGTTCACTATTTTTCCCTTAGATCAGATTTTGTCCCAAATGAGTTTTACCAGCAAGATTTTTAACGACGCAACAACTATATGCTACCTAAGGAGAACTCAACAACGTCGAAGACTTTTTTTCAATCAACCTTAAATATTTGGGGGCATCACCCACGGAGGTTATATTTTCGAGGAAAGTAATTTACTTCATTCCAAATAAGGCCTCGATAGGAGAACTTTGTAATGGGTCAAACAGTTAAATGAACCGTGTCCATAAAGAATATTCGAGCACCGACGGCAAAACATGTACACATGTATCAGTTATTTAAAAAATAATTTTGTTTATATCAAAAATACTTTGTGCCTCAAAGAAGTCTACTATTATACGAGTTCTACACTTATAATCCTACGGGAAATGGCTCAAGAGCCAAAGCACGAATGCAACCCCGAGATACTCGGAGACTGTCATCGACAGACAACACATTTGTGTCACCAAAATATTGGATTCATAAGACCTAAAAGAGGTACCCTCTCAATGTAAAGGCCAAGGCCAACATACTCAGGGACTAACCTTTCGAACAAGTTCGAAAGTTTATCGGGAAACAAGTCGAAGAGACATACCCGAAGGTCATATTAAAGAATACGATCATATAAAAGGCTACGACCTAAATAATGCCGCTTAGAGACGTCCAACTTCTGCTATAAATTAAAGACCTTCAAACACTTTGAAATAACTAGTTAAATCAGGCTACCCTCGGCAAAAGCAAAATATTAAGGGCTTCGGTAAATTCAGTCCTCGAACAATCTAAAGGCTTCGATAACATCAGCCATCGAAAAAACCTCAAGAGGTTTTTGATTATGTTTTCACGAAAAATTACTAATAAGCTTTTGATTCGTCGAACATTTGAAAACCCCAATGGGTACAAAAAGCACACGCTAAGGCATAATTAAATTCTCACCGAGTCTTTTAGCCAAAAAAAGGGAAAATAATATAGCCATTTTAGAGGCCGAATTGGTCCAACTCAAAGAGCCTAAGGTCTAAACTATAAAAGCCTAAGAGCCGATCTAAAAAAGTTTACGGGCCAAAATATATAGAGTTCAAAACCTTGCTCTCACTCTACTCGGACTCAAGAGTCCCGATATTCTGAGCTCGCATCAAATCAGTTTAAGTTTAGATCAAGGATTAACAAAAGCCTTAAGGGGTATTATATTGATATATTAAAAACCCAAGTGTTTATTTTATTCTGGGTCCAAACCGATACTTGGACTAATCATTTGATCTATACAATTTAATTTCCCACAAATAAGGACAAAATGAAATTCAACACAATTTGAGGATGGAGCAAAAAGGTTCTTTATATTTACAACGCCCATGAAGAGCTCTTACCCAAAAAAGAAAAAGAGAACCTAGTCTATTTCGAGGCTACGTACTTGGAAATAGCTCCTTCAGGAACTTCACCCTTGAGAGCTCTATCTTCGGAAACCTCCTCTTCCTTAGGAACACCTTCCTCACCTTCCCCTCCCTCATAGATACTCACAACATCTTTATCATCAGAAGAAACAAGAAACCTAGCATTAGTTTCCAGCGCCATTGCTTGGGCTATTTCTCCAGTGAGGTCGAATCCTCGGGCGTGATTTCCTCGAGATTTTCCATTTGAGCTTGACACTTGGCCAAGTAATTATTATATTTTGCTTGGTTGGAGGCTCCCTTAGCTCCAACTGAACAACTGGTGCATCCCTTCGGTATACGGTGATGGTCTTATCAATCGTAGCCTTTGTCTTCTTAACTTCAGCCTTGGCTTGTGCAACTTCAGCCCAGGCTCTAGCAAGCCCTTCCTCTAACTTCTCGACTTTCTTGGTCTGGTCCAAACTCTTCACTTTAATGCTTTAGAGTTGAGTTTCGGCCTAGGTCACTTGGGCCGTAACGGTTCCTTATCGGCAATAAGTTGATCCATGTTCTTTTTCCATCGATGGCAGTCGGCCTTAACTTGATCAACCTTGCCCCAGAGTTTCCCAATCATCTCCAACTTTTACTGTAGCTGAGACATCGAACTACTAGCCTCCAAAGCATGACCAAGAATCCCATACTTTGTTAAAATCATAGTTACCTGCTCATTCAGCTCGGTCTTGTTTTTTGAGCTTTGGTCAGCTCGGCCAAAAGGTCCTTAAGCTCCTTCTTCTTCTAGCCACAGAGAAGCCTCGGGCTTTCTATTCACCCTAAATGTTCCTCAGCTCGGCCCCGTATTGGTTCAGCTCAGCTCTAAACTTGCTACACATGAGATGAAAATATTTCAATCAAAAGAAATGAAGGAAATAAGAAGTTACAACAATGAAAGTTTGCATTTACTTGAGAATGGAGACGCTAAGCCTATTCGAAAAGGTGGATGCATCGTTAAGGTCAGCAACATCGTCAACCCCGGTGAACAGTTCTAAATGGGGTCTTCTTCGAGGACTTTGCTTGGATCAGGTGTTTGTAGATCATGGGCATCCTTTATTGTCTCCTTGGAGTAAGCTGGAAGAGACATTGAGTGACCCATTGTCATGTCATGGCTCCGAGCTCCTTACTCGAGGTGCTCTGGCTAGTTTCGGCCCTTTCAACACTTGTCCCCTTCGACGTATTTATTGAAGAAGGAGGTAAGATCTCGATCTCGGAGGAATCGAGGGTTTTTCCTGAGTTTCTCTTCAGCAAGTGGCGAGGCATCAGTTCAGAAGCATTGACGGCTTCGATGGGTTTCCTGATTCGAGGTATCAACGCTGGCTCTCCACTATCGTTCTCTTCATATTCCAGGTATTGAAAGGCTTAATCTAAGTCCACATGAATGAGACTTCTTCTCGGCTTTTGAGAATGTACCACCTCATCTTGGGAGTCCTCGGGCTTCGAAGCCCTCTTTCTTTTATTGTTTTTCCCTGATTTCGAGATCGAGGATGCAATTTTTTCCTCGGGCAGAGCTGGCCTCATTTTGGATACATCTCTGATACCTACATAAAAAAACGTGAATAAGTTGACACCACCAACAAACAAACAATATTTGAAACTTGGGAATAGAATTTACCATGATGTTTGGCCTCTTACTTGCCCCTAGATAATTCACACCATTTGCGCTCATCATAGGAGGAGGTAATAGCTAACTTTTGGACCCAATCCTCGAGGTCGAGGACCACGTGAGGTGCCCGGTCAGTGGCTGTAGAAAGGGTAAATGCATTACGAGCCGCAAAAGCTAAATATCAATAGATAGTAGGAAGAAGAAATCCACTTACGATTGAAGTTTCATCTCTCCAGGATCGACACTTTATCACTGGGGATGACATTCGAAGTGCTTACTCTAATGAACCGGCTCATCCAACCTCGATATTTGGCTTCATTATTACTAGCAAAAAAGGTATTCTTTGTTCGACGTTGCATCTTGACAAGCCCTCGAAATAGTTGGGGTCGAGACAATCGAATCAGATGGTTGAGCATGAATTCCAACCCCTCGGCCTTTTCGGAAAAGTAGCACAGCATGATCACAATACACCAAAAGGAGGGGTGAATCTGGCCGAGGGTAACCTCATATGTTTTGCAGAAGTCGATCACTACGGCATCGTGGTGACCTAGTGTGAAGGGATAGTGTAAACACTTAAAAACCCATCCACATGGGTAGTAATGCATTCCTCAGGGCTTGGGATCTGAACCAGGACCTTGTCTCCCCAACCGCGGTCCCTGTTTATTATTTTGAGGTACTTCTTCGATATCAAACTAAGATATCGAGATGCATGCTTGCATCGGCCAGGGATATCGGGGAATTATAAATATTGAAGTCTTTCTTAATCATGCAAGGGCTGTGGGTGATTTCTTGAGAGTCGGTGGCACCACCGGTTTGGCCGGCTGGGAGACAGAAGAAGAAGATGCTTTATCTTTTTTGTGGAATCATTTTGGAAGTTTTAGCCATGATTGTAAGCTAAAGAATACATACGATAGCACAACGTGGTGTTTTACTAGAACTTTGAATTTTCCGGCGCTCAAAGGGGCGGTAGAAATTGATGATTAGAGAAAGAAAGGAAAAAGAATTAGAGTAAAAGTGATGAAAGAGTAAAATCCATTTACAAATAAATTGTCATAACACTAAGAAAATGTTAGATAACTAATCTATCAATTCTAACTAAAAAAAATGAATAACTTGCAATGTAAAATAGCAAGCCAATACTATTGTATACGATCGAGATCGTATGTCTTCGATCTATAGGCCCAAGAGGTCGTCCAAAGCCCGAGTTCAGGTAAGATCGAGTTGGAACTCAAGGGAGCAGACCCGAGTTTGAAGATAGAGCACGATGCATACCAAGGCCGAGTATGCGCGACCCCAAAATAGTACCATCATGGACTTGTAACGAATGAGCTAGATTCCTGCCACGTTCCCAAGATCATGGAGCAAATACCGGAATATGATAGTGCGGTTCCATACTAGGCGATTAGACAGCCGTATCAAGAATATTCCTTACTGTAAATAAAAACATGCCATATTTAGGGTTCCTGTATTATATAAAGGGGACTCTAATCATTTGTAACATCATCTGATCAGAAATATGTCTCGATTAGTATTTTGAATTCTTTTTATGGTGATTCGTTAGAATTCTGATATTTGCATTAATTTTGTAAAAAGATTATGATAGTCACAGTATTTTTGTGAAATTGGTCACAAAATTCTAACATTTTTCATATTTTTTTGCGGTTAGCCATAAAATTCTGACCGTCACTAGAATTTTTCGCTTGATGGTTGAATATTTTAGTGATCGTCACGATTCCTGGTGCTTCAAAATTCTAGTCATCGCGATTAACGTGTGTTAACATTCTAACGTGGGTTGTTATCACAAAACTTTCGCCTTTTCTGAGCTTGACACCTACTTTAGAACCATTATTTTCTAAGTACGACAAAGCTTCCTTGTAAACTAAGGTTAAGGCATGCTCGATAGCAAGAAGCTAGTGACTTCTTTTAGGTTATTAACTAGAACTTGCACGAGGTATTACAGTGGGGTCTATCTCCTCTCCGGTTCTTGGGTCCTAGGCGTAGAGGAACCACACCAATCCATCCTGAACTGGGTGGTTAAACTCCACTGCGATGACGATACTATAAGGAAGGTCCTGCGAAAGTTCGAATCCATTCCGTTTGGATATTGATTGGTCTTGGTTTGACATGATTTACGCGTTACTGGTTCCCGGAAGAGTTAATATCTCAACATTGAAAAAGGCTTCTCTTCATAACGAGATTGATCGGCTCCGCCTTAGACACTCGAGAGATCTTCACAAGGCAGGGTAAAATAAAAGACTAAGAGGTGCTGCAAGCGAGCAAAAAATTATGTTGTCCTAAAAGGGTCAAAATATAAATAGTCATTTAAAAACGATTCATCCAACATTTCCAATTTACCGAATGGTGGGATGTAGTGATCAATAATGTCGGTGAAATTATTAGAGTTAAGGTTCATATTTGTTGATAAAAAATATTGGACTTTTTTTCACTTTTAGCCCGCGCTAGAAGCTATTCACATTTGGTAGCGGAATCTTTTTATATATATACATACATACAAAAAATATATATTTTTCGGCTATTATTTTGAGAACGGCGATACAATGTAGTTTCCCCAAAAATAATTAAAAAATGTTAGTGTATGTACATAGTATCAATGTACCAAATCTATAAGCCAAAAGGTGAATTAAAAAGGGATGTTATTTTAGGTATATTAGGAGAAAGGGTTATGTAAAAAAATAAGCGTGGTTAGGTAGTTTGGTTCAACCTTAAATAATGGCCCATTGGCTCAGCCTCTAGGTTTGATATGAAAGTTGATAAGACCACCATCGCACTGCAAGCTTAGTCAATGAGGTAGGCTGTAAGCTCAACAACTTTTTAAATTGCTACTTTAAGATATTTCAGGATGACTAATATATGTATATTAGGAGCTGATTATATGTTTGATCCGACAAAGAAGACGAAATATTATTATGACCACAATAAGCAACGGATAAGGTTGCTCCAACTAAAAAGAAGAATATTACTATGATCAGAAGAACAGATCGAACTTGACTGGTAATGTATATGATCATCTGTTATTTCAGGTAAAATAAAGAAGCAATGAACTATAGCCAGATCTGAATATAGCACTATTTTTCATCCATAAGTTGTCTGAAAAAGATTATACAAACCATATGAGGATAATAAAAAAACTATGTATTGGCTACTTTCCCAAACTGTACTTGAATCACTTGAATACAGTACAATACAATGTGCACACTAATTTGGAACTAACGAATGACCTCAAATGAGGCTCCCTATACTGCACAAATAATTTTACAAATCAAGTCAAAAAGGGCCAGCAAAAGAATTGCAAATGGCAAAAACCCTAAATTCTGCTTTGTCAAGGGGGAGAATCCCAAAAAAATAAAAGAAAATCAGTAACGCACAGCTATGCACGCGGTGACTCAATTTGGGGACCCATTGAGGAATACTTTTTGTGCAGCCTCCCTCTCAACTGCCTAATTTTTGCATCTACTCTAGCTGTGAACCCGATATTGGTCTTCTGTCTTGCTTTAGACCGCTCTGTCTTCCACATATGATGATCTTCAACGTCTTTCTTATAATATTTGATTTCTTGAATAATGTGATGATCCATCGGATTGAATGATCTTTGGAAAGATATGTGCGCAAGGTAGGGCAGAGTGCAGACAACAGTTACTAAAAGGGTGGTACACCAGTAGACTGGAGCAGGAGCTAGAGCTTCCACCAGGATTTTGAAGGCATATTTAGAATAATCTGGTGCTAGTATACCATAGACCAAAAGAAATAGGTACCAAGTAGCAATACTTCCCCAGATAAGAAAATGTTGTATCCATGTGAAATGACTCATCGTGAGTGCAATCTGGCAGTTGACGGCCCAGATAATGCAGGTGAACATTGTAGTACCCACAGCAGTCAGGTCAGCAGTCTGGCCTTCAGCACGGAAGGCTTGATCATAGAAGATGATAATGTTGAGGAAGAAAACAATGAGGGAGGTATAGATACCATTGCCAAGCCAACCAAATATTCTATACCAGTCAAAGAACAAGTTTTTGGGCCCTTGCTGGTACAGTGCCGGAAACTGCACAGGGAATTACGGTTTAAATTACTATTGTTCGGTGGAAGGTACTTTGCAAGTCAATCTTAGAGGAACACTGAGACGAGGGAGTTGAGAGTAGACTCACCTGTAAGCAAACTTCAGAAGGCACATCTTGCTCAAATACTCCAAGTGCGATCACAGGCAGTGAGGTAAGAATCACATTGAACAGAATCATGTATGAATCATCATAGACAGACTGTCCCGAAAAGCCCGCAAAAGCCTCAAAGTAAAAGAGTGTGAGACCAAATGCTATATTTTTGTAGAAGAAATAGCATATCTGCATGCAGAATGCACATCAAGTTAGATGAAACATGACAAGTATGGGAATTATGTCAAGAATCCAAAATGTGATCATTTTCAATCACAAAAATTAAACAGATTCTAAGTTATTACCATCTGAGCAATTCGTTTGTAGCACCAGTGCCCATGTACAACAAGAAGCCTCTCCAAGAACCGAAACTGTGCAATAGCAAAGTCACTAGCCATCACAGCCTGCAAGAAGTTGATAATCAAGTAAGCCGAATTGCAGCATTCAAGAGCAAAATATGCTTGCAGAGGAAAGTAGCCTTGTTTTTTCCTCAATAATTATAATCTGGCATGCCAAACTTTATAAATGGGTGAGTTAATGAATAAAAAATTGGAAAGCAAATATGAGATGCTGTTGATCCCTTTAACTTATAAATGCAGCAATGATCTACTTGGGACAATAGATTGAGGGTAATCTTTCCAAATTAGAAAATATTCTCCAGACCCTACTTAGGCTAATCAATCTATGCAGACAACAGGTAGCAAGTTGAATCTGGGAAACGTCCGAGGCCATAGGGAATAGAACATAAAAACATTTGTTACTTTGTAGTTTGAACTTACATATTGCATGGAGATAATATACTACTCATACTTGTTTTCCAGATGTAACATGAAATCTACAGTTGTATAATTATTTGACAAACATCGGGAAAAAAGGAGCAAAATTATTTGAATATTCTACCATTTCAGTTAAATATGTAGCTCTCTCACCAATCAACCGGTGTGATCTAAAATGACTAGAGCTACAAAGACAAGTGATCTAGGGTGTGTTTGGTATGACAAAATATATCTTCCGATGAGATAACTTTCTATTTTTCAGTGAACTTCAATTTGCAGCAATCTACTAAGGCAAATGGATTTACGATCATTTTCTCAATTAGGAAAGATTCTCCAACCCAGCTGCTACATTTCCTTGGATCAGAGTACTGATGTGAATCTGTCTAGCTTTCATGAAAGATGATACTAGGTTATCCCTGGGAGATAGATATTCAGTAGAAGCATACAAAAAATATCTCACAAATGCACTCTGTTTTTCTTGCCAGATCATTCTGGCAAGAAATTCAAACGGGTGAAAGGTCCTGCACATACTGTTTTCTACAATTCAACGGGAAGATTAGTGGTTTCCAGATGTCTCTAGAAAAATCATTTTTTTGGCCAATTAGGCCTGAGGTTTTGTTGCTGCTTTGCAGCAATCTACTAAGGCAAATGGATTTACGATCATTTTCTCAATTAGGAAAGATTCTCCAACCCAGCTGCTACATTTCCTTGGATCAGAGTACTGATGTGAATCTGTCTAGCTTTCATGAAAGATGATACTAGGTTATCCCTGGGAGATGGATATTCAGTAGAAGCATACAAAAAATATCTCACAAATGCACTCTGTTTTTCTTGTCAGATCATTCTGGCAAGAAATTCAAACGGGTGAAAGGTTCTGCACATACTGTTTTCTACAATTCAACGGGAAGATTAGTGATTTCCAGATGTCTCTAGAAAAATCATTTTTTTGGCCAATTAGGCCTGAGGTTTTGTTGCTGCTTAAGATTTTAAGTGGTCTAGTGACACATTATCAAAAGATCAGCTATAAGGCCTAGTTTTTGTTGTTAATCTATAAGCCCTAGAGATACAGATTTCATAAAAAATAAATACAGATGCATTATAGTCCCAAGATAAGGGAATAATCTGTAAAAATTTGGGAACAAAATTGCACTATGAAATAGACTCTGGTAATCTTGGATCTCGGTATTTACAGGTTCATGTCATTTCAAGCCAGATTGTATACTATAAATGTATACTATAAATGTGTTGCACCCCTTTGATCTTATTTCTCTAAAAAATTAAAATGCAGTATTAAAAAATTGGCCAAACGAAAATATAAAATTCTTTTAGTATATTAAAAGCACCAAAATGCCAAGGTAGATGTATCACCAACCTGCATTCCTTCTGCACCGCTAATGCCAACTCCAATGTCCGCTTCTTGGATCATCCCAACATCATTTGCACCATCACCAATTGCTAAGGTGGTTTTTCCAGTTCCCTCCTTTACTAATCTAGTAACCTGAGATCCAAATTGATACAAATAAATGTAAATATAACAAGTTTCCTGGATGAACAGTAGGGCTAGAATTGAAAAGGCTAATTGGATTTCACATATCTTACCAAGGCCTTCTGCTTAGGAGAGACTCGGCAGCAAATGACAGATGCACAATCGACTGCTAAATTCAAAAATTGATGCTTCATATCATACTCCAAAGCATATGTTAGAGTTTTCCCATCAATAATCAAGGCGAATGCAGCATGTGGATCCTTCTCAAGCTTGATCATTTGAGAAGCATTTGTGATTTGCATCAAAATGTTCTCCTTTATAGCCTGATCAGTGATAGAGAACATTTGAGACGGCCATGAGTAATTCTAACAAATAAATAACTATATAAAGAAACGGGCATGAATAATAATACAAGTAACAAATAAACATGTTTTATAATGATCAACCTGTTCAGAGCTTCGTTCCACAGAGTCTGCATTCATAGTCGCTATGCATATTTGCCTCATCCCTTGCCGAAGAAGACTACACGCATACCTACATGGAAACAGGAATTGTATTACCAGCTCAAATCCAATAACTAAACAAGAAAGAGATGGAAGACGATATATCTCTGAGTGGGAGACAGACCCTATGTTGATGGCTGTTTCCATCTTGTCACCTGTCAGAACCCAGATCTTGAGACCAGCTTGGGCCAGCTTATCTATACACTGAGGAACCTAATGAAAAGGTACAGATGTGAAATAATCAAAAAAGGCTACTATGTCAGAGAAGAAATACTTCAGATTCTTGATGAGCATTAAAGTACATACTCCCTTCTGTAGTTTATCCTCCACGGCTGTAGCACCAACAAGGATCAAATCCTTTTCCATCATATCAGATAGACGTTCCAGCATGGCATCTCTATCACCACTGATTGAAGCTTTTGCTTTAGTAAACTCTTCATTCCATGCAGAGTACTCTGTCTCATCCAGCTTTTTGTAGGCAAGCACGAGAGTACGCAGCCCTGCTTCCCCATAATCATTTAAATGCTTTGTGGTAGCTTCCTCAAATCTCCTTCCATTCTTTGCTAATCTATCATAGATGATGCTGCATAATCCAAAAAACAGCATATCATCTAAAACTTTACATCAGAAAGGTCACCATACGCACCATCTACGAGTAAACAATTAGCCAAGGCAAGGTGATAATAAGAACTTAGAATTTCCTTTTCATGCATTCAACAATCACAAAGCTTAGCAAATCCCTGTCCCATGTCTCATCAACATAAAGGTGGTCTAGGAGATAAAAATTTCGGGAACAAAAACTATTAAGAGGAATGAACTTCACCCAATACAAGGGAGAGAGCGGCGAGGCGGTAATGGAGAGTAATAATTAGACAAACCAACTGAAATTTACAAGCATGTTAACAGCATCTTTAATAGCACAGTAGCCTCTTCAATGACCTACTTCACTGGATACCAAAATGGATACAAGATAGAGACCAACTCTAAAAAATGTCAAGAAAAAGACCTGTCTGCTCCTTTACACAAGAGAAGAATCTGGCCCCGCTCATCCCGAATAATAACAGACATTCTCTTCCGCTTGCTGGTGAAGTCCAGTAGATTGAGAACTTTGAATTCCCTAAAGATAAACAGATCAAGAATAAGTTGGTAATAATTCTTGAACCAATTGGCAGTAATTTAGGCTGGCTCACCTTTCATTGGGATCTTCAAAAGAAGGATATCTCTCTTGTACAAAAATACTGGATTGAGTTCTTTTACAGAACTCAAAGCCAAATTCCCTGGCCGAAATAAGGAATGCTGCTTCATCAGGAGATTCTGCTTCATAATTATAGCTGCCAGTCTCCTCATTTAACTCAGGAATCGCAGTATGACAAAGTGACAGTATCCTAAAGAATAGCAAGATCACATCTGCATTTGGCTCCTTTATCCAATTCCCCTTCATTAGTCGGCTATCCTCAAAGCTGAACCCCTTTATTGCAGGCCTGATCTCATTTTTAGGAGTGATAACCGTCTCTAATTCAATTTCCGATGACCGTCTCTGTGAATTTTCAAGATCTTGCCCACCAAGGTCCTCTGCCATCTGCTTTGCAGCTGCAAGTTCTACATCACTGGCTCGTGTCCCATATGCAGTACCAGCAATGGAGCATTTTAGGAAGTCCATTTGGTTGCATGTCAAAGTGCCAGTTTTATCCGAGAGAATGGTATCAACCTGCCCCAACTCCTCATTTAAGTTTGATGTTCGTGCTTGAGCAGGAGTTCCTGTCTCGTCATCGTACATATTAATATCCTGGTTTATGAACAATGCCTGTAGGACCTTCACTACTTCAATAGAAACATACAGGGAAATAGGAATCAAATAACCATATAATATTAGTGCAGTGATCAGATGGAAAATGCCTGACAACTCAGGCTTGTCTGGATCAGTTGTAGTATTGCCCTTGTCCCTAGGCTGCATATACCACCAGCTTGGCATGTCAAATTTTGTTTTTATGGCAAAGCCGATGGAACTGATAAATGATATCATGACAAGGAGGGAGAAGAGTATGTAAATTATCTTGTCCATCTGTAGTTCGATCCTACTCCTTTTCGAAGGGGATTCCGTAGAATTTTGCATAACTTTGCTGTCATGACCAGAGAATATAACAACTCCATAGACATATGCCGTGTTCCTAAGCTTTGAATCTCTGAGGAGAATCTGAGTAGGATCAAGAGGATAAATCTGACGATCATATTCAAGGTTGCCCACAAAAGTGTAAAGGTTAGGATTGGGATCCTCACATTTTATGGTAGCCCTGAATTCCTTGAAAGCCTCATCATCATCCAATGGTAGGGTAATCTCCAAAGCTCTTTTTACCTTTAAGTTTGTCTCTCCATCCAAGTTCATAGTTTCCACATAACAAATTCCATCTTCATAACTGGATGATAAAAGAAGTAAATCAGCCGGAAAAAATTGATCCTTTTCCACCTTCACAATGTCTCCCACACAAATCTTCATCCATGGCCTGGGACCAAATGCACCACCTTCCTTATGTAGACGAGCTTTTCGCAGATTGACCTTCATATCTTGTATGAACCGTCGTGAGTCTTCCAATGCTTCCTTCGCCATGCTCAACCCAACAACAAAGACCAAAGGAGCTATCATACTGATAGGTGAGAATGGAGAAAGATCCGTTGTGGCTGACAGAATAGCAGCCATGAGGAAATACAAGTTAGCAACACGTCTAAATTGCTCAAATATGGCCTTGGGTAGGAATGTGATGAAATTATACTTTGTAGTAGATATGTAGTTTGTGCAGTACTTAAGTGGTTTCTTTTCATGGAGATAGGGCTGATTGCAATGGACAACTCGAGAAAAACCGGCACCTAGCTGATGAGGACCCTCTTCCTCATCAGTTCGTGGCCTATAGCAACCAAATGTATACAGATTGCTCCATTGGATCTTTGACCTTTTGCTGCCTCGTGCCATTCTTTTCCTCCCAGTGAAAGCCAAAATCAGTCGCACACCCACATAATACGTTTAAAAAGAATTATCACTTGCTTTCACCAGGACAATTGAAGGGTTGATCCTCGTGCACAGAACCGTGCTCGACTGAATAGGGGATCAGCCCCTCTTCAACTCCCCCTGAGGTTTGAGCTGCCAATCGAAAAACTTGATTCTCTTATAATACACAATACACAAGTGCAAACAAGAAATAGACGGGCCAAGCCCATATCTCAAAAGCTGCAAAATTCGAGCAAATAACATTCCTGATGATACATTAACCTCAAAAGTACAAATTAATATCAGCAGAATGTAAGTGACCCCATGATTTAACAAAATAACACCCCTATACAGAGTACTAATTATTGTTTAGACCCATCCAATTGCATAGAAAAATTTAATTGACATTCTAGTCAACTCAGGAAGTAAATTGGGGAGAAAGACCTCCAAGAGCATATCTAGGGAAAACTAAAATTACCGCAGATTTAGCTTCTTATCCAAATCACAAACAAATTTAAAGTTGACTAACCCAAAAAAAAAAAAAAAAAAAAATAGGAAAATTGAAACGATCAAAATCCACTTTACCCAACTTGATGGCTGCAAAAATCTTCTCATTTCCCAAGAATACGATAAATCAACAATTAAAAGCAAATAAAGAAAAAGGAGAAAAAAATCACATAAATTTCCAGCTAAGTTGCAGCTAATTAAGCACATTAATATAACAAAATAAAAAATTAACCGACAAAACGAAATCTAGCATACTTGTAAAACAATTGATCCAACACAGAAAAAGCTCAAACAAGTCATACATTTTTCCTTGAATGATAAAAACAATGAGAAGAAATGGGCACCTGAAGTCAACAAAGATGGAAAGAGGAAATATAGAAGCAGAGATAGACCCAGATAGTTTAAAGACCAAATTAGCTTTGGAATTGCAGAGATCGCGCAATGTACAATGTAGGAGAGAGAAAGAGAGAAGAGAGAGAAAGCGACAAAGAGGAGGGGATTTTGGGTTTAGGCCGAAAAAAGACTTCTTCTCTGTGTTGAAAGAAAGATTCAAACCAGTTTCAGTATTATTTCAGTATAGTAGTGTATAATTTACGGGGCTTTGAATTTTATTTATTTATTTATCGAAGTGTATTTAATAAATGTAGGCTGTTTCTTTGTATTTCGACAACGACATGCTATTCACTACTATTCCACTTCATTCTCTAAAGTAAAAAAAAAAAAAAAGTGAGATACATTAAACTTCCATTATGCATAGGATTTACGTGATCGTTCTTTCAATTTTATTGTGTAAAAATATAACACTTAAATGTCGTTTATTTTCCTAGTTATATTGTTGTAACGTTTTTATTTTATTTTTTGAAAAAAAGTATTATTCTTCTAGGGTTTATGTGATCGTTCTTTTAATTTTATTGTGTAAAAATATAACACTTAAATGTCGTTTATTTTCCTAGTTATATTGTTGTAACGTTTTTATTTTATTTTTTGAAAAAAAGTATTATTCTTCTAAAGTTACAAACTATACTTTGGAGCATGACTAAGTCTTAGTGAAGTTGGTCATCTAAAAAGATAAAGTAAGTAGGGCTTTTATTTGACCAATTACATACACTCTAATCTCTATTTTTCAAGTTTAACCCAAATTTTAATTTTAGAATTAATATTTATTTTTATATTTTAGGATCACTAGCAAATAGATTTATCCAAAGTGTTTTGCATAACAAAAAGTAATAATGCTAATCAAAATAAAATTAAAGAATAAAATGAAGTAATTGTTATTGCACGTCGGCGTTTGAGACAGCTATATAAGAACGCAATACAATCTTTCCAGAATATATTTGAGATGATAATTTTGCAGAGAGAAATGTATAATCTAGTATGTATACAAATACATGTATGACCATGAAAGTTGAAATTAACCTCTTGATCCTTACTTAGCTTGTATTTTTCCTCATGAAAACAAGTTTCTTTTATAGTAATAAATTTGAAAGTCTACTTCTCTTTTGTGATATCTTTGATTCCTTTGTGGTATTCTTAGAAGGCGATTAATACTAGTATTAATTGTTGTCTCAAGTTACTCGTAAAGTGGTCAAGATCCGAATCTATTGTTTTGATTTGCTTTTTAAGTAAAGTCGTTTGATTTCTTTCATAAATCAAGACGTTGTTACTTTGATCTTGTCGAGGCTATAGAACTTGCGTTCTTGAAAGTTCTCGGAATTCTTTCCTTGAATCTTTCCCATATCCTTTATTTTCGTCTCTTTAATTCTAGTTGTTCAATTCCTGTTGTTATTGCTTCCGCATTTACTTCTCAAATTCTTACTCTAGTTTGGATTCCCGACCTAGTTGTTATCAAGTATGAACTAGGTAAAAAGTTTAATCAATTACCATCATTTACTTGAACCTAGCTAAATAAGCCTAGAGCAAGTGCCTTTAATGTTCCCGACAGCCTGTCTTTCGGCCTTCGCGTTTCAAACAATTAATAGTGTGACTGATTAGTGTCCAAAACTAGTTCTCACAATGTAGTCACCATCCTTCATTTCAAATTATATATATGTACTAAAAATATGTGCGAGTGAAATCCATAATTATTAGTACGACGAAAAGTATGGATCTACTAGTATTTGCTCTGGTACAAAATTTCGTAACTCATTGGCTGATTAATGATTTTAATTTTATGTATTCAAAGTTTCGATTTCAACGCATCACTTTGTTTGAGTTGTAGGTTCGTAACTCAATTTTTAAAATAATTTTAATGAATTTTATAGTAAAAATTTGTGTTTATGATAAAAGTTTAACTCATAACTAAATTGTTGGATCGGACTTGTCGGAACTTAAAATATCTCATTTTTATTCGTGAAAATAAACGATAATTCAATAGAAGAAGTGCTGATTTTTTCATCCGGGGCCTTGTTTTCCCTTTTTCTTACTCAAACCTTCTTGACGCTAGGAAAAAATTATAATTAGAAAAACCTCCCATTTATTTCTCATTATTATTCTCGGAAAATATATAATTTCATCACTTGAATTAATTTAAGGAGGAACCAAACAGGCGTGGGAATATTTGAATGGGCTAGGTCCCACTTTTAATACGTGGCACTAACTAAAACATCGAAGATGATTGGTTTTTCTGACAAGACGGTCCACATGAGTCTATTAATCAGAGCCGGCAGTCCTTTTTTTTTTCTGGCTATTTCCATTTTTGTGCCCATAACACAAACGACTCCAACGTTTTCTTCTTTCGTTTCTTTTTCCTATTATGTCTATATATATGGCATTTTTTTCCAATACAAGCAATATTGATGTAATGTTATAGTATAATTTGGTAGTATTATTTTTTTTATCGAATTTAATAAATTTATAGGGAATTAGTTTTACGAGGAAAAAAGAATCTTAACTCCATCTTTCTATGTTTTTATTTTGTTACAATAAATATAATGTATGAACTTTTAAATCGTATCTTATTTTTAACAGAATTAATGGAATATCCGAAAAAATATATATATTCATTAACATCATATACTGATTTTTTAAAATTATTATTTATGTATTGTAATTCTTACCTAACTTTATCCGCAAATCGAACTACAAGTTTGGTGCTAGTTCTACATTGTGTTTGCATTCATTTCACAAGCGAGTCTAATTTTTGGTTTTCTTTTCTTATTTTCACATGGTATTACTATGTTTTTGTATACGGTCAAAATCAGTTATACTCGATTTCACGAGTTCGAGGGGTCGCCTCAAGCCCGAGTTCAGGATGGGTCAAGTTCGAGTCTGATGGATCAAGCTCGAGCCCAACGACATAATATAAGGCTCGAAGATCTAAGTACGCAATGAGCTCTAAAGTCGAGTGCGACCGACCCCGAGATGATGCCGTTATGATTTTGTAACAGAAAGAACAAGATTCCTGCCACGTCGTCAAAATCATGGCGTAAATTCCGGATTAGATTTGTACTAGTTAGTACGAGTTCGTACTAGGCGGTTAGATAATTGTCCCAATAAGATTATTCAAACGTACCAAGGTATAAATTACGAGAGAGAAAATGAATGCAGAGCTATGTGCCCGAGGAAGCGGAAGGAATTTCTCAGCCGCGCAATGACGCCCTAGTAATTTCTATTTTCTTAAATAAAATTCAAGTTAAGCGTGTTCCTGTGGATCCAGGTAGTTTAGCAAACACAATCAGATTGAGGGTCATAGAGCAGCTCAGCCTGCAGGACCAAAATGTTCCTGCATCTCGGGTCTTAAACGACTTTGACATGGCAAGTGAAATAGCAAAGGGGGAGATAATCCTACTAGTGAACATGGATGGGAACCTACAAGAAGACTAGCACAAAAACAAAAAACAAAAAAGCCTAATCTACTTCGGGAGCCATATCTTTGAGAGCCACATCTTTGGGAACCTCCTCCTCGAGGACTCCATACTCACCTCGTTCTCTCTCGGAGCAGCAGAATCTTCATCATCAGAGAGTAAAGCTTTAGCCTCGTCCTCCAAAGCATTTGCCTTTTGAATATCAGCTGAAATGTCAAAGCCACGAGAGCTCATGATAATTTGACTTCAGGAGCGCATGTGCACCTCCTCGAGAGTTTCTCTTCGGGATTGTCGATTAGCATGGTCAAGAGCTCATGATAATTTGACTTCAGCCGCAATGGATATATCATATGCCTGAATGTTAGTAGCTTCAACGTCAACTCGATACGAGGACACGAATGTCTCTGCCTCATATTTGGCATTCACAAGCTCAGCGTCACATTTATCTTTGAGCTCCTTGATCTTAGGCTCCGACCCAAGCTTTCCCCTTGGCATTTTGAAGCTGGAGTTTGAGCGAAGTGAGCTGGTCCCGAAGTGTATCTTTATCCGAGGCAAGACGGTCCATGTGTTACTTCCACCCCAGGGCCTCGACCTCTTTCACCTTGAGCTCTTCTCGAAAATGCTCCATCAGCTTGCCCTTCTGCTGGGCCTACAAAGTTGAAGTGTTAATTTCTATATCAAATGAACACATAACAAGCACCCAAAGTCTACATTACCTTTTTTATGAGCTCAGTCTGTTCTTGACGAGCCTTCGCTAATTCAACTCGGAGATCCTGCACCTTCTCCCCTTTTTATACATAGAGGCATTTTAGGTTGTCACTCTCTTCCACCTGCTTGTTGAGTTTGGCTTCGGAACGGGCAAGCTCGGCTATATACTTGGAAAATTCTTGTCAATGAAACATTATGACCTTCATACAAAGAAAAGAAGTTAGACTTGTAAAAACAAGAATAAAAGTCGAGTGTAATTATGAAGCCAAAAACTTACTTGTTTGAGAAGAATCGGAGCTTCATCAAAGATAAACAAAGGATTAGGGTAGAGACCATCTTCGACCCCTACAAGGCACTCCCAAAAAATATCACTCCCTTCGAGTTTCGTTCCTACATCAAGAGTTCATATGGCTTGGGCATCTCGGAATGCCCTTCGGAGAACACGGGGTCCGGCGGAGATTCATCTACATTAACTATCCCAAGTGATTTACTTGGGGCATTATGTTCTCTTTCGAGGGCCTCAGAACTAGGCTCCTCGGGTTTGCCCGTCAAATTTCCTCCGGGACGAGATGCACTTATGCCACCCGATGGCTCGGGGACTTTGCTTGAACTCTCTTATGAGATCTTTTTGTTCGAGAATGAACTACATCAGCCATCACCGATTTGGCAGATCTCAAAGCCTCATTTCTGAGCTACCAACAGGCAATCATCATCTTCTCCCTCCTCCTCGTCATCCCAAAGATATTGGATTGTTTCTGCAGATAGGCCACAGGATCAGCCCTAGGTTTTCGAGCCTTACTTTTTTGGGCTTTAGGGAACTCTTAGGCAAAGACCTTTTCCTTTTCTTCTACTTGGTTGGCTTTGGAATTTCTTCTTCACCGGGCGGGGGTGGACGCATAGCAACAATGTCTACGAGGCATGCGTAAAGGTAAAGTTAGTATTTCACTGAGAAATATGAACAATGGAACTCACCATTATTTTTAGCTTCCCATAGACCCTTGTCCAAATCATGACAACTGCATAGTGCGTATGAGAGGTGAAGGCCAGTTGTCGGACCAAACCGGCGAGGTTCGGAATCGTACTAGGAAACCGAAAGGCAGCTGCATCATCAAAAAGGAGTTAAATCGAGGAAGGATAGAGAAAGCATAATATTGATCATCATCGATAAGATTGTACTTACATCTCACGATCCACTCATCGGGGAATGGCATCCTCTCGGCAGGAATCACATTGGAAGTCCTGATTTGGACAAATCGCCTCATCCACCCTCGGTGTTTGTCCTCATCGATGCTAGAAAAAACGACATTTAGGATCGACGCTGGAACTTTATCAAACCGCCTCGACAGAGGTGAGGACTATATAGACTAATCAAATGGTCAAGTGTAAAAGGCAACTCCCCGTCGACCTTGCCCGAGAAGAACCTGAGTAATTTGACGATATGCTATAAAGAATGGTGGATCTATCCAAGGGTCACCTGATACTAGTGACAGAAATCGAGCATGATTGGATCCACAGGACCCATTACCGGATCTGCGGGACCTAGTATGAAAGGATTCTTTCACATGAGTAGTGATATCCTCCTTTGGGGAAGGGATCACCACTTCTTTGTTCTCCCAACCACAGTCATGTTTCACCTGCTCGAGTTCGTCTTTAGTTCTCAAGCAGGGGTACCAAGACATAGGTTCACATCGACCTGGGCCGACGCATGCTTATCGACCTTGAAATCGGAAGATAGCTCGCATGGCCTAGGAATGCACTCCTCAATACGAGGTGCCACCGCCGTTCTACCAGCAGCTAAACGTGATAAAGAGGATTTTTCTTTTCGAGGAACGATTTTAGATGTTTTAGCCATTGATGTTGTTGAGAAATTCGAAAGAAGAGAAGGAGATGATGTTGTAGCAAGGACAAATTCAGGAAAGGGTAAACTCAGAGAAGATGAAGAAGCTAGAGAGGTTTTGAGAAAGATTTGAGAAGTAAAAATAGTAAATGTTGTGAAATTGACCTATTTATAGCGGTCGCCAATGTCCGACCATCAACCGCCTTCAACTAATGGCTTTGGAAACTATGCAGAAGCGACCTTTCAATTACTTCATTTACGGACGTCACGAGATTGACATCATAATTGGGGTATCGGAGCATCGAGGATCAAATCGTTTCTTATCATCTGTACTCTAAGAAATGCCGTGGGGACTATCTGATACAGTCAAAATCAAGTATGCCTGATTTCATGGGCTCGAGGGATCGCCTCTAGCCCGAGTTCAGGATGGATCAAGTTCGAGCCCGATGGATCAAGTTCGGGCCCGATAGATCAAGCTTGAGTGTGACGACATAATATAAGGCTCGTAGATCGAAGTACACTATGAGCGCCGAAGCGAGTGTGACCGACCCCGAGATGATGCCGTTATGAGTTTATAACAGAAAGAGCAAGATTCTCGCCACGTCCCCAAGATCATGACGTAAATTCCGGAATAGATTTTTACGAGTTAGTACGAGACCGTACTAGGCGGTTAGACATCTATCCCCATAATATTCCTTAATGTACATAGAATGTACCTTATTTAGGGTTTTCCTACTATATGAAAGGGATCCCTGTCATTTGTTACCATCATCAATCTTTGGAAAATAATATACTCTCTTACATTCTTGCTCACATTTCATTAGAATTGTTCTTTAGTGTTGTTGTTCTTACTTTATTGTTGTTGACCTACCTCGAGGGCGCTTTAGCTCGAGGTCGAGATTGGCTTGTACATTGGTTTGATTTTACTTATTTTTTTCCTTTACATGTTAGATTTCTTCGTTATCAATTTGTATTGAACAAAATCAAATATCTTTAAAATCATAAACAAGTTTAATTGTTACTCGTATTTTTTTAGGTAAATAATTTTCCTGTGAAATATAGAATTGTGGGTGGAAACATAAAAACAAAGAAATAGATCTCTTGGATATTAATAAGGTTTAGAATCCCACTTAAATTTTAACATTAATTGTAATAAGTTTTGCAACATACGCAATCTTATTTTCTTAATGAGCTGTCATTTGTCATCTAATACTTCTTGTCAAACATAGTACTCTTCTAATTCAATTTACAACTCAATAAATTTAAATGTTTAGTGAAAGTATTTTATATAATAATATATTTGCATAGATAAAAGAGTTTGACTATGCATTTCAAATAAATTATACTCCCTCTGCTGTTTATTTATTTAATTAGTATATCACTTAATTAACAATCTACTAAAAAACAAAAGGTAAGATTTGAGAGCATGTAACAAATGATTTTTTAATTATGTAAACGTCAAATATTCAGCAAACTTGGTTGCCAAATCACAAAAAATTTTCTGTACTAGTTGTACTATTTAATATTGCAACATTATTAATAGGGTTGTTGGCAGAGTTTAAGCTTGGGACCTACAGGTGAGGCCTCCCACTCCTCTACATCAAAATCAAACATGCGAAAACCTATCCATAAAATTAATTTGATTATTTATTAGGAATTTATTGGAAAGATCACATTATTCATAATTTTCATTACATAAAGTTTTTGTTTATGCACGTCTCTCTCTCTTTTTATTTTTTTTTTATTTTTTTACGAGTCAATTTCTGGTTCCAATTTCTAAACAAGGGTCCGCACTAATTCCATCATTGACTTTTTGCAACTTCCTCCATTCCTAATCTATTTTATTTTTGATTCGTTCCAAAAAAATAGTATGTTCCAAAATTTTAAAACAGTTTAACTTAAATTTATAATTATACCCTTAATCAGAAGCTTTTATAATTACACAAATATTTTGGATCCCTTTTAACTTGCTTTAGGGGTGTGCATTCGAATCGGTTTATCGATAAATCGAATCGATTATCTGTTATCGGTTCATCGATAAACGAAATCGAAAAAATCAAAACTTTATTAAAACAATAACGATAACGATAAGCATATGTACAAATCGATAATCGATAAGTAATTATCGATAAGGGTCAAAATTGAATCGATAAACTAAATGCACACCCCTAATTATTTCATCTACCACATTTAAGGAATGATCACATTTAAAGCTCAAGGGAATAAAGTTCAAATTAATGGAAAATAGAATTAGCAGTGATGATGTATTTTTATTTTTTTTAATACCGTAGGAGTGTTGGTGGCATATATTT
Organism: Nicotiana noctiflora; assembly: GCA_032618575.1. Lineage (NCBI taxonomy): Eukaryota > Viridiplantae > Streptophyta > Magnoliopsida > Solanales > Solanaceae > Nicotiana > Nicotiana noctiflora. The sequence continues at coordinate 462,641 of JASVEL010014064.1, forward strand.
GATCTCTTACTTTAGTTTCGTTGCATGTGTCTGTTGACACAATTTTTTTGTTATAAATAATATTTGTCATATTTTAGCATCTTTTTTTCCATATTAGTTAGGTGTGTTTATAGCGATATACTTTCCGTGGAATCCCACAAATTTTCTTATTAGCGTAATTGATAACCGAATCGATAAGCCTCCAAAAATTTAATAAATCGAAATCGAAAAAATCGAAACCTTATTAAAATGATAACGATAAGCATATGTACAAATCGATAATCAATAAGTAATTATCGATAAGAGTCAAAATCGAATCGATAAATCGAATGCATACCCCTAACACAAATTCTAAAAAGTTTTATTTTTTCTTAAATTAATGTTCAATCAAATATATTCATATAAATTGAAATATACGGAGTATGCGTTTCCATTTTCTAAAATTTATAAAATATCTAAACGTGATTAATACGTTACGGTGGGAAAAACTTTAGTTGTTTAATTGTCCTTTCCCATATAAAAGTCACAAAGAATTGACACTTAGCTTGTTGGAAATTAGAAAAAATATCAATCACCATGTGGGCTGGGACCATATTTGCATTTCTACATCAAAATGCAGGTTGATCAGTTCCTTGATAATAGTTCCATTCTTCTTTTGAAAAGAAAACAAAAAAGGTTTTAGAAAACAAATTTCTATATATTTTATATCTTAATTTATGGGGAAATAGTGTCATTGGATCGAATTTAATTTTAGAACGGAAAAACTAAATTTGTATCTTGTATTACATTCAATATTCACCTAAATCTTCGTATTTATTTCTACGCAGAAATTCCTTACCCCTTCACAAAAATCTCCAAAACAAAAGATTTTTGCATGATTAGGTTGTTAATATTGCCGGAAAGAGGACTATTGATTTGTCGATTAGACACCTAAACTTAATTAATGAACGATTAGGAAGAAAACCAATTAGGCCAAATTGCTGCCTTATTAGAAAGTAATAAAAAGCTCAAAAGCTAGAATTTAGAATAGGCCATTTGGAACTCTATGTATTAATTGTCAAATATATAAATTAATAGGACGACCTTAGTGTTGACTAGATATTTGTACTTGTTAGGAGACTCGGCCTGA